>JAAIXI010000223.1:5663161-6263161 GCA_013403645.1 Heliconius nattereri
TCATTTTAATAAGTACCTTAGAAGTTGTTACAATATCAAAAAATCCTTGCTGCGAAACGGCTTATACAAGCGCGTCCCCTGCGCCCGCCTAACACTATAAATAACCTAACACGCATCGGTGGTTCAGTGGTAGAATGCTCGCCTGCCACGCGGGCGGCCCGGGTTCGATTCCCGGCCGATGCATTCTATTTAATTTTTCATCAGGAACAGAGTACCCTCTTCCCTGCCCAACCGGTGTCGCCGTTTTAACAGCATTAACCACAAGCTCGAATGCATCTATCTCTATAGCAAAGAAGATTTAGATGTGTTTCACGTATTGGATAATTTTAGTTGAATGTATTATTTCAGCGCGATATATTTGGTTTCATATTTTTTGTAGTTGTTATTAGTAGGTAGGTTTTTGTTTATAATTTCTTCCGTTTAAAAATAGTCATTTAAATATACTTTAATAAGTCCTTGAAAAGATTAGTAACACAGATTTAAAATTACAGTACTAATAAATCTTTTTGCTGAGGGATACCGATCTATAATCCTCCTCAGCACGGTTGCCAAGCTGTTTGAGAAGTTATTCCTTTTACTTCTTCAGTCGCACATCCACCCACAAAGCGAGCAGTTTGGGGAGCGGGTATACCACTCTGGGTAAACTTCGCAACAGTGATCAACCGAGAGAGTATGAGTGTACAATAGCAGTCTTCCTTGACGTAGCACGCTTATTCGACCACGTCTGGCACCCGGGCTGATTTCATAAAGTGCTCAGAGCCGGCACCCCCCAACACGTCGCATGACTTTGCCGCTCTGCTTTGTAAGTGACAGGATATTTTGCGTGAGAGTTGAGAGTGCGAGGTCTAGCAGCGAACCGATCGCTGCCGTTGTCCCAGTCAGAATTTTGTCACCTGCTCTCTACGCACTATACATTGATGACATTACAATGCCCTAGCGAGTATTACTCAACGAGGAATCCTGTAGATGGTACGGAACCTCACCCTCCGGCGAGTGACGCAGGCACCATATTACGTGAACACCACGCGCCACCCACCGCAACCTAAAAATAGAAACCCTAGAGGTACACATTGGTCGTCTCGCGTCCAACGTATTCCGTTGCGCCGGTGTATCGGGTCACCTGCACCTAAGGAGCAGCACTCCGCATACCGGCCGCCCGAGGTCAGACGTCTTCTTCCGAGGGACTTTCTATCCTCCTCCAAATCCCACTCATGAGCAGTCATCTTGGTCGTTTAATCAACGCCTCCCTCAGGAAACCGAGAGCCCAATTCCGATCCCCTTCCGCATCCCCTTCCATGTATCTGCTCTAAAGCAGGTTTTCGCCTGAGACCACGGTCAGAGAACCAAGGCCCTGATGTCGTTCAGAGCTAGTACGGAGATGGCCGAGAGAATGTTTTGCGCCTGGCAAAGTAAATTTAGAAGTGATTGCACGTATTTTGGAGTTATCCAATAATTATAATGTATTTCCACGCGACATAATTGGATACATCTTTCGTTTAAGTATTTTTGAGTCAGAGAATAGTAGGTGGTCTGTTGTTTATAATTTCTTTCGCTTAAGTTTTCTGTTATTTGTGTTATTTATTTGTGTTTAATTTAAAACAATTGGAAAATCCTTCTTGGAATTACGAAAATGCAGGTTGCATTAGGGTTTAATTAATTTTCACATTATCTTAATAAGTGCTTTGCAAACATACATTATATGAATAATACAGTAGTTAAGGCGGACGAAGCCGCGAGCGGGTCGCTAGTACCTATATTATAAATTCGAAAGTAACTCTGTCTGTCTGTCTGTCTGTCTTTTACGCAATCAGGGCCAAACCGCTAATTTAATTGTCATAAAATACTCATATAAATATACTTGAGGGTCTCGGGATCAACATAGGATACTTTTTCTTCACATATTTGTAATATTTTCGATATATATCAATGTATTAAAATACTTATTAATTTGACGTGCAATTTATTCCGCCACGTTAATAACAACCGTCGTTGCTAAGCAACGATTTGCAAAGTTTGTTGTTAGAAAACGTCACTCAAAATGAGCTTGCTTAACGGATCTCTCTACTGAAAGCTGAAAATAATTTCATAAACATATTTAATAAATATTTTTATAGTTCAAGCAGGCGTAGCCGCGTTCGGGTCCACTAGTATATATATATGAAGATATTTTCTTTATTTTTAAATATATTAATTGTATTCTGGCTATTATTGGCTATCTGTTGTTATTATTAAATTATAAACAAAAGAAAGCTCATGATGAATCCATATCCTGGTCAGTTAATTGTTTATAAAATGAGCTTCACGCTGAATCCCGCACACAGCAGGGTCGGCAGAGGATACCTAGTGTTAAGACACTCCGTCCTCCACTTTTTGCCGAATTCTGGAGGACTTGCGTGTTGAATGCTTAACTCAACACTGCGCTTTGCCTCGACGCCAGAGCGAAGAAATGGAAATATAAAGTTAAATATATATTTCATCTCCTCGAGCGGGCATCGAACCCACAACCAGTCGGTTTTATAGTGACAAGTAAATAAATGTAAAAAAGTGTAATAAAGTATTAAAATAAATAAATAAATAAATAAATAAATTGTTGGAAAATGAAATATAAATCTACTTATATTTTTCCTTGCATATGTTAAAAATAATAAAATATAAAATTCTTGTTATACATGACAGTTAAGTTAAAAGTTTGCCCAATCTAAAATTAAAGACTTCTAAAATTGAAGAAATTGACTATTATTCAAAGTTTATTAAGCTTACAAACACTTAATACTGTAAATCTGATCTGTTGAAGTTAGAAACTTTATGTGGATGATGCTTTAAATGATTTTAGTAAAAAGTTCTCGGCACAATATATTCCTTTGAACTATTTTCATATTAATTTAAAATCGATGATTGAAATCTTACCTTTTTACCTTAAATCTAAATAAATTCTTCTATTATTTTATTACAGGACTTCCTAATTAGTTAAAATGTTTATACTAATATCTATATCATATCTATATAATTCATATAGTACAAGCGGGCGAAGCCGCACGGTGGTCACTAATTATGAACTATAATCTGTGATATCAAAAAATATATATTAATTTAAATTTTCCATCAATTTATCATAAAACAAAAGCTTGTAATATTTCAATTGCTTGTAAAAGCTTGTAAACGCAAATTGTCAAATCTTTTAATATGTAACCTCTACCATAGGACCACTTGTTAAGAAAGAAAATGCTCCTTTGTCCATCAAAGTTGAAACGCCCATTGTATTCAGTAGAGGTACATTAAATCTCTTTGACATATCGGTCGGTCTTCTGGTTGGAATAAAAAGGTTCCGACGAATTGAGAACCTCCTTTTTTTGATACTCGGTTGAAAATTATGTAATTGTGTATAATAATAACAAAGCAACTGTAGAAGTTGTAAAATATGTTTAGAAAGTAATGAATGACAAATATTTATGGTTTTTTTAATAGTTTATCAAAAAAATATAAATCTTAGAATAATATCAGAAAAAATAACATTTATAGCTTAAATATTAAATATTATTTCATACTATTGGCAGGAACTCCTACCAATATAAGTATGTACACAGTTTAAAAAATTCAATGAATATTATCGTTGAAAACTCATATTTCCTTTGTTTTATTAAAAACAATATTAAAATCTTAACTAGAAGATTACTTGCCAGCTCGGTCTCGCTGATATTATTCCACGCTTCAGTTAACATTAAAGTTAGGCTCGGATAGCTACTGGGAGTTTAAAAATAATAAGCTTAATACAGTGTGTTTTCCAAAAGTCGCTTATTATAGGGTAGGTAGGGAAGCGGATGGGTCGGAAAAACTGGGGAAGGCCTATGTCCAACAGTGGACAAAAGATGGCTGTTGATGATGATGAGGTATTTTAACTGAATGTATTGGAAAATCATTACAATTTTTTTTTTAGCTTCACGCTGTATCCCGCACACAATAAGGTAGGCAGATGGATATTTCCATATTCCAATCAGATAGCTTCTTTTTGCGTAAACATGATCAAAATTATAGTTAATTTAAACAATTTCTTGTTTGTATTGTTTAAGTATCACAATAAAAAAACATCTTAATTAAATTACTTTATATCTTAATGCTTTGAAATTTCTTTGAACTGCTTTTAGTTCTTAAATAAGCAGGTCACTAGTCGAAATTATAAACGGATATTTTCAAATGATGATTTCGTATGCTGTCATTGATAACGAAGAAAGACCTATATTTGGGTTAACCGAACAAAAACCAGCCGAAATTTAAGTTTGAATAAAAATTTCAATTTGAACGAAAATGAGATTCAGTTTTCATACAAAACGTTATATATATATTTTTTTGTAAAGAATATATCAAGGCTAAATAGATAATACAATCTTTGTATTTACATTATTGTAATAAATTTTATCTTAAGCTTTTAGAACGTTTTAAAATTACTTTTCCGATGGAATTCTGCGTGATGAGTGACGACACTTAACGTCGTCCTTTGCCTTCTTACCAAGAAATTAAAATATTAAATATTTAATTCCCCTGAATACGAATCGAACTGACGACCTGTCGCATTTACAGCCGTACGCATGTCTCTGAGCCACAGCGGTTGGTTGGCCTTATAATCACTATTTAAATTTAATAAAAAGATGTCTCCGTATTTTATTTCTTAAGAAAAAAAACGTTTTATAACGAAACTGAGTCGTCAATATCTACTACATTATCTTTACCTTTCCACACGTTATACAATAGAGAGAAAGAGAGAGAGACAGCGGTGACGATACAAAATTATTAATCAATATGGCAAAAACAACAAAATATATCACATTCAATACAGGAAAGAAAATAAAAGGAAACTTAATAAAAGTACTAAGTGAGTTTATATTTATTCGAATACGCAGCTATAAAAATATCAATAAAGCTATCAACTTGCAGTAAAATAAAACGAGAAAAACATAAACCTCTAAATAAAGAATATATTGTTGTTTATTTTATAGTACAAACTTTTCGCAGATTCAGTAATTTCGTAACCAAAAAAGAAACCAAAAAAAAAACCGCTTCACTCTTCATCCCGCATATAGCAGGGTAGGCAGAGGGAATCGAGTGTTAAGACACTCTGTTCTCCATTTTCCACCGAATTTTTGAAGGCATTGTGTGTTGAGTGGCCGACTTCAACGTGCACTTTGCTTCAACGCCAGAGCGAAGAAATGAAAATATAGATTTTTCCATTTCCTCGAGTGAGGATAGAACCCATAACCAGTTACGTTAACAGTCACACACGTTGAGCCTCTACGCCACGACTAGCCACAAAAATTGAACTAAGTCTAAATAAATAATCTATTATCCTATATTTTATAATAGAACATTTCGCAGATCCAATAATTTTGTAACTAAGTACGAAATATCCTCAATTATAATAAAATGTGAAGGCATTTACATGACAAAATAAGCTATCAATTTTCCAAAGTGAAGTCTGCTTAAATATAATCCAAGATGGCGCAATCTGTTTCCTTACAATAAAATATGGCTGAATATCTATCGCCTCAAACACCTTTCCCACTAGCGTTGTAATAAGGCTTTTTTTAAAATAAAAGGTATTTTTTTTATATTTTATTGGTACACAGTAAGAGTTGTTAATTCAAATTTCCCTCTTATTAGTTAAAAGGGGAAATTTGACTCTCTCGAATAAGTCACTTTTCTTCTCATTCTTCCCTTTCTCTCCTAAAAAAAGGTGTTGTTTGTTCAATTATGTGGTAGAACTAGATATTGTGAGGTTGGCAGAGAATATATACGTTTAGCCTAGTTTTAGATAATGAGATATTTCCAATAATATATTTTCAATGATTTGCTTTCTTCATTTTCAAGTAAATATTACTATTTAGAATGATAAATGTTAAAAAACCAACGACCTGAATTATTTTGTTTAATTAATATTTACTCAATACGCAATGTCTCCAGAATTCGGCAGAAAGTGGGGAAAGGAGTGTCTTAACACTAGGTTCCCTCTGCCTACCCTGCTGTATGCGGGATACAGCGTGAAGCTGATTTAATTAATATTTAATCTTTTTCTGCTTCAAAATACAGTTTCCATTGTGATTTTTTTATTTAAGCACAAAACTAGTTACGTTTTTCATATAATGTATATAAAAATCCGCTACTGTAATAGGAAGTTCAATATAAACAACTGGAGAAACAAACAACTAAAATAACATGGCATCGGAGACGCCTGTTTTCAGATTTTCTCACTTTTATCCTTTTTCGGGAACGTATTTGTATCATTAATCTTTATCCCCCGGGAGTTCCACTTACATTTTGTATGTATAACAGAACAGTCCATTTATGGAAGACTGCGTATGTACATATATGAAATATCTGAATCATTTATTACTGACAAGGCCAAAATGTGGTTTTTTTTTTACATATTTTACTATAAAACTAGTATTATTTTCAGCTTCACGCTGTATCCCATATGCAGACGTAGGCAGAGGGAGTTTAGTGTTAACACACTCGCTCCCCACTTTCTGCAGGCATTGCGTAGTAAGTGGCGGAACTCTACGCCGCGCTTTACCCAGACATTAGAGTGAAGAAATGACAATATTAAATATTTCATTTCCTAGAGTTCCAATCCAACCCACAATCTGTAGAGGCCCACGCTTGTTTCACTCTGCTTCCAATGACCTAATATTAGGTTTTAGCTACTTAGGCTTGTACCTTAAGATACACGCTCTTAAGAGCGTGCTTATAATGCATATTGAGAAAAAAATAATGTGTATCCAGTTATTAATATCTTATCTAAGAACTTATTAAAATGTTTTAAATTATAGACTATTATTACCTTGTTTTCTAGCAAGTATTCCTTGACAGACGTTTTTTAGTGTTGGTCGATAAAAAATATAATCTTGGTTAAACTAAATGCTTTATTTAGAAAAAACTAAAGTGATACAGTAATCAAAGAAGTAGAAAAATAACTATAAGGTTTTATAGTTTTTATTTGATAAATTGAAAAATAGACGAATTTAAAACTTTCTATCACAGAACTGATTCCTAATTGGAATATTTTCCTATAAAAACAAACTTGATAGCAAAAAATATATTAAAAATTAATTGCCAGTAATTAGTGTTTAAATAACTTTTAAATTATTTCACTTCCGAGCGATGTTGCTTTTAATTAGTCAAAGTCACCTCGCTTTATAACGAGGTGACTTGCAAGCACCTGATTATTATTAAGCTAATAGCTAAAAAGAAAAAATAATATCATTTTTATAAAAAAGTATCAATTTCAATTAAAAAATATTTAATTCCATCATAAAACTTACGAAGTCGCGAATTTATTGGAGAGTGTAAAAATAAATATCATGTGCACAGTGTTAAGTTCCGCCACTCAACACTCAATGCCTTCATAATTCGACGAAAAATGGGGAGCGGAGAGTGGAAACACTAGTTCCCTCTGCCCACCCTTCTGTACGTGGAGTTCAGCTTAAAGCTGAAGCTGAAATATCGTGTAAGGATAATCTTATGTAAAATATATATTAATATAGACTGAAATTGTTTAAATTTCTTAAAAAATATATATGTAAATAGATATAGAAACTGTATCTTTATAAACTTGTCTAGTTTTAAATAATATTTATGTCAACATTTAAATATCCTAGCAAAAAAAAAGTATTACACAACAAAAGATACAGACTATGAAAGCAGTAGTGGAAGGAAAAATTATAGTAAAAAAATATAAAAAATCATGTAAAATATACAATCGAATTAGACATAGACAGAATATTTTTCCATTAAATGTTAAATAAATTATACAAATATTTTAATTAGACCTCTTTGTTAGCATTTAGTTCGGGGCAGTGAAAATTTAAATTCAGATCGCAAATAAACAAGCTTAGTCTCGGTGTTTCGAGAAACTTGCGCATAGTTTATTGGTGCATAGTAATTAGATTACCATAGTATTATTGCTTTATTTATAATTTTGTGTTTTTAGGTTCTATAGCCTTAGATCTTGGTTTAAAATATTAGTTAATATATTTTTAGAAAGATCAAGTGTAAAGATATTTCACTCTCCACTTTGCGGAACCCAGTACCGCGTTTAGTTTTGCCGGAGCGAGGAAATGAAAAAAAAAAGAACTTTAATCCCTCCGAGTTGAAGTCAATAAGACAACGTGGCCTCAATATTAATATAATGTGGAAATATTTTCGATATACTTCTTCTTCCTCCTGGCATTAATCCCGGCTACTGCCAGGGTCTGCCCTCCTACTCAACTTACTCCACTTTGCACGGTCTTTTGCTTAATATGATATACTACGTATATATATATAATAATAATATAATTATTATTTTTTATTATGTGTACTTAATAATCTTGGCAATCTGGTGGGATCGAATCTGTAACCTATGCGTGTGACAGACACTAAGTTACATCATTATAGGTAATCATACGTATTCAATACTAAATCCAGAAAAACCTCAAAAGGATTGATTGTCTATTCAGACAAGTTCGGAGAAATCCATGTTATAAGATTATTTATGGAGATCATTGACAAAATCTACTATTTAGATATCTATCGAAAGTACCAGTCAAGTGCGAGCCAGACTCGTCTATCGAGGGTTCCGTATGATGAATTAATGGGAAGTACAACTTATAAAAATTATGAAATTCAAGTTTTCGAGCATGTACTATAAATGCACGCGTATGCACTCACTTTGTAGAAAATTAACTACAATTATAATTTTGTCGTAGGCTTTTATCTGTAATATAATTAAAAAGATAGTTTTTTAATTTTCAGACAAGTTCGGAGTAATCCATGTTATAAGATTATTTATGGAGATCATTGAAAAAATTCTACTATTTAGATATCTAACGAAAGTACCAGTCAAGTGCGAGCCAGACTCGTCTATCGAGGGTTCCGTATAATGAATTAATGGGAAGTACAACTTATAAAAATTATGAAATTCAAGTTTTCGAGCATGTACTATAAATGCACGCGTATGCACTCACTTTGTAGAAAATTAACTACAATTATAATTTTGTCGTAGGCTTTTATCTGTAATATAATTAAAAAGATAGTTTTTTAATTCTTTCCCTTACTTTCACTGCAAGCTCTTATTTCTTATCATATATATTTACTAAGTGGCGCAAAAAGTTGACAACTAAAAAAGTTGACTTATATTTGCAGGCGTAAGGCGTTGTGTCATATATTTTTATATTAATTTAAGCTTGATATAAGTTTAACAGACGGACAATGAAGTGATCCTTTAAGGATTCCATTTTTTTCCTTTTGAGGTACGGAACTCTAAAAATGATGTTATAGCGGATTATTTTTCCATGTCCTTAGGCATGGAATAATAATTTATTTTTCAACTAGATCAAAAGATTAGATGAAAGTATTCTTTAATAGTCTATTATATGGATATGTAAAACAAAAGAACACGCCATGTCTCGGCAATTTGGCTGAAGATGAATAACGTATTATACTAACACTAAGTTCCTTCTGTCAACCCCGCTATATGCGAGGAAAAGCGTGGAACTAAAGATAAATTCCCGTTTAAATAATATATTGCAAAGTAAGCTGGCAAAATAGAAAATCTAGATTCTAGCCAAATTGGAATTCTTTAAAACTCCAATATACTGTGGATTCTGTTAACAGCTATGAGGAATTCTAACTGTTTTACAAAAAAACTGTTACCAAATCATACTAAATGATTTTGTACAGCTCATAAAATTTAGACGATAGTCGATCCCGATAGTCTCCAAGTAAAATGACTGTGACATACCGACGGACAGACAGATGGACTTGGCGATATTATTAGAATGGTTCCGTTTCTTGCCATTAACCCCTTTATTGAACCCTAATTAGGGTTCTGTTGCAAAAGAACATTTCTAAATTCACAAAAACTTAAAAGTTATTCTGACTAAAAACTTGCTCATCGCTATATGCCCATGAAATAAAGTGAATTTATTTCGTTAGGAACCATGAATTCCAATACATTGGTAATTATGGTAATGTTAAAAGGACAAGCTACAGGCGAAGTTGCAACTAGTTCCGAATTCCAATAAGCTACAAGTTATTTAGGTATACACTATTCGATCTCCATCGAAGATAGTTTAAGCGGCAATAGTCGTTAACTGCATGATCTCTGGATGAATATTTATGATGGGGGTATGATGAATGTGTATTGTATTGGTTTTCTGATTGTTCTGTTTGTATAGATTACATTTTCTTGGTTGAGTGTGTAGGCTTTGCAATTTTCCTTTGGATTGTAGGTAGAAGTTTGGAAAAAATTTTTAGGCCACCACATCGATATAATTTTCTTCAAGTCATCTTAAAATAATTTTAAATTAAATTATTGAAACTCCTATATAAATAAGTACATGAAATTCATTTTATATATAGAAAAATATATTATGACAATTATATTATATACTTTATTGTTTAATACATTGGCGAAACTGTCTTATAATATATCTCAAGCAGCAAAAGTTTATGGACCAAAAAATGTATAAGTAGGCAACTAATACGTTAATTCCCAAAATTATTTTAAACATACATTGCATTTCCAATTCAGCATTCAGAAAACACTAAATGCCATTGTAAGCCTCTTACAAATACTCAAAGTAGAACCCCAAAGGAGTTGAAAATCCGAGATAATCTGGCAATGACACGATTTTGAAATTAGGACCCGGCGTTTTTACATCTAAAATGAGTTCTGAAGCGCTAGCGCTAGCTCCACGCCTTTCAAGGATGTACTATCTATTTGGCGGAGTGTATAGGGTCTTAAGGTTCTTTGTCATTACATTTTATGCCTCGTAATAGTATATCAGCCTGGACCTGACATCATAGATTAAAGGACCGAGGCCGATCGTTTATTATGTCCCAAGAATTTTTTCTCTCGCAAGAGTATTGGTGTCTTTAGGTATGTAGTCAACTTAACAAAGCTAAATAAGTTGCCTAAGTTTTGGTATATGGTATTTTTTTATTCTGGACATTCCATCGAATTCTGGAGACGAGCTCTTAATTCGACAGCAGAGCGGAGAAATGAAAATATAAAATAATTATTTTTTTCAAGTAAGAATCGAACCTACAACTTATCGCGTTTACTGACTGGCACACGCTACGATAAGGTGTCTTACAATTAGTATTATTATTATTATTTAAGAAAATGTTTTGGAAGATTATAACAGTCTATTGAATTATAAAATTTAGAAATTGAAAAATAAGAATTTATTCTTATGTTGTTATATTTATGAATGTGTAAGTGGCTGTTACTGTACTAATACTGCAAAATAGACGAAGAAATTAACTCTGCCGCAAAAAAAAAAAATATCCTTTTTCTTAACGAATCATCTATCTCAAATGTATAGGTGCTTCGAACCAGAAATTAATCAATATTTTATATGATAAAAATATTTTTAAAGCATTACTCGAGTTAAATTCTAAAATATTCAAGCTTAAATTTAATTTTATCTATTAAATTAAGTTAATACCTTAAATTAAATGATGTTAATTTTCTTTTATCAGCTCGCTGCCAGCCAAGCGGAGTAATTTCGTTTTCTAATGAAGAGTCTAGATGTTATCTCCATTTTTTTTGATCGCCAACGGTGTGGAAATAAATTAGGAATGAAAATATTAGTCTGTCTGTGTGTAATACGAGGCCAGTCGTGGTGCGGGAGCACAAGCGTGACTGTAAACGTGACATGAGGCTGTGGGTTCGATTCGCACTCGAGGTAATGAAATATTTAATATTTTTATTCCTTCGCTCTGGTGTCAAGGCAAAGCGCGGCGTTGTTTCAGTCTGAGTAGTGTTAATTTGTAAGTATATGGAAATTGTTATTATTTCATTGAAAAAATCATTACAAATTTATATTTGTAGTCCAGTTCATAGAAAATTAGTGTATATAATTATTTAGTTTACGGGCAAACTTTAGTTTGTCAATTTTATTCACTGCATAATTAAAACCTGTTAGGTATTTTTCGTAGTTGTACAATCATTAAATTTGACAAAAAGTAAGAATGTAAAATAAGTGAACATCAAACAGTACATATAAAAGAAAAAATCCAAAAAATATATATAAATCCAGAATTATTCTTCTTCTATTCATTAACAGAGAATTAATTTTAACCGACTTCTGTAATAGGAGGATGTTCTCAATTCAACTGTATTGTTTACTTTAGAGGAAGAAAATACTAAAAATATTAAGATCCTGCCTTGTATATTTATAAAAACCCACACTACCAACCTATATATTTTATCAAAATTCTACAGTTCAAAAAATATGCTTTCAGAAAATACTTTCGATATATTTTATTCGGCATTTTTCTACACTATCGCCCATACAAGCCTTTTTTATTAAAGAAAAAAGTTACAGCAGTTCATTTACCCTATCCTATTCATGACCTAGAGTGCTACTTGTGCTAGTTTTCCAACGTTTAAGCCTGAAACATGAAAAAAATTAACAATAACCATTGCATAGCCGTATTTTAATTTTTAACATGTGATTGCCTCGGGCTTTGCTTAGAATTTAAATAGTTTATATTCAATTTATTTTTTATTTTGTTTCACGCTGCACCCCTTATACATCAGGGGAAGCTTTCCGTGCATTTCCTTAAAGGCTCTTACGTGCCTTGAATGTCTTAATACTAAGTTCCAAGGTTCCCTCTGCCTGCCCTACTATAAAGTCATAAATAAATAAACCATAAATAAATAATATCGAAATAATATTGAAATTGAGCTAACTAAATCAGAAATTTAATAATTTCTTTACTGAAAAAGTATAAGACAAGTATAATAGCGTTTTAATAATTAAATCTTTAAATTCATATCTTCAAATTAATTTTCATTTTAAATTGCTTCAGCTCCACGCTGCATCTCCCACACAATATGGTAGGCCGACGGAACCGAGTGTTACGACACTACGTTCTCCATTTCCCGCAGAATTCTGGAGATATTGCACGCTTTACTTCAACACCAGAGAGAAGAAAATAATATATTAAATATTTCATTTCCTCGAATGTAAAACCAATCCACGACCTCTTACAGACATGCTTTGTGCCGTTGCACTTGGCTTAATATTTTTATTATCATTATAGTACCTACTTCAAAGAATTTCCATCGAAATTGTAAATTTTAAGCAAAACAAAAGATATTTTGAGTCTATTTGAATGTGGTAAAAGAGTTGAAAAGTTTACTATCGAATGAGGTAAAGGTAGGGGTTCGTTAGTGGACGGAATTTTTTAATTATACGGAAGTCGAAGCGAAACGCGCTTTAATTCCACTTCGTTTTTATTTGATTAAATCTGAAGTACAGTATTTTTTTTTCGCACTATATTATTAATATAAAATGTGAGAAGCGAGAAATTTGTAATTTGGATTCTTAATTTTGAAGTTAATATATATAGCAATATTGCTTTGTTAACCAGCCAAGGCGCGGCGTCGAGTTTCGCCACTTAACACGCAATAGCTCTACAATTCGACAGGAAGTAGTGAACGAAAATGTTTTAATGGGAACAGAGTGTCTTAACACTATGTTCTGATATTTCACCACTAGATTTAACCCTTATCACACTTCTATATAGAGAATATAGCGTGAAAAATGATAAAAATAACAGTTAAAAGAACAATTTAAATCGTCCAAACTGTAAATCCACATTAATATGTACAATTTCAATTTAAATATACGCTTTATTTCCATATTCAGAAGTACTAAGACAATGTCTCCGTTGGAAAATGTACGGATATTATAGAATTAAACAGCTAAATCCATTTAAGGACTGCACTGCGAATGCTAAAATGTAATACTGCATCAAAAATAACCGTGAGCGGAGACATGAGATAAATTAGTTACTACATATACTATACTATTATATTTGTAGATAGAATTTATGATCTTTTGAAGGTAACCGGTAATGGGTTCGATTCCCGCTCGAGGAAATGAATTCATTTCTTCGCTTTAGACGCAAAGCGTGGTATTGAGTTTGTGGGGCCACTGAGTGTGGTAATATTAGTTGCCCTCTGCCTACCCTGTTGTTTGCGGGATACAGCGTGAAGCTAAAAAAATAAAGCCAGAAAAAACATTAGACAAGACATTCTTCAACCAATTGCATTTTAATAAGTAATTCAATAAGAATTTACAGAACATTAAGCCAAAAACACATGTCCATTTTAGCACTTAAACTGGGCGATTTCATACAATTTATTTCCACAGCATACATCGTTATATACGTCTGCAATTTCCTGCAGGCCCTGACCAGATAATTTAAGAGTTAAGCAAGAGGTCAGCTGAGTGAACCCAGCTCCAGCAAAATTCTCAGCTCTTCATATTATAAAACGTGTGTGGGGGAAATTATAATTCTCGTTGTTCAGAATTTTTCACAGGATGGATTGATTTATATTTTATATGAAAATAAATAAATAAATCAGCTTCACGCTGTATCCCGCACACAGCAGAGTAGGCAGAGGTAAGCCAGTGTTTAGACACGCCCCATTAACCACTTTCTGCCGAATTCTGGAGACATTGCGTGTTGAGTGACAGAACACAACGCCGCGCTTTGCCTTGACACCAGAGCGGAGAAATGGAAATATAAACGTAAAACGTAATTACGTAAGTACGTATGTAAGTACGTACGTAAGTACATAACATATAAAGGTAAGTTAATATTTCACTTCCTCAAGTGGGAATCGAACCGTCGCGCTGCAGTCTCACCCTTGTGCCGCTGCGACGGCCACGACGGCCTATATATTTTATATCTATATAAAAAATAATGTATTCTATTTTTGCTTTTTATTTAGTTCAGAAATAATAATTATTAATGATCTTAAAATTATGTAAAAACTTGTTTTCGGATGCAAAATTATAATTTTATCATTAGATCGAGTAGATAAAAATGATTTTTTATTATTTTTTTTAGATTTACGCAGCATCTCCCATCCGGGAGACCTGGTGACCAGGGTAGGCAAAGGAACCACTTGTTAAGACACACATACCCTACTTTACACCCAATTTTCGAGACATTGCATATTTAGAGGCAGAAGTCAACTTCGCGTTTTATTTTATTACCTGAATGATGAAATTAAGATAATTTAGTATCTCGAGTAGAATAAAACCCACCACCGACTGGTATGCCCGCGCTACCGTCTCTAAATAGAAAATATATTTGCAATTAATTATAATATAATCCGACACCAAAATCTATCTGACCTTTCACTGTCGGCCATAAATAAAAATTGCTTTGGAAAATTGCTAGAACAACATAAAGTTTTGCCGTTATTTAATAACTTTCGGTGTTTATAAAGAAAAGATTCGTTGAGTTTCGCTATAGTATATCCGTTGACTGGCAATAAATTGAATTTATTGTTCCAAATGTAATAAAGTATTTTTTTTTAAATAATATAGAACTAATATTATAAGGTAATATAGACTAAATAAATGTTTAAAAAATTCCAACTTTTACCCAACGAGGGTCTTCACGGATAAGTAGTTTTTGTGCTGGTAACATAAGAAAAACGATATTTAGCGATATTGCTTCAGACCAACATTCAACAGAGTAGATTCGATCCCCACTCGCGTTAAGTTTCGGCGTCTGATACCGCAACTCTGAGATCGATCTTGAGATTATTAAAACGTCATCTCAAGGACTATCTTAGAGTTGAGAGCGTTTCATAAATACAAACCTAGGTTCCCTCTATCTTCCCTACCTAACGATAAAAGCAAAAAAAATATACATTTTTATCATATTTATACAAATATTGAAGGCAGCTTTGTTTTAAACTTCTATTATATTACAAACTCAGTCCCAAAAACCCTTGTTAATCAATATCATACGAACCTTTAACCTTTTAAGCGATATCCTAACCCAAAGTTCGTAAAATATTATTCAATTCTAAATTCACTAATCAATTAGCCAGAGTACTAACAAAAGAATAATTTTCTAAGTTTGGAAAATAATACTTTATTAAAAATTTTCTTAAGGTTTTAACAACTTTATTAAATGTGTTAAAAAATATATTATTTGTGCAAACACTGGCTATATCTTTTTGTACTTAAATATTATTAAAAACAACTTTGTATTTCAAATTACCACATTTCTAATGGTTCAATATCTCAAAAAGAAAAAAACGGAACCCATATAGGATTAGCTTGTTCGTCTGTGCGTTTGTCAAGACCATATATCTCGAGAACGGGTGAACTAGCAGAAATTAATATCACATAAAGCCTCTAAGTAAACATAATCAAAATAATTATACTAATATTTATGTATGTTCGTATCGTATTTTTCTATCTGTGACTGTAATATACGATAGAAAAAGAGAGAGACAGAGAGAAACGATATCGGAACCTATATGGTACCTCTCGTAAACCTAGACTTATAAAAATTCGCAAGAAGTGAGAACTTACAATACAAATAAAAGAAAAATAATCCGAAAATTGATTAAAAGTAAATAATAAAATATACAGGTACTATTGTAAGTTTAACTCATATTTAATGGACCTTGTAGTTCTCTATACTAAAGATATCTAGAAGTCGAAACTAGAACAATTGATAGCAACTACGAGTAAGTCAGCAAATATTTGGTGAGTTACCAACATGTCTTGGCCGAGAAAGGCTTGAACTGCATTCAGCTTCAATTTAATTTCACTGACCAAATATGAAGTGTAGAACACAATGGACGACGACTTCATAAAAATGAAACCAGATTATTTTTACCTTTACACGAACGCAGTTACAAATGGCTTATACGTTTTAGAATTTTTCTTTATTTTCAATTCGTGAAACTGTTTTCGAAATTCCTATTTTCTATGTTTATTTTTGTTACACGGAGTTCTTTTATGTTTATTTTTTAGTACCAAGCTAGTTATGTTGGCTTATGACATGAGCTTACTTGATCAGCATTCCTCCAATCCTCTTAAGCCATAGAAAACATTCTTTATGTATTTTAATATATTTTTTCTTTTATATAATTTTTAATCGACAAAAACATGCGCTTCTGCTTGATTGTTTCAGTACTTTAAGTTTAATTGTATAAGAATATGAAATTCTGTTCAGTGATTAATTAAAATAAGTTTAAATTTAACTTTTATTATTTTATAAAAGCCCACTCGCGTTTCCTAGTTTCTATATATTTTCCACATAATATACTGGTTACCAAATGACAAAATTGTAGAAATCACAATCCTAATTATCTAAATACAACACAAATAGTTAGAATTATATACATACATATATGAATTCCAAGGGAACCTAAGATGCCTTGATGGAACTCAAAGCTTAATAGGGTAGCTATTTCGGCACTACGTCAACATTGCCAAGGAATTTGGCCTAAAAGTTGATTATCCACCTAACGTATAGCATGTTATAGCTTCAGGAGATTTTTTTTATAAAATATATTTTTTAGGGTTAGGTAAAGTTTAAACAAGTAATTAATCTTTATTTGTTTAATTTCAATTACCTTATTTTTAGGGTTTCGTACCTCAAAAAAAAAAGAAATTATGTATATATCCTTATAGGGTTACTTTGTTGTCCATCTATCTGTCAGAGTTCTAGATTAAACTCTAGACTGACAGATAGGTGGACAACAAAGCGAGACAAAGCTTCTAAGTCAACACAACCAAAACATACGAGCATTTGCCTTGTACTGCATTTGCATGCATCGTTTTTACTGCATTTAGTATGAAATTTATTTCGGAATGAGGATTTAAAAATACACAATACAAAAAAAAGCAAAGCGTCAATTTATAGATATTTCATAAAAATAAATTAGTACGAAAGGGAAATTGGTACGGAACCTTCGGTAGGCGAATTCGACTCGCACTTAATGACTGAAAAAACTATTTATAAACTTTCATTGCGTCTCTTGCGATATTTCAAAAAGTACAACTCATCTATTTTTTATACAAAAAATATAATTTTGTTTAAGAAAATAGATCCTGTCATATTTTTCATATTGTATTTGCTATGAAATTATCGTGATACTAGTGGACCCGAACGCGGCTACGCCCGCTTGAACTATACGAATATTTATTAAATATATTTATGAAAATATTTTCAGTTTTCAAAAGATAGATGCGCTAAGCAAGCTCATTTTGGATGACGTTTTCTAACAACAAACTCTGCAAACCGTTGCTTAGCAACGACGGTTGTTATTAACATGGCGGTTTGTATTGTTATAAACATAAGTTGCATGTCAAATTAATAAGTATTTTAATATATTGGTATATATCGATAATATTACAAATATGAGAAAAAAAAGTATCCTATGTTCATCCCGAGACCCTCAAGTATCTCTATATGAGTATTTTATACAAGTAAATTAGCGGTTTGGCCCTGATTGCGTAAATGACAGACAGACAGACAGAGATACTTTCGAATTTATAATATAGGTATGGTTATATACTAAAATACACATATTAATCCCAAAAGCAGTTAATAATATAATATTAAATATACATAATAAACAACAAATATTTAATATAACGCAAAGCTTGCAAAACTATATCGCGAACTACTAAATGAGACCGCGAATGCAAATATTTAGATTGCAAACAGAATTCATTATTGACATTAACTTATTAATTAATTATAAAATGTGTTGTTCGCGGTTGTGATGTGGAAGAGATACGTGGTATATAGGAACGTGTTTAAAATAACTTTTTAACTATGTTTTTTTTGCCTAATATAATTGCGGGATAAAGCGTGAAACTGAAAAACAAATTGTAGTTCATTCTTATTTTTCTTCGTGCTGATTACCGCACATAGCAGAGGCAACCTAGGAACCTGGTGATAAGGCACTATTTTCCCATTAATACACTTTCGTTCTGAATTTAATGCCGGCCTCAGAATTGGGCAGAAAGTCTTAAAACTAGGTTCCCTCTGCCTACCCTGCTGTGTGCGGGATACAGCGTGAAACTGATTTATTTATTTAATACTGTGAATCTTGAAGGCGGAATGTTTGAAGTTAGCAGTCTTAGTCAATGTGCTGGAATGGGGTTACCAAAGATCCCATTCGATCAAAACTAAGCCTTCGTCGAAATGTTACTTCGAACAACTTAAGCTGGTCCCACATACAGCTTATGAGTTTAATTAGATGTATTTCATTACCGAGGAGGAATTAGGGTATAATGTTCTATTCTACTAGTATTGTCATATACTGTACTGTACGTCAGCTTCACGCCGTATCCCGATCATAGCAGGGTAGGCAGAAGGAACCTAGTGTTTAAACACTCCGTTCTCCATTGCGTTCTGGCATTGGGTGTTGATCTCAACGCCACGCTTTGCCCCGACACCAGAGCGAAGAAATGAAAATATCAATTTGAGCAAATATTTCATTCGCTCGAGTGGGGATAGAACCCACAACCAATCGCATTTACAGTCACACTTTGTCACGATTGTCCTATAAATTTTTAAGAATATTAATTATAGTAAAAATAATGTTTTTTAACTTCAGCAAAAAATACTCAAAAAGTACAGCTTGTCTTCATACAACATTTATCGGTTGGTCTCTTCTCTAAAGAGTCCCAATTGGGTCATCTTTAATTCCCTCCTTTTAGAGGATTAATACTTAAATTCAACTTCCTAGTAACAATTACCTGAAATTTTATAATTCAGCAAATTATAATTTATAATATTACGTGGCCTTTATTGTTACGTGGCCGTTATGGCGCCGTGGTAAAACTGAATGTAAACGTGATAGTTGTGTGTTCAATTCTTTTTTGGGGTAATGAATTATTGTTATTGCCTCGCTTTGGTAATTAGACATAGCGCTGTGTTGATTTCTGTTACTCACGCGCAATGTCTTGAAAATTAAGCAGAACATGGGAGCAGTAGGTTCCTTATGTCTGTTCTAATGTACGTAATTTATAGCGTAAAGCTGATTTTTTTTTAATAGGAACTGATTATCTATATATATATATAAAGGGACTTGTCCTCACTGACTGAGGTAAGACGCCCGCACAGCCGTAACTGCTGTGCGTAGAAACGTGGAATTTGGACAGATGTTTACTTTCGTACTCTGGACATCCACTAAGAAGGGATTTTGAAAATTTTTAGCCCTAAAGGAGTGAAATAAGGGTTGAAAGTTTGTATGGATTTTTTTAAATCGCCACTGATTTTTATAAAATTTTAAATTCAGACTCTTAAATAGATTTCATTGAACACATATTTCAAGGTTTTTTGGAATTCTCCCACTAAGGGTGCAATTAAGGAGTTGAAAGTTTGTATGGAAAAATCTTTCCATCTACACCGATTTTTATAAAATTTCTATTTGAGACTCTTAACAATACTTCATTGAACACGTGTTTCATGGTTTATTAGAATTCACTCCTAAATAAGCAAGCGAAGCTGCGCGCGTCCGCTAGTTATATATATATTTTTATTATGGTGTTTTAAAAGTGCTTGTTGATGACAACATACGATGGAGATTATTCGTTTAAAAAGAGGGAAAAAATATTCCATTTAAACAGTATTTTTTTTATAATTAAAAACGTCAGTTAAATCAAATGTTACTAAAATATGGCAGAAAATTATAATAAAAACTTTTTTAATAGAGACAGTGACCCTACAATAAAGCACAAATATGAAAAGTTTTTGTATAATATAAACTTTTTGATGAATAATCATTATAATTAAGTTCCTTAAATAATGTAATTTAATATAATCTACATACATATTGGAGCGTTTTATTATTTAAAAGTAATGAAATAATTAATAATTACCTTATTGGAATCTCTACATAGTATATTTATCTTTTGTACACCGAGCTTGTAGAAGAACAGGCTACCTGTAAAAGAAATATCAAATTTTAAAACAAGGCCGTTGTGACGCAGTGGCACAAGGGTGCTTCTGTAACGCGACGGTTGTGGGTTCAATCCCCGCTCGAGGAAGTGAAATATTTATTTACGTTTATATTTTCATTCCTTCGCTCTGGTGTCGAGGCAAAGCGCGGCGTTGAGTTCTGCCACTCAACACGCAATGCCTTCAAAATTCGGCACAAAGTGGGGAACGGCGGAGTGTCTTATCACTAGGTTCCCTCAGCCTACTCCACTTTATGCTGGATACAGCGTGAAGTGGTAACAGAATAGAATAGTAATATATCAAAATCTTGCCAAAAAAACCGAAAGTTACACTTTTTTTAACTTGTATAAAAGACAACAGGGCTGACGCATCACCCTATTTTTAAATTCAGATAAAAAAACATTTTGTAAGAAAATGAAAGATATTTATTATAAATGACTTATACAATTAAGAATATGGAAATTACATTATTTATGGTAGCAATAATTTAAAAATAAACTGTCATATAGTTAGAGTAACGTTTTATTACGATTCCCGAACAATTTTAACCAAAGCAACCCGAAATATGCAACCAAAATAAACTAACAAGCCTAATAACTTTATCCTCACTAGCAAAAACTATATATTTTCATTTATTTAACAAGATAATAACTGAGGCCGAATCTTATTTCGGGATAAAAAAAGGATTTTGTGGAAACAAAGCAGCTGCCTCTAAGCCTCCCAGCGCGGGTAAAACAGAAGCCTCATTTTTTTCACCTTTTAAATATGCCAGTTCCCATTTTGCTAAGAAAATAATAATATATAATTGTATTCTGCTCCGTGTGCTTTTAAAACATACTTTCTATATAATAGACTAGCGGACGCGCGCAGCTTCGCTTGCTCATTTAGGGGTGAATTCTAATAAACCACGAAACATGTGTTCAATGAAATTATTTTAAGAGTCTAAATTTCAAATTTTATAAAAATCGGTCGCGATTTAATGATTTTTCCATACAAACTTTCAACCCCTTATTAGCAACTCTTAGGGGGTGAATTCTAGAAAACCATGAAACACATGTTCAATTAAGTATTTTTAAGAGTCTGAATTACAAATTTTATAATAGTCGGTGGCGTTTTAAGGATTTTTTCATACAAACTTTCAACCCCTTATTTACACCCTTAGGGGGAGAATTCCAGAAAACGATGAAACACATGTTCAATTAAATACTTTTAAAAATCAAAATTTAAAATTTTATAAAAATTGGTGCCAATTTAAAAAAAAATCCATACAGATTTCCAACCCCTATTTCCCCCCTTTAGGGTTCACATTTTTCAAAATTGTGACCTTCTTAGAGGATGTCCAGTTTACGAAAGTAAGCATCTGTCCAAATTCCACGTTTCTACCATCAGCGGTTACGGCTGTGCGTGCGTCTTACCTCAGTCAGTGAGGACAAGTCCTTTTCTATAGAATAGATAACTAGAGTTATTATTTAATTTCAGTCCTTAATTTTTTTTTAGTTTCATGCTATAATACAACACAGTAGGCAGAGTGAACCTAGTGTTAAAATACTCGGTTTCCCGTTACCAGAGCGAAGAATGCAAATATGACTAAATAATAATAGAAATAATAATTTCCCGGACAAGAAATCGAAACCAAAACCGTCGCTTTTACTTTACTTTACTTTGCTCACACGCTTGAGTCACTACGGTTTCGGATGACATGAAGAATGGCCAGATGAAAGAAACAAACAGAGACTGTATGACTGTATGTGGTTTCAATTGAATTATTAGAATATAATATTTTCATCGCTTCGCCGCCACTGAATACGTAATATCTCGAAGACTGGGCTGAAATGAGGAACAGAATACTTTAACTAGGCACCCTAGATAAGAATAAGTGAAAAAAAGAAAAAATAATTAATATATTAGCACAAACAATAAAATTATTTAATTGTATTGATTGTTTTTGCCAAAATATAAAGAAAATTAATGAAAAATATGCTCCTAAACTCGCAATTAAATGAAAATTAAATACATGACCTTTGCACCGTTAGCAATGTCAAGGGAGAGGTGGGTTAAATGAGCCAGTGACCATTTTATACAGTAGATTAAATATGTCAATGGCAAATGCTGTTACTATTAATGATGGATTTGTGGATCACCTGCATGACTAGCTACGATGTTAGTGATTTAGAATCGGAGATGTTTAGCTTTATATAACGCCAAAGCCGTATTGATTGTAAATTCGACGGTTTTAGGTTCAATTACCGCTCGAGGGGCTTACTTACATTTTCATTACCTATATTTGATAACAAGGGGATAACAATGAGTTGTATTACTTAATACAAATTGCCTCGAGAATTTAGCGTATAGTGGGAGACGTAGTGTCTAACTAGATTTCCTCTGCTAATCCTGCTATTTATATAATAAAAAAATTCTACCTAGACGTACAAAATATTACTAACCCAGTTCCTAGTACATGATTGATTTAGTTTTTCATATTCTGGAAAAAATATCATACATTTGACTTACTGTAGGTACTGTTGTTAAATATGATTATATAAAATAATAATATTAGAAATTTATGTGTAAATTCAGTGGAGTATTTTCACTGTAGGAAAAAATCTTTACAAATCATATAACACGTCTTTAACAATCCATATTGGCGTAAGTTTTGTAACCATTTCTATGTTTATACATACATACATATAAATAAAAATAGGCAGTTCGGGAATTATATATCTTTGCAAAAACTTCTATAAAAGACCAAACTTCAGTTAGCCCTGAAACAATCACGAAACAAGAGTATACTGTTAATAAAAACTTGTGAACATATAGTGATGTCAGTAATTTTATGAACATATCGTAAATGCCGACGTATTTTAGTGTATCTGAACGTAAAACTTTATAGCCCTCAATAAAATCAGTCAAGGAAAATAATATAGTCATTCAATTTAAATTTACTTATAATAAATACTAGAGTACTCCTTAGAATTCTTTGGAATGCTATAATCCTGCATCTAGAATACAAATATAAAACGATCGCTATCTCGCCATTTTAGTGGTTCTTTTCCTTCTTTGCTTTAGTGGAATTTTAAAGCGGAATTTAAGCTTATTACGTTTTAAATTGTGATATCGATGTCTTCTTAAATAATGTTTGTTATTTATTTTTATATTTTATTGCAACTAAAGTTATCTGTGCATATAATAATACTAGTGGACCCGGTAGTGGCTACGCCCGCTCGATCTTTAAGAATATATATTTATGAAATTATTTTCAGTTTTCAATAGAATTAGTAAGAAAATATAAGCCTAAATAATTAAAAAGAATAATGAGTAGAGACATATTATGAGAAAAAATATCTGAGTTATTGAAATGAATCAACAAAAGAAGTAAAAGTAACTAAAGGATATTCTTAATATTAGAAAAAGTACCTAAAGTTTTCAATGCGTGCGTACATAGATATCGACTCTATGAAATAACTAAACATTATTCTATATTTAATAGGTTAATTTTTGCGAGCAATATCAAAAAAATAAGAAGAGAACAAAAGTGTAGTTTAAATAATACATAAACAGCAAATAATTACATAAAAATTAACAATAGTTCGAAAATGTATGAAAATTTATAAAACCGTCAACTTCTTCCCATTCACGTCGGTCATACTATGCCGCCCGCAGGCTAGGTCATTTTGAATCAGTGACATCTCCTTAATTATTTATTAGAATGTTAAACAGTAAACTATAATTTCAATATAGACAAAATGCTAAAAGTGACTATTATATTGATTTTTATAAGGATGAATATCAAAATATAAGTTCATTTTGGGTGATGTTTTCTTAAAACAAACAAACTTTGCAAACCGTTCCTTAGCAACGACGGTTGTTATTAACATGGCAGAATAAATTGCATGTCAAATTAATTATTAGTACATATGTGTAATGTAATGTCATATAGCCTATAGTACTTCTGAAGAATGCAGCTTTCATACAAAACAAAAACAAAGTAAATCGGACCTCTAGATCCAGAGATCTTAGCGTTCAAACAAACAAACAAACAAACAAACTCTTCCGCTTTATTATATTAGTATAGATTAGGGAGATCGGCAAATGTAAAAGTTTGTCTGTGTGTTCGTTTGCGCTAACCTCAGAAGTGACTTAACAGATTTAAATGCAGTTTTCACAATCTTTCCATAACATTAAACGTACGTTTTATTCAAATATATTCATAAATAAAAATGATAACAGTGTGCTATTTATAAATAAAATATTTGAGGAAAAGAATAAAAGAAAAATAAATATATGTAAGATAGTATTGTGTTTTTATATAAAGTTTATGTACTGTATGTTAAGTGATAAACATTGGTAGTACTACCAGAAACTTCCAAAAAGAAATTTCCAAAGTACAAAGATACAAGCACTTTAAGACAAAACACAAGTCTTACAGACTTAATTATTTACATAATCGTCCCGATGCATATTTAAAATCCACTAAGTGACCAAAGCCATTCTTGATTGTTATTTTTGTACCTATCCCTTGTAAAATGGAAATAGTAATTTTAACGTAGCTACGTTCACGCTTTATCCCGTATATAGCAGAATAAGCAAAAAGTGCCTAGTGGCATTATTTTCTACTGAAATCAGCGGAACTTAACGCCGCACTTTCAGAGAGTAGAAATGAAAAGTATCCATTCCATCAAGTAGGAATCCCAAAAACTGGACGCTGGCACATTTTACTTGATTCTCGATTTCTACATTACATATATTAGAACCAAAAATATTATTCCATTATCTCCATTTTACCTCAGAACATAGCAAGGTACATGTCTCACATGTTCGTCGCTACATAACAGGCATTGTCGATGAAATTAACTATTACAGAAAATATTTCAGTATATTATAATAATGTTATACGAAATTTTACTAATATATTATTATTTACTATTATTTTCTTGATTAGACTGGGAGAATTGTGTTGTTATTTTTTTATTTCAATTTATCATAGGTATGTGAAAATTATTTAAGCCCTACTTTGCCTGTTTTCTCCAATTTGATCCTACCGTCCCTAATGGAGAATATTCACACGGGACAGGATGCAATAAAAGATGTTAGAGAAGGCCTAAGGCCAAGAGGCACACCGAATATAGAGACATTTTGTAATTTTACTTGTAATATTTTGTACTAAATATGAATTTATAAGTGTAACTTAATTTTGGAATAAACGGGCTTATTATTATTATTCCCTATTTTATATACATATATCAGGGAAGCAGATTATTTAATAGTTGACAGCTGTCAAAACCAGATGGCGTTGCCTGTCACTCTGACGTGACACTGGAGGCTCTACCACGGCTCGGAGCACTACTGGTGCTACACCGCTGGCCAACCTCGACTACTTCAATTACAAATGTGGTTAAGACCTATTTGCAGTTATACTGGGCTGGAGCAGTGAAAGGCGAGTGTTAGAACTGTAAAGGGATCCCTTAAGCGCTGCTCCAAGCTTCACGTCAAGAGTAAGGTAACATTTCTTATAATTACCACGCCCGAATACCCACGTCTAATTAGAAATACGATGTCGGTCATATCTGTCTACATATATGATGTAATATAAACAAGATATTAAAATTATGTCACTCCCTCTAATGGGAATCAAGGTTCGAATCTAAAACGAGATTCTCAGCTAATTACTTTAGTAACCTTAAGCGAGAACAAAACTTATTATTAGAACAATTATTGTACTAAATCACATAAGCAATATCACTTCACTAAATGCATATAAGCCGATTACTGTGTAATAGCCGTTTAGATTGTATTATATCTGAAGCTTATTGGCTATGTAAAGCGTCTCTTAAACTGTATATTGGTGGCAAATTACAGTTCAGATCACTTATGGCGCAGAGACAGGTTGTGACTTCGATTCCCGCTCGAGGAAATGAAATATTTAATATATAAATTTAATTTCTTCGCTCTGGTGTGGAGGCAAAGCGCGGCGCTGAATTCAGCCTGAATACTTCCAGAATTTGACGGAAAGTGGAGAGTGGAATGTCTTAACACTAGGTTCTATTTATAAATTACACACGGGAAATGTAAGTTTTTATTTTCAGTTGTATAGCCCGCCTAATATCCTCAACACTCCGTTCCAATTAAGACACTTGTTTATCCCACTTTTTTTATATATCTTCATTTTCATTTCTTCATGTAGAAATCGAACCTACATTTACACTCGCACGCTTGTTCCTCGCCACTTCTGGCCTCAACTGTACATACATATATTGTACAGTCAATTCCTATAACTATGCCTTAATTACTGGTCTAGACTTACGAGTCACACTGCCATTAGTTCTCATAACTTATTTACAAATCAAATTGAAAGTTTCTAACAGAATATTAGATTTCAAAGTTAATTTCAGTTAAAGTTTAATTTTATCTATTTTGTTAAAATTTTAATCTTACTTAAATAGTTGATCGCGATGCCATATAAGCTATGGTATTATATATTACTTATATATACTTTACGCCTATAGAACTAAGCTGGGTTTTAGTTATTTATAATGAAAAACAATAGACGTATCATTTAATTTGTACGCCGAGGTAGTCTAACTAAATCGATATTACATAAAGGCCGCTATGGCTCATAGACTTCGAATTTAGATGAAATTATCCTCTCCAATATGAACGTAGCTGGATTTGAACCTACAATATTTGGATTTCTATAAGTGTAAATTAATATTTTAAAAAATATTTGAAATGTTTATAATATAAATATATGTTTTGATAATTACATGTAATCGGAATTACTCTGCGTTTTATTCTACTTTTCAGTTAGAGAAACTGATAAGTATTAACAAACGTCATTAAAACATATTTGCGGCGTTCAGTTGCGCCACTCCACGCTTACTGAATTTCGGGAACGGAGTTTCTTAACACTAGTTTCCCAATTTCCTCATGCCTGCCCTGCTGTATACTTTACACAGCGTAAAACTACAAAAGCGAACGAAGTGTCTTAACTAAATGCCTTCTGTTCACATTACTATTTGCAGGCTCCACGTGAAATTAGTGCAAAAATATTAATTAGCATGTCAGAGACCTAGTGTTATGGCCTCCTTTCCCCGTTTTCCTCCCAATCTGAAGACAATTCGTATTGAGTTGAGTGAAACTTCACGCCGAGCTTTGCCCCGAAACAAGAGCGGAGATATTATTAAATATTTCATTACCTCGAAGAGGAATCGAATCTACAACCTATCGGGCTCAAATTCACACTTTAGCGCCTCAAATAATAATTAACAATACCCCACAAATATTTAAATACAATAACAAACGCTTCAAATATTCCAATTACGCAGTATAAACGTTCGGACTTGACCAGTTTATACATTCCATAGCTGTTTCGGGTGGAATCACTGCCAAATACGATAGGAATTTCGTTCAGACCATTATATAGTACCGGCTTACAAGTTTGGCACCCCAGTTGAAATTTATGCGCTTCTATTGCCTATTTTTTTGTTGAACTACCGTCATTTTGTTTTGTTTTTTCTTTTTGTATAGGCACTAGGTTTTTGATTCGGCTTTGTCTGCTCTTTTTTGTTGTATTAATGACTGGATTTGGAGGGTAGTTGATTTTTTCTCTTTAAATTTAAGTATTATTTTAATTTTACTGTGTATATTTTTAAATAATTTGCTAAATACACTATTGTATATAGTTTTAAGCTAACGATAGAGTTATAAGGCTGTAAAAACGGATGGGCTGTGAGTTCGATTTCCATAAGGAAATTAAATATTTTATATTTTCCTAGCTCTTTGGTCAACGGTCAAGTCCGAGATCCTCCAGAGAATATGAAAATATTACTAAATAACAATCCATTCTTCCGAGTAAGGATCGAACCAACAATTGTCGTACAGTCCAAACCTTGTAACAACTGACTCATCATGTGAACAAAAGAGGGAAAAATAGAGATATCCCGCCATTATTGCCTTATCCCTTATTCTCAAACGGCTTAGTGTCGCGGCTGTTTAGTTTGAGTGCCTTTCACCACATAACTCAATCAATCAAGGGTAGAAGGGATACATAATTGATTTATATACATATCTATGATAATATAATACACTCGATTTAGCCCGCCCACGCTCTTAGAAGTATTGTTTTAGTCTACAAGCTCGTTTTGAAGTGATATTTTAACAAAACCTTTGTTCAAATAGCTGAGGGATAGCGAATAGCGAGACCATTAATTTCCATTTCTTAGCTCTGGTGTCGAAGCAAAGCGCGGCGTTTAGTTCCGCCACGCAACACGCAATGCTTCAAGAATTCGGCAGAAAGTGAGAAACGTAGTGTCTTAACACTAGGTTCCCTCTGCCTACCTTGGTGTGTTCGGGATACAGCGTGAAGCTGATGATTTATTCCATATAAATAAAAATTATAATATTAAAACAATAAATCATTATATTTCCTTATAATGTATAATATATATATTACTATTGAATAATGTTAATATTAGGCTGTCAATATAATTGATATGATATCCGACAGGTGAACTAATTAATGTATCTAGCGCCATAGACGGAGAGTGACTTCTTAGTAAAGTGATACGCGTTAATTCGAAATTAACTTATATAATAATTATGTATTTGAGGCCAGTCGTCTCGTTAAACGCGACAGGTTGCGAGTTCGATTTCCACTCGAGGAAATGAAATTAATTATTATTTTATTTTGATTTTTCGAAGGAAAAGCGCAGCGTTGAGTTTCGCCACTCGTTCCCCACTGTCACACCAGAGCGAAGGTAATATTAAACACCATAATTCATTCCCGCGAGTGAGAATTGAACCCACAACCGTCAGTCCCTTTATTTGATATAAAGGGATCAGCATATTCGCGTCCACTGTTGGACATAGGCCTCCATAGGCCTCCAGGGTGCGCCATAGCTTCCGATCTTCCGCCTTCCGCATCCAATCGAAGACAGCAACTTTCTTCAGGTCGTCGGTCTATCCCTTTATATAATTAATAATAATTACTGAAATATCATTCTTTTTTTTTAAATCCCAACCAGTCATCTGAAACCATTTAACTTATATTTAACGTCAAAAGCGTTATACAAAATGGAAACCCATATAAGATATATCACATTTCTGAATCAAATACAGGTCATTATGGGGTTTTAACTGACAGATGTGAAAAAGGTGCGGCCCCAAATCTGTTCGGAATCTAAATTTAAATTGCGAAGGGATTGCCACGTCATATTATTATATTAAATCTTGCAGATGGAAAATCGTTATTTTACAGTAGGTACCTACATTTAATTTAGTAAGAAAAAGAAAAAATCATGTATAGTGTATATTTCTGGGTACATAGTGAACCTAGTGTTAAGATACTCCGTTACCCAACTTTAGAACTCATTCCCAATATCTCCATGATTGGGAGTTAAATGCGAAGCATCGAATCAATTAATATAAAATGAATGTTCATAAATATCATGCTATTAAATGATTTTTAAATTATTATTTACTTCGAGCGAATATAAAACCGTCGCGTTTACAGTAAAATAATATTCTAGCACCTTTAAATAAGACATTACCTGCTTAGCAGGAGTAGCTTGAAGAATGGCTCCACCATGTGCCTCATCAGCTGCTGAGCACCATTCCCTACCGCCAGCTTCAACACCGAAATGGACGCATTCAATCATTTTTTCTAAGATGCGTTGATTTCCGCCGCTCAACACGCATTGAATCAGGAATCCCAAGAATCAGGAAATTCCGTTCCCCACTTTCCGCCGAACTCCGCATTAAGTAGAGCAATCAACGCCGCGCTTTGCCCCGTTATTATAATGAGGATTTGCTCGTTAGGAATCAAACCCACTACCCGTCGCGTTTACACACGCTCCTACATTTGCGCCTCGACTGGATCAGAGTTTTTCATGTACAGATTTATTTTCTCCATTTTCTCCATTTCTCCAAGTTCGCAGCCGGCGTCGCCACGGCTATCAGTTATAGAGAAATTGCCACTCGAGTGAGTCTCAGACGAAAATCAAATCAAATGGGTATAAATCAACTATACTTATAAAATATATACGACAGTTTTTTATTGTTTTTACTAAGAATTGCTAAGTTAGTGTTTTCAAAGAGTTCTGAACATTTAATTCAATAAATGATAGAATGCTAGCGACATGCGTTTATAAAAGATAAATTAACTTAACGTCACTAATAGATGAATTTATTTTAAAGTAATAGGCGTAAGTAAACGGCGTAGAGTACCGCCATTCAAACACGCCAATACCTTGACAATTTGGAGGTAGGTGGGGAACAGTTTATGTTCCCTCTGCTTACCCTGCTATGTGAAAACAGCATGAAATTAAAAAAAAAATGACATACTCTTTATCGCATCTCTATACAAAATATATTGTCCTTCTATTCCTTATTTTGTCCTTAACCTAAATTACACTTAAATATAGTAGTTATATCCATACCTATATTATAAATTCGAAAGTAACTCTGTCTGTCTGTCAGGGCCAAACCGCTTATTTAATTGTGATAAAATACTCATATAGAGATACTCGAGGGTCTCGGGATGAACATGGGATACTTTTTTCTCATATTTGTATTATTTTCGATATATACCAATATATTAAAATACTTATTAATTTGACATGCAATTTATTCCGCTATGTCAATAACACCCGTCGTTGCTAAGCAACGATTTGCAAAGTTTGTTGTTAAAAAACGTCACCCAAAATGAGCTTGCTTGCTTGCTGCTTGAGAGATGCGTTAATCTCTCTATTTAAAATTGAAAATAATTTCATAAATATATTTAATAAATATTCGTATAGTTCAAGCGGGCGTAGCCGCATTCGGGTCCCCTAGTATATAATATATGAAACCCATTACCATCTAAAAACATACTGTTATTATATTAGACATATTTCAATAATACACAACTTAGAAAATAATCATATATTACAAGGAAAACTTATTCACAAAACACTTCCCTTCGTAAATAAAAGGAAGTATAGCGGAAGTAGAAATCAAGAACCAAACACAAGTATAGTATAAGTACAGTATTAGTTGTTCATATAAAAGGTTCCTTTGAGGGGAACGATAGATCGGTTTCAATGGTGGCTTTATTGAAAGAATTCTATATGAATGTCGTTTCTATATACACAAGGGCTAGTTCGCTTCCATATTCATTTGTTTATATTTAATAATAACTTTGTGATACGAATTTTATTACGCAAAGAGTGACAAATCTCTCTTATATTTCGTATACGATTGTATGAAAATATATATTTTTTTATTTTAGTTTCACGTTTTATCCCGCACCTATTGGCATCAGCGGGGCAGAGGGAACTAAACAACCTAAGGTTAAAACATCGGTTTCCATTCAGACATTTTCGTTACCCACTTCCCACCGAATTTTGGAGGCCTTGTGTGTTGAGTGACGGAACTCGCTATTAAAATTAAAATATTTAATAGTCCATTTCCTCAACTGGGAATCGAATCCAAACATATCGTTCGCACTAACACGCCTGTGCCTCTGAGCAATAACTGGCTTCAAGCAGTATAGAAGTCGTTGTGCCACAGTAGTCAATCGCCTGGCTGTAAACCTCAAGGTCGTAAATTCGATTAAAACTCGAGTCCCAAAAATTGAGCGGAAAATGGGGAAGGGAGTGATTTAACACTAGATTCCCTCTGCCCAAAAAATAAGCATTACTAAAAATGTATCTCATTTATACCTGACATCTAAATGTTGATGAATTGAATTACTTTTATTCAGAAATCTTAATAATATAAAATGTTCAATTAAAACTACAATGAATTAAAATAAACTGAATTTCATTCAAAACTATTATTGAAACATTGTAAAAAACAAAAATGGTATTCGATAAATTCATTTCATACAATACCTTTGGAAACGTGTCGATTTGATAAGGCGTCGAGTTTTATTTCAAAGTGCAAACAGAAACTTGTACTCGCGTTATTGATATTTTCACAAACTGGTTGAAACTGTCTTTTATGTCGATACAGTGAATTTTTATATTCACTCATATTAAATATATAGCTTTTTTTTAAGCTTTTACTGCGGCTTCGCCCGCTTGTTTAGATGTAACATAAGTTATAATTGTGGGACGTAAAATATATTATAAATACGAGAGGGCCATTAAAATTACGAAAATGAATTAATGAGCTATACAATACAAAAAGAAATTTCCTTTTTGCACTATTAGTTTCTGAGATTAGAGCGTTCAAGCAAACAGACTCATCAGCTTTATAATATTTATATTGAAGTCTATACTTTAAGTCTTTAATTATAAGTAAAAAATTCTTGTGCTTTAAGGGGCTTGAACTGTATATTTCATAATAATTTCAGCTTGATACTTTTATACAATCTCGAGATAAATGATATGGACAGACAGACAGACAGACAGACAACAAAGTGATTTTACAAGGATTTTGTTTTCATCTTTGGAGTTACGGAACCTAAAGCACATAAAATATATCAAAAAAATATTTTCAATATAATAATTCCCCACAAATTAAAAAAAAAAAACAATTTTCAATACCACAAATATAAGCTATATTTGTGGTATTTGTATACCACAAATTAAAACAGCTAACAATTTTCACCAACACTAGCATTAAATCGCAAAAAATAAACTAAAACTCTTCATTTAAAACAAAATTTTTCATTAATATTAAAAGGCAGGCAACTAGGACAGACATTTTATTTTTATAGAGCCGAGTAACGAGCGTGTAAAATTACAAACTTGAACAAGAAACCATTTTAAAGTTGCTTCATTATTTGAATTTTGAGCTATTTTTGAATATTCAATTGTTTTAAATTCTGTAAGCTAAAATAGGTGTGCTTCAGAGTTCTAAAATTAGCCTTTCTAAAGAAAATTAATGAGCCTTTTGAGCCGATTTTAATATGCAACCATTATGGGAAACGCAGAATTCTGCATAATACTCGTAATATTAGGTAAATTATATTACATGTTATCCAAAAAATGCTGTATCCAGCACACAGTATCTCAGGTTCCCTCTGTCTACCATGGACAAAGGGAACCTAGTGTTAAGATACTCCATTCCCCAATAATAGACATTTGAGATTTACAAATAATATTTTTTTAATAGACTTTAGTTTGTTTTAATTTTTTATTTTTATTAATTTAAGTGCATCACGAAAGATAAAATCAAAATATATATATATTAATCTGTATAGAAAATCTACTGTTATAAAAAATGGCCAAGTTACCAGAGAATTAATAGACAAACTTTATACCGCAACTATCCGCTGCCTACAACCCGTCAAGGGCAGACGAAAAGCAAAATATAGTAGATTTGATTAATTAACTTAGATTTCGGAAAGTTCTAACAATTTATAATACAAGTATTAATCAAAATATTACAAAACAAATAAACTGTGTTGGGTGTTGGATTTTCTTATATACATATTTTTTTTTTATTTTTCAGGGTCGGCGGAGAGTTGAAACGAAAGAATCGGGACGGCGGAACTCAATGCTGGTCTGTGTCTCTTTACCAGAGAATCTCTGATTCCTCCAAGAAGGATTCAAACCCACTACTGTCGCTTTTACAATCGATAGCCTTAAATTAAATATTTAGTTTATTCCTTGTAATAATATACTTATAGAGATAATAAGCAAACATTTGTATAAAGATCCATTTCCTTTTTTATTTAAGTTAAAGATTATGTCGGTTTACACTGAAGGCTTCACCAAAGAACCAATTTATTGACACTCATACCCCTAAAAGGGTTAAAAGTGGTGGAGTTTGTATGAAACTTTCTATTCCCTTGATGAATTACTTTGAAACTTTCTTCAATTTAATCAGCTCACAAGAACGGAGTCATGGACGATAAGTTCTGGTGTAGTTACCTCTATATTAATATTGAGGCTAGTCGTGACGCAGAGATGAAAAGTGTGACTGTAAACGCGACTAGTTGTGTGGGTTCGATTCCCATTCGAGAAAATGAAATAATTTAAATCAGCTTCACACTGTATCCCGCACACAGCGCGGTAGGTAGAGGGAACCTAGAATTAAGACATTACGTTCCCAACTTTCTGCCGAATTCTGGAGGGATTGCGTGTTGAGTTGCAAAACTCAACGCCGCGCTTCGCCTCGAGACTAGAGCGAAGAAATGCCAGATGAGCAGAGGCTTACCCTGCTGAGTGCGAAATACGGATAAAAAAGAAAATTTTGCTGATGAAATAATATTTAAGTCAATATACGAATAGTACAGAACTGTCTATATCAAAATTTCATGACAAATCCTATAAACTTAATTGACTGAGATGGGCACAAAGTTTTACCTAAGGACATAAGACATACAATAAAAGACGATACAAGAGAACGACTTGTATATTTCATTTAAAGTAATTAAAAGTAAGATATAATCTCTATAAAATCTCAATAAGATATTTTCAAAGAAAACTCTGAAAGGAAATTTAAAAGTTGTTGAAGTGATAGCGTAAGTTGTCTCGTCCTTTACTGGAATATGACCATAAACATTCATTTAAAATTTACAGTAAATAAAATAAGCAAAGTAAATAGTAAATTCGATTCCCACTCTAGAAATTGAAATATTTAATTTTACCATTTTTTTTTGCTTTGACGTCGAGGTAAAGTGCGGCGTTGAGTTCCGCCACTCAAGGTTTTTAAATTCCCACTCAGTGTAATGAATAATAACTATATTGTTAGCGTTGTATATCCTACTTCCGATTTCCAACAATAATTCAATTAATTTAAGTTCTCTGTTAATTATTCTCTGTTCTATAATGTAATGTACGATAATAATATATGTTAAAAAAATTAAATAAAAATAACATAAACTAAGAAAAAGAAAAAAAAAAAAAGTCTCATCCAACCCCTCTAGTATGTATAAGCTCTAGATATAAGTACAGTTTAAATTGTCCCAAAACGAAGTACACCACACTAAAAGAACTTTGATAAACTAAAAAAGGCAACTATGCGCCCGTGGATGTAGCTTTTAAAAAAAAAAAAGTTCTCTGTTCTGGCAGACAAAGTACAGCGTTGAATTCCACTACCCAACATGCAGTGTGGAAATTTGAGAGGAAATGGGGAATTAAAGCAAATCTTCTGCCTACTCAGCTATGTGGGAAAAAACTTGAAGCTACGATATTACGAAAATCACAAAACTTACCATATCTCAGCTATATTTACTTTAATATCAATGTTAGAATTCTATAGAGCAATATCTATCTAAAAGTTAGAATTGCTTCGTGTACTCGTATATCTAGTAAGGTCGTCTAAAACATTGTCTGTCTGTACTGAATATTACAGACCTGAGGCCGTTGAAGTCCCATGTGGTAAATAAATTATTGTCATACACTAATTACTTTACATGATTAAACAACATTAGATTAGAAGTTTAGTTAAATCTATAGGTTTAGTTAAATCTATAGTTTAGTTTAATCTATAGTTTAGTTAAATCTATAGGGTATTCTAATGACGTCTTTATAAATTTATTTTTCAGCTTTTTTCAGTGTAGCTCTATTCCGCATATCGCAGGGTAGGCAGAGGGAACCTAGTGTTAAGACACTCCGTTCCACACTTTGATTAATTAAAATCTTTCTAAAACCTTTCAAATAAGTAGTTTTCTATAGGGATTGACACTACTAAAATTTCGAATATTAATATATCAAAACAATTTTTTTCATATAATAATATTCGTTTCGTTCAATTGTTAACTTACTAACGCCAGTTAAAATTTTCACTTTTATTAATTTTTGCATGTGATTCACGTTGACAAAGTTCAGTATGTTACAAAAGCATTCGTGAAAAATTCCATTATACTTGCATTAAAAACAAGCTATATTTTCAAATTACATTTTAAAAAGTCTAACAACGTTCTAAACTAAAACCTATTACTAAGGTTTTGTTAAATATTACGTTAAATTAAAATAATTTTAATCTTGAAACTTTGAAATAAGATTTCTTTTTTCGTCACCTGTTCATATTGGTGCTAAAGGCCAGAATTTATTTATTCCAAATAAGATTATATACAAGTCTATTAATTACATCAATTCAAAAGTAATCTTTGTAGAATTCATAATTAGAATAAGATTTTATTTAAATTACATCGAATTTATATTTATTATTAAAATTTATCTATTGTAATTAAAACTTATTCCTATACTTATAAAAAATTAGCGGCCCGCCCGCGGCTTCGCTTGCGTGAACTACGTTATTATTAATTTCTGTCTCCATAAGTACCTAAGTTCTATAAGTGACGTCCATGCAAATTTTGAGATTCCTAGCACTTGTAGTTTCTGAGATTTCGTGATGAGTGAGTGAGTGACCTTCCGACTTTATATATATATATATATATATNGCTTTGCAACGTGGAATATTGGCTCTCTAACCGGACGATGCAGGGAACTCGCAGATGTACTCATGAGACGTCGGGTCCAGTGTGCTTTCCTCCAGGAAACTCGCTGGAAGGGCAATAAGTCCCGTAACATCGGACAGGGTTACCGGCTTATATACACTGGGTCACCTTCAGGTAGAAACGGTGTGGCGGTAGTACTTTCTGAAGAGCTTCAGAATGGGCTCCTTGAAGTTGACCGCCACTCCGACCGCTTGATGCGGGTGAGGGTACTGATTGAGGACGTTACCACAAACTTCATCAGTGCCTATGCTCCCCAGGCGGGATGTAGCGCGGCCGAAAGGGAGACATTTTGGGAGCAGTATGAAGGGGTTCTACTTGCTGTACCGTCTACCGACACATCACATCGGTAAGGCTGCTGAGTATAAACGTGGTCATTCCAGGCGAAAGTCTAACGGCCCGACATCGTCTTCTTGTCATGGACTTTAACGTCACTCCGAAGAAGAAAGTAGCCGAGAAACGTAGGCCTTGGATCAAGTGCTGGTTGCTGAATGGACCGATGCAGACCGACTTCCTGGCAGAGGTGAAAAGTCACGATCTTTCGACTAACACCGAGACTGCTCAGGATGCTTGGGATCGGGCTCAGTCGGCAATCATTGCGGCGGGCAGGCGCGTTCTTGGGGTTTCTAGGGGAGGACGTGTCATCGACAAGGAGACATGGTGGTGGAATGACGAGGTCCAGGAGGTGACTCGTGAAAAGAAAGCTGCCTTTAAAAAGTGGCAGGAATCCAACTCCCCTGTCCGTCGATCACGATGTCCAAGGCCGGATAAGCGCTGCCTGGGCCAAATGGCGGGAGGTCACTGGTCTGCGACCGCAGAATACCGCCCATGCTCAAGGAGCTGATATACAAGAGCATCATCGGACCGGTTCTTTTATACGGCAGCGAATGTTGGCCGGCGCTATCTCGGCACACTCAGGAGCTTCACGTCAAGGAAATGAAGGTGCTGAGGTGGATGTGCGGCGTAACGCGGTGTGACCGCATACGCAACACATTCATTCGAGGTATTCTTGGGGTCCGTTACGTAGCGGATTAGCTCCAAGAGCGTCGCCTGAGATAGTTTGGCCACGTCACGCGCCGGCCTAAGAATTATGTCGGGTGCAAGTGCCTTGATATATCAGTTCCTGGAGTGAGACCTTCCGGACGCCCAAGGAAGCGCTGGTTGGATGTCGTGATGCAGGACATGAGAGCCAATGGTCTAACCACCGAGGACGCAAAAGATCGTGCAAAGTGGAGTAGGTTGAGTAGGAGGGCAGACCCTGGCAATAGCCGGGATTAATGCCAGGAGGAAGAAGATATATAAATATATTTATCTTGTCATTTATAACATTTCCTACAATTCCTCATATATAAAATACTAGAAAATACAACGTGCATATTCCATTTCTATAATATCCGAGCGCTAGTTTTGGCAATCCTCTTACAGCCGCATCTCAGCTTACCACTTGTATATGTGACATATTTGTTGTGACGTAAGCGCTGACTGGAGGCAAACAAACGTTAAGTGATCTTACGGAATAAACTAAAAAGCATTCTTGAATACATTTGTATTATTCTTTTTATATCCCGAAGAAGATATGATATATTTAATTTACTATGAAAATTCTATTTAATTTATTGTTAAGTAAGGTGTTATTCTCTACTTCATCGAAAAAAACAATGTGAGATCTATGTTTACATATGTGTGCCAAGTTCTGTGTTCACTCGGGATTAAATTCCAGCTCTAAATTTTAATCAATAATTTTATTTAGAACTTGGCAAAAACGTATCTTGAAATAGTTTGTGTAATATACATATTGCGCGTTCCAGCTTTCCAGAGTTTTAACTTGGCTGTAAACGCTGGTGCGTATCTTGATAAAACGTCTTTATAATATTATCTAAGTTAATACAATACGATCTGAGAAATTGTTTAAACGTTCATCAAAATAAAATGTAACTTCTTACTTTTTCCTTTAGAGTAGATAGGGTAGGTAGAGAGAGTTAAGTCACTCTACTTCCCATTTTCTTACTAACAGGGTTTTATTTTTCCATCTGAGTTGGAAGTTGAAACTAATATAATCTCTCTTCAGAGCTTAGATCGACACCACCAACTACGATCACGAACACGTGAACAGACGAAAAGAGTTAATTCAAAATCTTAATAGGAAATCAAGATATAGAAAACAGAAATCATTATTATTAAAATCAAAGAATAGAGTTCTGCCACTCAACACACAATGCCTGCTAGAAAGTGGGGAGCGAAGTGTTTTAACACTAGGTACCCTCTGACCTGGGAAACAAAAAGAGTTAAATTAGCAAACAAAATCGAAGCAAATTATATTAAATACTTTTTTTTGTATCAATTATAAATAAAAATAAAACCTTTGTAACCAGTCAAAACGAAGCCAATTTTCATAGTAGTGTATCCACCGATACCAGGGTTCGTAAAATTGACGTTTGATTTTGAATGCGCCCCGTGAGCTGCATTCGCAATTCGCTTCGCTTAAACTATTATAGATACGGCTAATAACGTATATCATAATTCAATTACCATACAATACAAAATATATTTGAGCATTTCAAATGCTCTATAGATTTTGGAAGCTTTAACAGTTTAATAGAATAGAATAGAATAGAATATACTTTATTGCACACACAAAAGAAATATATAGAAAGAACAACACAAATAAAATTGAAAGAAAAACACGTATGCAAATGCGGTCTTATTGCTTCAAGCAATCTCTACCAGACAACCTTTGAAACATTACGGATAAATTGTAATGAGGAGAAAGGGGACAACGTATCAGTGCAAATTTTATGAAATATAATTAAATATTATATAATATATAATAAAATAAGTCAATAATATAAAATAAACTTACATAAAAAGTGTTTAATGTTTATATACTTTACACATACATACATACATACATACATATATTGAAAAACAATATATACTTACACATATATACATACAAAACGTGTTGAAAAATATATACGTAATATTAAAAAGATAAAGATATACTACTAATACTATAGAAAATTATAGTTGAAAGTAAAATTTATATGAAAATATCATACATTTTATTTCCTCACGTAGAAACCCACAACCTGTCGCTTTTACTTACGTGCTCCTACGCCATGATTGGCTACGAACGTTTTTAAAAACATATTTAACTACGATAATAATATAAAGAAATAATAACAGCAGCTAGTTATAATTCAATAGAAAATGGTTTACCTATTTATTTGTAAATAAGAAAACCAAAAAACTGACCCGTCGTGATGCAGCGGCACGAGGGTGTGACGGAAACGTGACGGGTGTGGGTTCGATCTCCACTCGAGGAATGAATCTTAATACTAGGTTCCCTCTACCTTCCTTACTGAATGCGGGATCCGGCATAAAGCTTATTTAATTTCATAGAATAAAATATCGCTTAAAATTTAGCAATTTAAAATAGCTTTTAAAACATAGTAATTTACAAACGGAAAACAAAGATAAACATTCCGAGGGAAGTACGTGATATGCAGTTAATGAGTAGCTGAGTTTTACTAGCTTCATTATAGTTCACTGTTTTTATTTATCGATATTTTCATGTATTTTTAACTTTATATTGCAAAATAGAACTGTAATATTAAAATACAAAATAACAGTTTCATTCTGTAATATAAGCTTAGAGTATAATTATGAAGTAAAGCGCGGCGTTGAGTTTCACTATTCAACATGCAATTGCCTTTGGAATTCTGCGGAAATTGGAAACGAAAATGTCTTAATGGGAACCTCTGTTTTATATATACCCTAGAACTTTGTATCCAATCAATCGAAAAATATAAACAGATTTCGTATAAAAACTTTGAAATAAATTTACACAAGACGACCTTTCCTACCAAAATATTTTATCTGTGTAAAGAAAAGTTATCTAAATCTAATTAAAATAGCGCTAACAAGGCTTAGCTATGTCAAGGATTCTCGCACAAACTTCTTACATTAAATAAACTTTTAATGAGAAGATAATGCATAATATTAAGCAATTAAACAACAGCCATTTAGCAGAAGAAGCTTCTACAGTTAAAACAGAAATAAAGATTTGTTACATGATAATGGCTGAGGTTCTATTAACGGGGTAGCTTGTACTAAATAAGATAAAAATGTATTTAAAAATGGCGGTATATTTGAGGCTAGTCGTGGCAGCGGGTAATAGCTTGTGAATGTGAGCGCGGCAGGGTGGGGAGTTCGATCCCCACTCGAGATAATGAAATATTAATATTTTCATTTTTTCGCTCTGGTGTGGACACAAAACGCAGTGTTAAGTTCCGCTACTCAACACGCACAGCCTTCAGAAAAGGCGGAAAGTAGGGAGCGGACTATCTTAACAATAAGTACCCTTTACCTACCTATAATAATCCATTTATATAACTAACTACAGTGCACATTTTTGAATAGTAATAAATTTTCTTTTTCTTTTAATTTTGATTTCTTCGCTCTGGAAACAATACAAAATACGGCATTGACCCACTCAACACGCAGTATGTCGAAAATTTGTCTGAAAATGGGAAACGGAGTGACTTAACACTAGATTCTCTCCGCTACACGTTACAGCTTAAAGCTAAAACAATGAGTACTAAAATTTTAGATGCTTATCTAACCTTTATCCCAAAAACAATACAAGAATCTATAAAAAACAGCAACATTCCGTATCTATATCACATTTGGGGGGACGGGGGGGTGACGTAACACTAGCAACTGGAGATAGTCTCGACATTGGCACTAAGACAAGCGTATATCACAATTAACATCACAAAGCCGAAATTAATAGTCGTACCATAGAATTACACTAAATTAGGAATTTGGAACAATCAGACAGCGATCTTTGTCTGATAATGTTTGCTGTGATATATAAATTATTAAAAAAATATATATTTTAGGGATTTATTTTTTAAACTAGAAAAGCCGGCTCCATCCAAACAAATTAAAAAACATCAGTTATTGCGGGGACCAAGAGATGGTAAGAATGGGTACAGTATTCCTCTGGGGAGATTCCTCTTAACGCCAATATCATCAGCCAACTTTTCTATTTATACTCATATAAGCTGAAGAGTCATCGCTGATTTGCTCATAAAGACAGATAGAAATATATCATATTGAATATTAGTGACAACTGCATCCAAATCGGTTGAGCCAATTCTGAGATTAGCGATAACAAACGCACAGATAAACAGGCAAAACAATTAAGAATCATTGTTTTGGGTTCCGTTACATTAATAAAAGTTCCGAATAACTTTTTTTTTTAAATATTTTCTTTCTATAAACATTCTAAGTACAGACACCGACCCGATTTTATTATAAGTACAGATGTAAGTCCATGCATATATAATCTTTTTGTTCCTGGCATTAATCCCGACTATTACCAGGGTCCGCCTTCCAACTCAACCTACTCCACTTTACACGGTCTTTTGCGTCCTCGGTGGTTAGACCATTGGCTCTCATGTCCTGCATCACGACATCCAACCAGCGCTTCCTTGGGCATCCGGGAGGTCGCGCTCCGGGAACTGGTATAGCAAGGCATTCGCATCCGACATAGTTCTTAGTCCGGCGCGTAACGTGGCCAAACCATCTCAGGTGACACTGTTGGAGCTTATGCATATATAATCTATATATATAAAAGGACTTGTCCTCACTGACTGAGGTAAGACGCACGCACAGCCGTAACCGCAGACGGTAGAAACGTGAAATTTGGACAAATGCTTACTTTCGTACTCTGGACATCCACTAAGAAGATTTTTATAAAAATTGAAATTCAGACTCTTAAATAGATTTCTTAAATAGATTGAACACATATTTCAAGGTTTTCTAGAATTCTCCCCCTAAGGGTCCAATTAAGGGGTTAAAAGTTCGTATGGAAAAATCTTTTAATCTACACCAATTTTTATAAAATTTCAATTTGAGACTCTTAACAATACTTCATTATACACATGTTTCGTGGTTTATTAGAATTCACCCCTAATTTAGTAAGCGAAGCTGCGCGCGTCCGCTAGTATATGATAAAAATACATTGTATATACAAACGCATTTGCTATAAAAATAGTTACATAATAAACTGCAAAAATAAAATATACACAAACTCCCAACCGGATGCAATGTGCAACGTTAAAACTTTCCAAAGCAATAATAATTTACGTAGAGCCATGTTAATAACAAACTTGAGACGTTCAGAACTTATTTAATTTATTAACGTATTCACAAATCAAATTGATATTTGAATAATGCTGTTTATATGAATATTTTATTTCGTTTATGATTGAATTTGTTTTGTTTATATATGAATTTATTAGCGGACGCGCGCAGCTTCGCCTGCTCATTTGCACCCTTAGGGGTGAATTCTGGTAAACCATAACACGTGTTCACTGAATTATTTTTAAGAGTCTAAGTTTCAAATTTTATAAAAATTGGTGGCGATTTAAAGATTTTTCTATACAAACTTTCAACCCTTTATTTGCACCCTTAGGGGTTGAATTATAAAAAATGATGAAACACGTGTTCAATGAAATATTTTTAAGACTGAATTTCAAATTTCATTAAAATCAATACAGATTTTAAAAAAATTCCATACAAAGTTTCAACCCTTATTTCACCCCGTTAGGGTTTAAAATTTTCAAACTCCCTTCTTAGTGGATGTCCAGATTACGAAAGTAAACATCTATCCAAAGTTCACGTTTCTACGCACAGCGGTTTCGGCTGTGCGTGTGTCTTACCTCAGTCAGTGAGGACTTGTCCTCACAAACATAAGTAAGTTTTAGCTATATAAAGCATTACCAAATTGTGGTATCTCTAACCGATATTTTAGAATAACACTAAGTTACTAAGTTTGTTACTGGTTTTTCTCAGTAGAATTGCCTCCGAGCTGGTGCTGAGGCAGTTCTGCTGACAGCACCAGTTGCTGACCAGCAACAGAAGAAGACCACCAGGTCTTCTTCTTATCTTGGTGAAGAATTGATACTATAGACTTCTTTGTAGCTTGATTTTTCATAACTCATTTTAATGGCCTAATAGAGTATAGGAATATTTTTGAATGTGTTTTTTTATTTCTGCGTTGTCCTCACAGTTTAAATATGTATTAAAAGTGTACCGTAAATACTGTAAATTTCTTAAAAAAATAGTTTAATTTATAGCTTCTTTCTATACAAACAAAGTTATATAAATACATGTTATCGTATTCCGTTGAATGTGGGAACTGAAAAGTTTTGAAATTGCATAGAACTTAAAAATTAACAAATATCTGAGTGTTCATGATATAATAAGTATAACAGTTTCTTTTTCATCTTTGTCGTAAAAGAAAACAATTTCCCCAATTAGGAATTGAACCTATAGCCATCGTATTGACAGTCAGACGGTCAATATAAATACAAATGTAAGATATAGTAAATATTAAATGCTGTTAATTCCTCATATTTCTTTTTATTTTCACCACAATCATTTAGCGTAAATTGTTAAATAATATCAGTTTTCGAAACGCTAAATATTCAATTTAGGCAGCACCAGGAAACCTTTCCTCGCGATATCATCTCTTCGAGTTTCACAATAAGGCATTAAATTTTATATAATGTTGGGTAAAACGCCTAAATTTACACCTTGTTAGCAAAGTCACGTCGGATATTAAGAGCAAGTATATTAAAAGTAAGAAAGTAAACTATTTTTCATATATTTTTGAAATATTTATTCGTGTAGTGTTATTCCACAATTAGCAAAGAAAAAATAGTAAAAATTTGAACGTAGAGGGATTTTGCACCCGCGCCTCCTGTCCTTTATATTTGAAAAGCTGAAGTAGTTTCTGAAAATTGGCCAGGATTTTGTACGATTTATTTTTTATTATTTTAAAATTAAATTATAGTATGTGGCAGTGAGTTCAAAACAAAATAGCTAAACATATTTGGGCCGGAAAGTGGAGAGTAGAAATTTTTAAGACGATAATAAATTTTCTCCGCCTATCATACCACATAGAAAAATAAATCAAAACACTATTTTTTTTTTAATTTAACGTTATCATTATACTTCTAATATAAGTAAGCATTTTTCAAATTTATATATAATACAATTGCGCAATTTCATTGAAAATAATGACTTGAATCCTTTACTCTGTGCTTTTAATTGGCTTAAACCGATGGCTTCACAAATAAAATTCTATTCACATTTAACAATAAATCATTAATATTTGTTTATTTGTGGTGGTATTTATTAATGGTTTTTTTTCCACAAATTACAATAACAAAATGTTTATACTCGTACTGTTAATATAAAATATAATAATATATGTTATAGAGAAGCATGTATCTAATGAAATGATACAAAAAATTACAAAAATATTATATTTAATTTTTTATATATATATATATATATATATATATATATATATATATATATATATATATATATATATATATAAAATAATATCAACATTATAAAATCTTAGGCAGAGGGACGCTAGTGTTATGACACTCCGCCTCCTCTTGCCTCTGAATTCCGAAGGCATTGCCTGTTGAAGCTGAAGCTAGCGGAACTCAGGTCCACGCTTTTCATCTAAACCATAGCGAAGTAAGTAAAATATAAAATATTTAATTTCCTCGAGTGGAAATCGATCCTACAACCAGTCGCGTTTACAGTCAAAGTATTCTTGTGCCCCTACATGACGAGTGTCCTCATTATATAACATGAAATCAATTAGGTTGCAAAAATATAATCCAAGAGTTCATGTGGAATTAGAGCACCCAGTACCTACTTGTCTTTTACCAAAGTCGCATAAGAGAAAACACAAAGAAGGCTTCTTTGAAAATTGTGCCAAAGTGCAAAAAACATCCACGTCCGGCGTTTCTGGCAGCTTCCCACTACCACGTTGACGTTGGCGATCAGAAATCACTTCTTACAAGTGTTCTTTTATGTGTTCTCAATTTGTATTCTTTGAAAATGTTTTTGTGCTGGAATTTTGAAACAAAAGAGTAAAATACTCTAGGTACATGTGTGTGGACTGTAAACGCGACGGTTTTAGATGCGATTTCCACTCGAAAGAGTAATATATTTAAAAAAAAAATCGCGGAGTTGAACTCCGCCACTCCTCGAGAATTTGGCGGAAAGTGGGGAGTGTGTTCTAACACCAGGTTATTGTAGGTTCCCAATACCTATGTGCGGGATTCAGCGTGAAGCTAAAAAAATAAAAACTTATACTAATACATTCAAACGTTGATTAGAAATAGGGCCAAAGGAAGTTGGGTCCCATCCTTGTATGCAAAATGAGGAATTTAATAAAATGTCACGGAATTCCACCTAAAGAAAAAAAAAACAAGCAAAGTCCAATAACAGTAAGTACGTTGGGTCCTATCAGTTTAAAGCGAAGAATTCAGTCAAATGGCATGAGGTACTTCGAAATATATAAAAGTCAGTCTGGCTTTAAAAATACTGGCTGTGGGTTCGATTCACACTCAAAGAAATGAAATATTTAATATGTTCATTTCTTCGCTTAGGTGCTGAGGCGGCTTTGAGTTTTACCACTTAATACGCAATGCTTCCAGAAATCAGCGAAAAGTGGGAAGTGGAGTGTGTTAACACTAATAACTTCCTATTATTTGCTGGATATAGGGTAAATCATTTCTTTATGTTACTTTAATTTCCTTAACAAACAAATAGTCTCTACTAAAAAGATATATAACATGATGATTGTACTTTTTATTTTGATACTTCCTACTGTTGTGCCTAAAATGAACCAAAACAACTAATTACAGCTTCGTATTTTAATTAAGATACTGAAGCCTAGGAAATATATGAAATTATATTCTGAAAATAGAACCAAATAGATCCAATTACAATAGTACTTAGATTCTCGAAATCATCCTGATATTAAATAGTATCTGTTTCATGAAGGCTACACTGAAAATATTCTTGTAATTATATAAATAAATATAAATTATTGTTTTTTTTTTTATTTTGAAATTTTGTGCTTTTGCCTTGGCACCAATGCCTTCAGATTTGGACAGAATGTGGGGAACGAAGTGTTTACCACTGTTCCTTCTACCGTGTGCGGGATACAGCGTGAAACCTTACAATAAAAATGATATAGTGAACTATTTATACATTTTTCTAACTACAATTTGCTAAAAAAACTACCATAAACTGTCCCATTCTCAATTTTTATTAAATATACATAAGAATGCACACAGAATATATCGCATGTTTCCACAGAAATTTTCAAAAGATAAATAAAGTTATGCAGTTTCAATGAAAGCTTCAATTTTACGGAAGCTTTGTATTCTTTTGAAGTTTTTAATAACCATTTTACCAATCGCTGTTATGTTTACAATATTCGCGTACATTATATATTATATATATTATACATGTTATATATTTTATTTATTTATTGGAAATGAAAAGACTTATTTTCGTAGTTTCAACAAATTTAAACACGTAATGATATGTTTATTTTTTTTTATACTTTCCCGAATATAGCAAGGTAAGAAGAGAGAATGTAGTGTTATAACCCTTCGTCATAAATGTACTTAAATTGTACAACTACATCTTTTCGCTATGATGATAGGCACATGATAAAAGTAGAAATTATAATAATACAATAATAGTTTTTATTACCTCCACGCTGTATCCCGCACATAGCAGAGGAGACAGGGGTCCGTGGGAAACTACTGTTATGACACTCCGTTCTCATTAAGATAATTCCTTGTCTTTCCTTGTCAAATTTCTGCCGAATTTTGGATATATTAGTGGCGCGCTTAGTGGCGGAGATAATTTTCATTTGCTCGTTCTGGTAGGATAACAAATCGCGGCGTTGAGTTCCGCACTCAACTCACAATGTCTCGAAAAATGGAGGAAATTAAGAAATTATGTTATTATCCCTGTACTTAACCAGCCATAGAGAAAAAAATGTGTGAAGATGATAACTTAATATGAAAACTTGGCGACACTTACGTTCTTTATTTATAATTTATCTACTTTAAAAAATATCTGAATTTATTTAAAATAACAAAAAAATTACCACAAAAGGATTTGTAAAAAAGAATTGTGCGAATTAACCTTCAGTTTTCATTTAAGGGCTGTATTTTACGAAAAATAATAGATATCTTGACTTTCTTTATTAAATTGACGGCGTTGAGTTTTTTAGCGGGTCGGCCATTTTTCTTATCTTTATTAATCATTTTACTCGAAGCCCGCATTTTTAAAACGTTTTACTATAAGGATATTTCTTTTTCTTATAAATAAAATTAAACATTATAGCCGTCTATAGTTGTTGTTTTTGAAAATTTTCAAAATTATTTACTATATAGTTGATATTTAAAAAAATATATACACAATATTATTTAATTTTCCTATATATCTTAATAAAAGTAAATGCATATGAATATACAAAAAAAAAGTTAAACACGAGTAGGGCACGCCCACCAAGGGTTCCGACTAATTTTAAAAATTTAAATACATCTACCTATAGAAGTTAACGAACTTAAGATTACGCAATAATTTTAAATAAAATGAAGCATAATTAAAAGTTTGTAATATTATTATCTGTTGTACAATTTTTCTCACTTCGTGGCAAATTTCACAGCTGTAGGTCTGTAGGAAGTATCGTTTAGGTTTTGATTTCGGCGAATTTCAAACAAAATGCAGGAAAAACAATGTATAGATGCTCGTATTTTTAAATTGCGTTGACTTAAAAGCTTGATTTGATGTGTCTATTTCAAGGATTCCTAGATTTGAATACTTGATTTCAGCTTGATACACCGACTCAATGTTGCGATAAATGCTCTTGACAGACCGACAGACAGACAGACGACGAAGTGATTCTATAGGTTCATTTTTTTCTTTCTAAGTTACGGAACCCTAAAAATAATCACTAAAAAATTACATTTTTATAAGCTTTTCCTCAGCTTTCGTGAAAATCTGTTTATTTAGGGCTGAAATTCGGTAGATACTGTGATTTTATTGTGGATTTAGTTTAAAGTTAAGCTAATATCTACATAATTTAATACATTTACTCATATTTGCTTAACAAGCGGCGTATTTCGTAGAATATTGAATACAAAATTGAGTAATGTATACTTATTTCTATATGTCTTACGATTTTCTAAAGTAAATAACGAAAGTTACGTTAAAGGTTATTTTTAGGGTTCCGTGCCATATAAGGAAAAAAGAACCCTTATAAGATCACTTTCTTGTCCGTCCGTCCATCCATCCGTCTGTCTATATGTCTGCGTGTTTGCTGTCGCGACCCTTTATCTCAGGAACGCTTGGAGACATTATAAACTTAAAACCATATACCTACACAGATCTACGCTCTTGATTTGCTGAAGAAAATCGTATTTCAACATTTACTTAAATAAAAGATATGACCGTTTATGTTTAAATATTAATAGAGTACTAGACCGCTGTGTGCGGGATACAGCGTGAACCTAAAAAATAATAATGACGATAATAGATACGAAAACACTACTATCCCTTTTTCATTTCCATACACCACGACACAATCTTAATTAAATTCCCAAAAAGGCAATCACGAATACATACAATTACAAACCGTACAAATTATACTTTTCTCAATATTGACAGCTTTACAATTCACGCGAACATTCGTTTTACATCGAATATTTTATTTACGAAGTCATTTCCAGGGATATATTGCGAAGTCATCCATCTTACAATACATGCCGCTGACGTAACCTGCAAGCAACACTACTAGAGTAATACTCTAAAGTGTGAGTATTCCCATATGTGTCGTACATATCTTGGAAAGTGTAAAGAGATGCGAGGAAATAAGAAAGGTTTCACAATTGTTCACACGTGAAGCAATTAATTTTTGCTTGTATTTGTATTCTTCTTAGATAGCTTCTTCTTTTTCTTCTTTAGGTCGAATTATCTGGTATTGGTTACTTAGAATTCAACTAACTATACATGCGAAGGGAATCCAGTAATAAATAAATAGTACACTCTTTACCTACCACCTAAGTGACGTAAAAACTAAAATCTAAAATCTGTGAACCCAGAACCATCTCATAGCTAAACCAAGACACCACTAAACTATAGGAGTGTTTATACTTTCTATATACGTCTACTATAGTACTTATTGAATAAAAGTGAAATTCTTAAGCTGCTTTCAAGGATTTATTAGAATTTAATGTAAATGAAATACACAGTAATATTCCATACTCTAAGCAGCTCACGTACCAATGAAGCGTGATACAGGAAATTAACGAGATTAAACACTTTTCCCAGCGTTTATGAAAACATTATAATGTAATCCTTCAGTATTAATTATATAATACGAAAATATTATATACTGAGGCCAGCCGTGGCGCAGGGGTACAAAGAGTGACTGTAAACGCGACAGGTTTTGAGTTCGATTTTTACTCGAGGAAATTAATTATTCAATATTTTCTTTCATTCGCTCCGGTAAATAGGCATTTTTACAGGAGTTCTAGTTTCATCATTGGCTTTGTATAATAGAACATCTTATCTTCTGTTAGAAATCCAAGAGTTCCCTTGTCTGAGCACATTCAAAAATAAATTATTTAGTACTTTTACATATAAAGAGTTAAAATAGACATTTTTCAATATTTCATACATTCAACTATACTCTGCTGGCAGTCTTTTCAGAGTTGTAGTTTTCTTTCAGGCTAAATATCGTAGAACTACTTATATTCTATTGTAAAATAAAGAGTTCTCGCATCTGAGTATCATTTTATTAATTTTAAAAATTACTTTACCTTTCGAACTATTTTCGAAACGAACTTTCTTTTTTTCTGTTTAAAAATTTTTTTCTTCGTGAAATTAACGGAACTATTGTTAAAAATTATCAAGAACTATTTTATTCATCCCTATGAGTGCAGATCTCTCCCCGATTTTTATTTGCAAAAAAATGATCTGCCAAGGGAAGTTAGCAGATATTTTTTTTACATAACTTTTTCAGGGTTAAAAACAACAGAACTATTTATAAAACCTATCAGGAACTATAGAACTCAGGTTCATGGGAAGAGAACTCCATTTTTTTTTCATCTGCTGGACAATGCTCTGCTAAGTTCACAGGCATCTACCTACCCTGCTGTGTGCGTGAAGCTAAACAAAATGAAAAAAAAGTACAATAATGAAATAGATTGTCCGTAAATTCTGTAGTACCTACAAGATTTTTATCTTGTTTCATTTAATAAACTACGAAAAGCTATTATAATTATTACAAACGCAAAGAATAATATAATAGCTGGGTCAATTACCCAATTAATGTTCGTTCTTTAAAACGTTTATAAAAAAATCAAATACCTACTTCAACACGAAACATGGCGTGCTCTTTAAAATACATAAAGATTTTCGTCGAATTTATTTTATTAGCTCCTTAAAAGTTTCTGCTCTTATATTTTTAAAGAGCTTAAAATTTAAATTTATATAATATGGTAATTTTTAAAGTAAGTGTCAGTCGTTCACTTTGTCCAACACGCGTATCTGTTGCGAAAAAAATAATTTAAATCATAAATTTATTTCTTTTTGCCTGACTGCGGCTGAGCCCAATAGGAAGGTTATGTTTGTTTAATCGGTTCATGTAAGCGTATATTAAGACACTTCCGTACCCCAATTTGGCGGAAACTAGGGTACGGAAGTGTCTCAATAGGAACGGAGTGAAGTTTTTCACCTTTACGTGACTAGTAGTGCGTAGTCAGAAACAATTTAGTATTAAGAGATGTAATAATATATACGAGTATATATAGAATTCAGTTCCACATATATTTTATTTTCTTACTATAATTTAATACTAAAATCTTAGATTACTTATTCTCTTTACAATAGGTATATAGAATTTATCTATATTGCTGGTAGTATTTATAATATTGCTAGAACCGAGCGTAGTACAAATAAATGAAGCTCACTAACGGCTTATGTACCAAAATCCCTATGAATAATGTTTTCTTCTATCGAATAACCTTTCTCTGAACGTTAAATTTATGGAAACCTTAAAATATTAAACCAGATTTATCAGCATCAACAAGGTAGGCAAAGGGTACATACTGCTTAGACGCCCCGTTCTCAATTTTCTGTCAAATTGTGAAGGTATTACGTGTTGACTGATGGAACTGAACGCCGCGGCTTGCATCGACACCAGAGCCAAAAAAATAAATAAATATTTTATTTCCTTGAATGGGGATCGAACCCACGACCATTTGCGCCACGATTGGCCTCAACAAAAAAAAATTGCCCTGAAAAATAAAAAACCCATCTCCTAGAAAATATATCTAGATATGTCCATGGCTATATATAAATTACGTATGCTAGAAGGGTCGAATAGAATGGTATTAGGTGTCAACGAGACATGCATAGCTGCACCTGACATTCTAATTATATTATAGACTCGTCATAAGAGATTTTTAATAACGTTCACATACATGTATTCAATTTTGCGTTCTCAGATAAAGGTGAAAAACTTATTAAATACACAATTTCGTTTTCCCTATTCTCTTAAAAAAACATAAAAGTTTTCACGATCACGAAACATTCATCACGATTTTAGGAATCCGATTAATGATAAAATTAATATTAAACAACATCCAAATAATTTAAAACACTTAATAATTATTCAACGTCTAAAGTCGAACAAAATAATGTAAATACAACAGAAGTTAGCCGTTCCGCGGCTGTTCCGCGGCTNTATATAAAATATTTTAAATTTGACTATACCTAAACTTAATGTATTACTAGCCGAGTACCCTGTCATTCACATGTAAAAAACTATATATATTTATACAAAAAATTAAATAAGTTTCAAAAGCACGAAATGTTGTTAAAAAAATTATTTCTCAAATTAACCAATTCCTATTAACGCTATACAATTTCGCTTCAACATTTTAATTCTAAACATTTTACGAAATAAAAAATCAAGTGCCTTCCTACCAACTGACTGACACTCATTTGCAAATTGCCCTCCAAATAGAGACGCTTCGAGTTGTCCAAATAAATGAAAGGTTGTTAGGCCAAAATTTTCATTTCTCATACAATAATAAAGTAGGCATATCAATTCTGGGTATAATGAAAACGGTGGAAGCCCAGTTAATCTAAGATGGTATCGCTGAAGTGTCTAATTGAGAAATTTTGTCGGGAACAGAATTACCGAAGGTTGCCAAGGGGAACCCTTTTAGGGTATTAACTCAAACATTGCCCTAAAAGCCTGCATGTACCCTCTGCCTAATAATTTGACCACAAATTGAAATTAAGTATTTATTATGTTTTTGTATTAAAGTTATAGTAGTACAGTACAATATTGATTTTATTTTTTTTAATTGATTCAATAAATTATATATTCTTAATTTTAATCCCCTGTGAACCTGAAAAAAAATATTTTTTCTTTTTTTTTTCAGCTTTACGTTGTATCCCGCATATTATGGCAGTGAGAAGCAAGTGGTACGTCACTCTGCCTACCACTTCCTGCTGAATTGAATTCAGGTACTACGTGTTCAGTGGAACTCAACGCCGCGCTTTGCCTTATTACCAGAACACTGAAATCAAAATATTCAATATAAAATATAATTAATAATAATAATTCATTTCCACAAGTGGGGATCGAACCAACGACTATCACACTCTCTAAGAGTAGTCTTCTTTGGTAAAACGAAACAGTGATTTTAACACAAAGAATGGCAAATAGAAAAAAATATCCGCTCAATTCTTAAGGTATATAATGTTAAGTGTTTAAGAATCAAACATTATATGTGACTGATAAAACTGTAGAAACTAATAAAATGAAGGTTATCTATTACAATAAAAAATATTAAAGCTAAAGTAAAATCTTTAAAACCAATTTGGTAGCCTTTGTTGCCTTTTACAAAGATAGAGTATATCTTTTGTCTCTATTACAAGCCACTCTTGGTATTTAGAGCAAAAATAATTATAAAACATTAGTAACTTTCAAAATAAGCCTTTTCCTACAATATTTTTAAGGTCCCGTACCTCAGAAATAAAAACGGAAGCCTTAAAGCCATCACTTTGTTCCCCGTCTGTTCGTTCGTACAAATAAAGATATATTTCATAGAAAATAACCATTACACACTTATATTTGTGGTTATTTTAACGTTATTCGCCGCGTTAACAAACCTATAGGGTATTTCCCATAGGCAATTGTAATTGTGAAATAAGTACGGAACCCTCTCGACCGGTTTTTTAAAGATTTGGATGAAAATGAAAATGTTATCATTATTAAATTTAAGCTATATGTAAATGTAAATATTTAGAATATTGTTAACTCAAAAAATGTAAATACAGGTATATATTTACTTATGCGAGATTCCTTATTATAAGATAACCAATAAGACAATGAAATGAAACAACCAAAAGTATTAGAAATATTTTCCCAAAAAAATATTTCAGATTAGAACCTACTACCATCACAAGCACATTTTCTATTTGACAGGCTTTTATATATTGAATTAGACGTAAAAAATTAGATAAATTTGATCTTCGCTATACAAATATTTGGTTGGTGGGAAAAAAGTTCGCACTAGTGACCGCAATCCATCATTCTCCTTTCAGACGGAAGATTGGGAAGTCAATGTTAGTCTATATCATGATGGAAATAAAGATAAGAAAATTTCTATCTAAAATAAGCGTCCTTGAGGTATCCTCGCGTGGTATCCTCATGGTTAGTATATGCGAAAATAGGAGAGTGGGAACATTTGTGCACATATTACAAGGAATATCTGTTAAAAATATATAGGGTAATGTCTAATTTTCTGTATTTTTATATATTTTTTTAATTTTTTTTATTTGTTTTGAATAAGTTAAGCTAATATATAGCCAAGTTAATTCCGCGGAAAGTGGGCAACGTGGGCAACGGAGTGTTTTAGCAATAGGTTCCCCCTCTGCCTACTCTTTTGTGTGCGGGATACAGCGTAAAGCTGATTTACACGCACCGTCCAATTTAGAGAAATTACGTAGTGCATAGAAGAATCACAGGTTTTTGTTAGTCCTGTTACCAGAATGAAGAAATGAAAATATTAAATACATAATTCAATCCTCCGAGTAGGAATCAAACCTACAACCGCGTTTACACCCAGACACTGCGCCACTGTGCGACCAAGGGTCTAAAGAAATATTAGTTTCTAGTAAAAAAATAAAATAGCCAGATATTTAAAAAAAATAGTCTGGCTTACAAAGCTAAAAAATAACTTGAATTCAATATGGCTTGAAAACAGGATTCAAGCGCGGCTGTTCGAGTTTGTAGAGATTACACGTTGAGTCTGGATCACTAGAAAAATAACATTCGCATTCATTCGAATGTGAATATTATGTATATAAATTCAATTTTATTAGATAGAAGAAAATATTTAAATATATAACTGTGATAGACTTAACTTAACTATATCTTTTATAGAATTAAGCAAGATCAAGCGGCGTTAAGTTCCGCCAATCGATACGCAAAATGAGTAAGAACCGAACGCACAACGGCTTATATATTTTTCCAAAAGTTAAACTCAACACGCAATGCCTCCAGAATTTGCTAGAAAGTGGGAAGCTAAAACTAAGACATTCCGCTGAAACTAAACTAAGACACTCCGCTGCCCACTGCTGGATCCAGCGTACAAAAATGAGAATATTATTTAAAACGTGATTAATATAAAAAATGATCATAAATTACACAAATTAATAGAAACAGTTGATATAGAAATTACTTGCGTATTAATAATGTTACGGTCAAGTGCAATTCGAAAGCTTTTGTAAGCGCGAAGTACCTAATGTATTTGACAGTTAATTTATTTTATAAGGAAACGAGCTAACTCGCATAATAATTAACATATAGCGGAAATATTTCTTTAACAAATTAAGCAAATGGAGACATTTCGTATTTATTATTTTTATTTTTTCGCTAAAAAAATGATTAAATTATATATTGTTACAAATATTATCATATAAATTAAGACATTCCGTTGCCCACTTATCGCCCTACTTTTGAGACATTATGTTATACATAAAAATTAAATCCCTTGCATTCGAGATACCTATACATTTACAATGTAAAATTTTCGCTAAATAAAATAAATTAAACTTTTAACTTATGTAAAACCTCTAAATCATTAAAAGCGTGGACATGAGAGTCTTCACCTGATTTTTATTTTCCGTTTATCTCATGACATCATACATTTCTCGAGGTTAAAGTATGACACGTAATATTTTTATTTGAAACTTTGAAGATGTTGCCTCGAAACATACTTATTTAAAAACTAGGATTCATAAAGTATAAAAATTACTAAATGTCCTCCTTGTGACGTAAAAATTTCAACTTGTTCTACTTACTCCTTTATGCTGTAGGTAGATAGTTGTAGGTTCAACTTCCACTCAGGGAGCTCTCAACTCATTGAGCGTCTCTACATGCAATATCTCCAAAATAGGGCGGAAAATGACGAACGGAGTGTCTTAGCACTAGGTTCCTTTAACCTAGACTAGCCCGTGAAATCGATACAATTAAGCGAATATAGAAAATATATACCATTTTAATTTATAAATAGTAAAGTGAAATTAAGAATTCAGTTTCACATGAAATTCACAATTTTATATATATAAGAGGGCCTGAAATTGATTTTGTCGTTTGTAATTTATGTACTTTTCAAAAAATAAAAAAAAATCTGTAGAAGTCGACTCGTTTCTCTTTTAACCTACTAACAGATGAATTAAAGTAAATAGTGAAAATACATTAAAATTTTCAACTCAGACTGTGAATGAGAATGAATACAGCAAAGGAACTCGCTAAATTGAATGAATGAATATTCAAAAGAAGTTATCAAATAGAATTAAAGTGCATATATTTTATAAATATACGTATATTATATGAATGTATAAAAAAATATAGATTCTCTTAATTTTATGCTTAACTATATATGTAGGTACTTTTTTTGCGTCATGTTGTGTCCGCCACACAGTAGATAGGCAGAGGAAACCTAGTGTGAAGATACTCCATTCCCTATTTTCCATATAATTCTGGTAGCATCGCGCGTTGAGTGGCGGAACTCAACGCCGTGCTTGGCCTCAACAACTAATAAAATATTTAATTTTTTCATTTCCAATATCAAATCCACAAAAATCACGACTACACACTATTTCGCCACTACGAACGGCCGCATTACATAAAACTATATTTACTTTATCATGGACAATACTTAGATAAATACAATTAATTATATAAAGAATTGATTAATAAATAAATAATTATATATTAATAATAATAATGAACGCGAAAGACCAACCAGCGGAAATCCTTAGAAAGCCCATGAATTTCTACAAATCTAAACGAAGGTTTTCTTATTGTCTTATAGTACAAAGGCTGACTTTGTGCCTCGGTGTCTCAAAGTGTCCTCAATCTGTTTAGCGAAAAACGATTGTATTATACGACCACTCTTATTACGTTTACGTAGAGTATTTTGCTATTAGAATTTAAATATATATTTTTCAATTTTTTAAACGTGCCAGTAAATTTATCTTTTATAGTGATTTTATAGATAAATAATAAATAGACAAAAGACGGAACCTAATTTTAAGATATTCCGTTCCCCATTTTCCGTTGAATTCTGGAGGAATAGTGTGTTGAGTGGCGGAACTCCGCCAAACATACTTTTAAAAATATATTCTCATTTGTGAGATTTGAATCCTTGCCTATCGTATAAAAAGACAACACTAACACTACGCACTGTCTGCCATTGCTGTTCGATGCCACTCGGGGAAATTAAATATATAATATTTCCATTTCTTCGTTCTCGTACCGAAGCAAAATGCGGCGTTAAGTTCCGCCACTCAACACACAATGCCTCCAGAATTTGATGGATGCAAAAAATGCGGAACGGAGTGTCTTAACAGGTTCACTTGCCTACGCTGCTGTGAACGGGATACAGCGTGAAGCAAAAAAAATAAAATAAATAACAAGATAATAAAAATAAAATATATACAAAAATAAATAAATTAAAATTATAATTTTTTTAAATATAATAATAATATTGTAGCAATCAATATTTAAGACGATATTTGTCGTTGAAAACAAAAATATCTATATTAATTAACAAATAATTTTAAGCCCTTCTTGATAATTAATCTCTTAGAACAATCAGGAAACGTTTAATATAGCAACCTATATATTATTTCTGCTTATAACAAAATCGTAACGGATGGTTGTCTGTACATGGAAGCTATGTATATAAGAAAATTTTTTTTTTTCAGTTTCACGCAGTTTCCCGCATATAACAGATACAAATAGGCGGAGAACACCTGGTATTAGGGTTCCGTTCCCCACTTACCGCCAGCGAAGTCATCGAGGCTCTATGTGTTGAGCGGCGGAACTCAGCGCCGCGTCGTTTTGCTTTCTTATCAGAGCGAAGAAATGATATTATTAATAAATGACAATCCATTTCCCCGGGTGAGGATTATATTGGTATTAGAAAACGAAAGTAATACAAATTAGTAAATACATAATTATGTAGTTCATGCGGGCGAAGCCACGAAAGGTACGCCAGTACGATACTATATTTCGAAATTGAAGTTGACGGAGCTCGTATAATCTAAAGATCGTTCAAATACAAAAACCGTATAATTTAGTGAGGGAAATACAATTTTCAAAGAGTGAACGAACCCTTTTAAGAGCATTTATTTATAAGCATCTTTAGTACTTCTGGGTCACTCATCCTTGACACTGAGACATAATAGAAGACAGAAATTATTGTTTTTAAATGTTTATATATTATTAAACATTTACTTTTGTAGTATAAATGAAATTATATATTGATTGAAATTGTTTATTTAATAATGGTGCAAAGCGCGGCGTTAAGTTTCGCCACTGAATACGTAATGTCTCAAGAATTTTGGAGAAAGTGGGAAAGGAAAGCGTCCTAATTAGGCATTGGGTGTCTTGACACTAAGTTCCCTTCGCCTACCCCACTTATTTCATTTAATTAGATTTTTTAAAAAATTACAGAATTCTCTTAAAGAAACCTACTGAATATGTAATGAGAAAGAGGTTTTTTTAATATCGAATTGAAAATTTTAAATAGACTCAGCTATCAAATGTCACTTTATTTTAATGAATTATTAGAATAAAATCTATTCAACCTTCAATCAAAAACACCAAAAACGTAAATTAATTATGTATTACTGAAAAACTATGACAAAAATCCTATGAACCACACTTGTTTTAAGCTTAAAAGCAGTACACCAAACAAAAAAACCTCATATAAAACTTAAAAGCAATATAGTGTAAATATATTCTTTAACCACTAATTTATAAATATAGTAAAATTTGCGGCAAGCTCTGATGACGAGCTGAAACTGTCTCGTTCAGGGTTGACCCAAATTTTTTCGCCCAACGAGCAATTCCAAGTTTGTGACGTAATAAAAATCTTGTAACAGAAACTCTTGGTTCTCATCGTCATAATATAAATTTTGTGTAATTTTATAAGTTTTTTATATATAGTAGTAATTATTATGAAATCGATTCCAAATGGATGGAATAGTTTATATTTATAATGTTATTGTATTTTTACAGCTTCTCGCTTTGGTAACGTAACTAGCAGAGTATGCAGAGAAGACCTCATGTTAAGACACTACGTTCTCCTCTTTCCGTCTGAATTTTAGATATTCCATGCGCGCTACTCAATTTACGAGATATGCATACCTATATTATAAATTCGAAAGTAACTCTGTCTGCCTGTCTTTTACGCAATCAGGGCCAAACCGCTAATTGAATTGTGATAAAATACTCATATAGAGATACTTGAGGGTCTCGGGATGTACATAGGATACTTATTTCTCTCATATTTGTAATATTTTCAATATATACCAATATATTAAAATACTTATTAATTTGACATGCAATAACAACCGTCGCCAAGCGACCGTTGCTAAGCAACGATTTGCAAAGTTTCTTGTTAGAAAACGTCACCCAAAATGAGCTTGCTTAACGCATCTCTCTATTGAAAACTGAAAATAATTTCATAAATATATTTAATAAATATTCGTATAGTTCAAGCGGGCGTAGCCGCGTTCGGGTCCACTAGTATTATTATAAGTGGTCAATCAAAATGCAAGGGTATAAAGATGTGACTGAAAACGCGACAGGTTGTTGACTCGAGGAAATAAAATATTTACTATTTTCATTTCCTTCCTCTGGCACAAATTCATAACGCGGCGTTGAGTTCCACTCAACACGCAACGCCTCGAAAATTCGGCAGAAAGTAGGAAACGGAGTGTTTTAACACTAGTATCACTACCTTTCCTGATGTATACGGGATACAGCGTGAAAGCTGGTTAAAAAAATAACCCTAAATATGATTAAAAAAATATAATTTAATTAAAATTGTTACCTAACAAATTAGTTTGAAGTGAAGACGTTAGTAGGTAATTTCGCGAAGGTAAGAGATCCCAAGTCGTTAAGCCTCAGTTTGGGCTGATGCTGCCAATCTAAAACTAAACGGCTTTTTTGACTTTAATCTCGAGGTTCGTCCTTTAAAGATAATTATGGTTAAATTTAATTTAAATAGAAAGCTGTCGTTATTTAATTTCTTTTTGTTCGATCTTTCGTGGTTTTCCTAATTTTTTTAAGTGCTTTACAAAAATAGATTTATACAATACAAATATAACGTAATATAGATGTAAGGTACTGTTTTTTTTGCTTCACGCTTTGTATAGCAGGGTTGGCAGAGGGAATCTGGGAACCTAGTATAGAGACACTCCGTTCTCAATAAAACACTTTTATTCCCCAGTTTCCGTGGACGTAATTGAATATTTTATATATTTTATTACCTAATGTTTACATTTTGATAGGAATTCAATTTGAAAGCGAAGAATGGAGTGTCTTGACACTCTGCCTACTTTGTTATTATCTATCTATCTTTTTTATCTTTTTCACATTCCGTAAATTAATTAACATAATAACTCATTTCTGTTCACAGTGATTAAATTAAAAACATCTGTGGATAATCCCTAGTTTTAAGTTAATTAAGTTCCCGCCAACTATTTAGAATGTAAATCTCTTTAAATCCTAAGACTTACACCGCTATCTACAACATACTGTTATTCTTTACCCACCTTGGTTTACGTAATGAGTGGAAAATTCAGTTTAATCATTTATTTATTCAGCTTTACGCTTTATAATAGTGTTAAGACACTCCGTTCCGCATTTTCCATTATGAACGCCTTGCGTGTTGAGTGATGCAACTTAATGCCGCTGTTTGCCTTGAAACCAGAGCGAAGAAATGAAAATGTTAATATAAATAAATATTTAATTTCTTCGACTGACTGGTTTGAGCTACAGCTTGTATTATATTATTGTTAACAGTGGGTCTAAGAACCTAGTCATAAGACACTCATTTCCATTTAAGACACTTCCGTTCCCCACTTTCCAGTTTATACCTCACTCCCTTGAGTAGGAATCGAACTCACAACCGACGCGTTTACGCCAGCTTGTGCCACTGCGCAATGAAAGCCTCAATCTAAACAAATTGTTACTAAAATCCTTCTATTATTGAAAGATATAATTCGAAAAAATAGAAAGAGCAACTAACAACCAGTTCCCAGAAGAAACAAGGAAAAGTAATATTTTTATTATACTGGAAAGAGTTCAAAATATCTCGGAAAAGTTCGGCTCCACGTAACTTGTGATGCTGAGCACGGCTTTAACGTATACTTTTGACAATAGCACTTTAAAGTGCCTTCTATCGTATTTCTTTATAGTTTTTGCAAATATTACCTATTTCTTTTGCTTATATTATTGGCCGGTCGCGGCGCTGGGGTCAAAGCGTATGACTGTAAACGTGACAGATTGTGGGTTCGATTCCCACTCGATGAAATGAAATATGTAAGATGTTCATTTCTTCTCTCTGGTTCTGTAGCAGCGCGAGGCGTAAAGAAGAGAGCCCCCTAAATGAGGGATACAGCGTGAAGCTGAAAAAAAGACCTACCAAATATTTAATATCAAGGAAAGGTGACATTTCTAACAACTTGTTCACAGAAATCATATCACTTCTCGATTTAAATATTAGTAGGTAATATACAAAGAAACGTCTACGTATTTACAATAAAAGGAAGGATTATGTAAATATTGGTTATGCATTGAAATCCCTTGACCTTGTACAATGGAATAAGGAATATGTTACGCACGATATGTGAAATGTCTAGGGAAGGATTTGCGAATTCTTTTTATTTTAGTTATATTTTTTCTTTTATTTTCTGGTAGTTGAATAAGAAATCTTAAAATTTTAAGTTTAAGTCTATAATAAAAAGCGCTTAAAACGCAATGGCTCCAGAATTTAGCGGAAAGTGGGGTAAGGAAGTATTTTGATGGAAACGGTTAGGCTCCCAGGTTCCCTCTGCCTACCCAGCAACGTGACCCACATGGTGAAGCTTAAAAACCAAAAAAAAAAACAGAAGTATATCAAAAAGCTAAAAAAAGTTAATTCAAAATATTAATGTTTTTTTTTTCAATCACATTTTACCCTTAAATGTAACTGTTCCCAAACGAAGCTGATAATATCAAGTGCTATTAAAGAACAAAGAATTTTATTGAAAATAAAAAGTAATGTTTATTTTAATAGATGCAGCATTAACATTGTACTGGCCGTTGTGAAAATTCAGAATTTTCTTTTGCAGGAATTATACAAAAGTTTGCCTATTACAGAGATTTTTATTTTTGTAGCTATTTTAGTATATTATATAAGATATTAATCATATATTCTACAATTAAATATAATATTCTACTTTTTCCAGAAAGCAGTATAGGCAAAAAACTTAGAATTTAAACACTCCGATGCCCGTGATCCGCGAAATTATCAAGACAATACCTTTTAAATGGAAGAACACACCGCCGCAGAAATAGAACCTAGAACCGTCGCGTTAGATTCACTCGCTTGTACTACTGCGCCACAACGGGCTCATTATCCATACCTATATTATAAATCCGAAAGTAAGTCTGTCTATTTGTCTGTCTGTCTGTCTTTTACGTAATCAGGGCCAAACCGCTAAATTAATTGTGATAAAATACTCATATAGAGATACTTGAGGGTCTCGGGATGAACATAGGATACCTTTTTTTCTCATATTTGTAATATTTTCGATATATATATTTGTAATATTTGTAATATATTGGTATATTAAAATACTTATTAATATACCAATATATTAAAATATTTATTAATTTGACATGCAATTTATTTCGCCATGTTAATAACAACCGTTGCTAAGCAACGATTTGCAAAGTTTCTTGTTAGAAAACGTCATCTATAATGAGCTTGCTTAACGCATCTCTCTATTGAAAACGGAAAATAATTTTAAAATATATTTAATAAATATTCGTATAGTTCAAGCGGGCGTAGCCGCATTCGGGTCCACTAGTTATTTATATACATTTGATATTTACTTGTTTTTCCATTAATCAAAAGTAGTTCCAATCTACTCACAGTTTACTTACATCGATTTAAGTCAAAACTGGGTCAAATATAACTCCCATGAATGTCACGTAACGGACGGCTTTGAGGCTTTTACAGAAAAACCACAAAAATCGATATACCTACTACCATGAGTTAATCCTTTCCATTGCGAAGCAGATTAGAAACATATATATGAATATACATATAGAAACATATATGTATGTATATGTATATCCTGATACTTCTATCTCGCGACATTCAAAGAAGTTAAATGGAAAAAAGACACAAAAAACAGTAGAGTTCCAGTTTTTCCTAATGTTAAGCCACTCCGTTCTCTACTTTCCGCTGAAGTTTTAAGGCATTACGTGATTACTACCGATGTTTAACGCCGCAACAAAAAAGAACATAAATATTAAACTGAATATTTTTTTTACCGACTGGGTGTCTAAATTATATTTTGTCCAAATAAAAAAAGACATTTTACACATTTTTTTCCACATTTCTCTAAACATATTATTAAAGAACCACGTGTACTTTTCCAATTTATGAGACAATTTTCTTTGCATTTTATTATTATCAAACTAAGCTTTTTGTTAATTATATCAGAATCCATGACATGTCTAGTAAAGCGTTAATATTTTATTCCTACAGATAAGAGTGAAACGAAACACTACTACAGTGTCGCCTATTACACTCCAATTCCAAATTAAATTAAATATTATATATATCGTTACAATTTTAAAGAGCCTTATATAATATAATATAATATAATGGGATGGTAGTAGATTCGAATGTTTTGGTATATCTAATACATATGAAAAATAAAGTAAAAATGATAAAAAAATCTTTTTTTTCTTTCAGCTTGGCAACACAGTAATTTTTAATAACTAGAATCGCCCTGATTATAAACAGCAGAAAATCTAACAATTTTATTATAATGATTTCCATTTCCATTCCATGAATTATTATTTCTTAATGATTGATTTATTATTATTTATTGATTTTGAAAAGAGCAACTGTTGAGTTTCTTGCCGGCTCTTCTCAGCAGAACTGCCTTCCGTACCGGTGGTAGCTTTTTGTTCATATGTTCATTCGACGATTCAAAAGTGCTTATAATAATTGCCTATTTGAATAAATAAAGAATATTTTGAATTTGAATTTAAATTTGAATGTATTCATTTCTTCGCTCTGGCACCAAGGCAAAATACCCGGCGTTGAGTTCCACCACTCAACACGCAATGCCTCGAAAAATACCGCGGAAAAAGAAACGGAGAAACTGCTGAGAACTCTGAGCGTGAAACTGATTATATATATACTTTTTATTTCTATTAATCCACTCCAGGCTCCAAAGAAAGCAATTACTTAAAATCACAGCATCTCATCACGTTTGCCTCATCTTTTGTAGGATAGAATAGAAAATTAAAGTAAAATCGAAAAGGTCGTAGAACAGAAAAGCACAGCGTAATGCCGTCGCAGCCTAATTGAATGATATCGCTAACGAAATTAAACTGTGAAATGAATTCTACCTTATATATTTTAAGTAAATAGTAGTGTTAAAAAAAAGTAGTTAATAAAAGTATTTTCTCCATTAGTTAGAAAAATAATTTTATTATATGATATGCTTGTGAGATAAGTCGAAAACGCCAAAGAGATAGTTGAATCACTATTCTGTTTCTTAAACAATGCGTGCGATGTGTCATTTCTTTCATTTACTTTTTTTTCAGCTTCAGGTACTATCCCGGGCAGCTGTCCCAGCAAAAAAAAATTTAATTACCTCAAATGGGAATCGAAATCACAACCACCCGCGTTTACAGTCACTCATTTTTGCGTTTTTTTTTACTTTAACTTTTTAAAAATATTACTTTTCCAACCAGAACAGAACCAGCAGCTACGGCAAGTCATTATCACAACACAAATCCAACCATCAAGAAGTGAAAATTTCTCAGACGATTCCGCGCCGCTAGCTTCACGATGAATTTTATCGAGCCCTTTGAGAATATTAAATTATATCTAGACGAGTGCGTCATTGATAATGGTTTTAAGCTTTTAAACACTCAAATTTTGGAAGTCATTTCTTTTTCTACTGTTTGTTATCTTTTACAGTAAGTACATTTTGTTTTATAATACAATTTAATAATTTATTTGTGTTATAATTGTACAAGCGTTGGGAGAATTAGGTTTTTCGTAACCCTTAATTATTTTCCTGTTTGTTAACTTTTTAATTAAGCATTGGCTGGGATGAAATAAAAAATTGGTAACGGATTGGAAATTTGATTGCAATTCTTTAAAAAAATAATTAAAATATAAAAAAAATTGAATGTACGATATCAAGATTATGTTTTATTAAATACAATTCAGTGACAATTTTAAATATATAACAAAATACGAGAAAATATCGTTTATGACAAAGAAAACTCTAGTCATGACCCGTTATGTATGTCCGTCTGTCCAAACGAAAGCATTACCGCGCAATATTTAAACCAAAATAGTAGTTCTCCTGTTAAATTAAATTCATGGCATTAATAGGCCGAAACCAAAAGCTACCATTCTACCCTATATAATATATTTAACCTCATTTTATACCTGCATGCATTGGGTATTCGATTATTTGTTAGGCACCCATTAAAACAAGTAGCTGAAATAACGTCAATTTTATCTACAACAATTTCAAAATACAGCTATTGAAACATGTATTTTCCAAATATTACTTTTATAACATGTATTAAATATTTGTATTGCTATTACCCTTTTGTGAACAGCTATTTTATATACAATGAAACGTATGAAATGTATCATTTATAGTATAATTTTGGACATAACAATAGAATATTACTATGACTTTTGTTTTTTCCTGTGATATTTTACATATAAAACAACAGAAGAATCCTCGCGTTGAGTTCCACCAATCCTTAGAAATTCAACGGAAAGTGGGGAACTGTTTATTTTAATGGGAAACTTAATGTACACTAGGCTCTTACAAAAGTTCCCCTAGGTTCCTATATTTACTGTGCTTACCATATACCATGAATACAAAATACAGACAAAAAAGAAATTAAACATACTCTCTAGTTCTTTCTATACGTTTAAAACAATTTTAACTATATTTAAAAAGTTAAAGGTACCCAGTCGCTAGAGATACGAGGCTCAGTGTCATTTCAAAACCACTAATCGAATTAACATTTAACTTTCACTCTGTGAGTGTGCACAGTTGTTACTGGGCGTGTGGAATGAACTAATAAAATATAAGTAAGCCATATTATTATTTATATGGTTACAACAGTTTTAATTCAATACTATATAGATTGTTGTTTTCGCTTGGTAACTTCAAATCAGCTTCACTCTGTATCCCGCACACAGCAGGGTAGGGAGAGGGAACCTAGTGTTACGTTTACCATTTTGATAGTGAAAATTGATAGTGAAAATATTAAATATGTCATTTCCTCCAATGGGAATCGAAACCACAACCTACCGCTATTACAGTCGCTTGTGCCCATGCGCTTTACAAACTTATTTTTACCAATAATATTTTTACGAGTAGATAATAGTTAAGAATACAAGCTTTTTAAACACCATATATACTATATATTTTTTATCATTCGCTGTATCCCGCAAACACGCAGGCAAAGTTATAACACTCTGTTCCCCACTTTCCACCGAATTCCAGAGGCATTGCATTAACTGGCGGAACTCAGCGCCGCACTTTACCTCGACATCACAGCAAGAAATGAAAATATAAATTTAAATAAATAATTTATTATACATATATTATTTCATTTCATTCCATTCCATTCCATTCCATTCCATTCCATTCCATTCCATTCCATTCCATTCCATTCCATTCCATTCCATTCCATTCCATTCCATTCCATTCCATTCCATTCCATTCCATTCCATTCCATTCCATTCCATTCCATTCCATTCCATTCCATTCCATTCCATTCCATTCCATTCCATTCCATTCCATTCCATTCCATTCCATTCCATTCCATTCCATTCCATTCCATTCCATTCCATTCCATTCCATTCCATTCCATTCCATTCCATTCCATTCCATTCCATTCCATTCCATTCCATTCCATTCCATTCCATTCCATTCCATTCCATTCCATTCCATTCCATTCCATTCCATTCCATTCCATTCCATTCCATTCCATTCCATTCCATTCCATTCCATTCCATTCCATTCCATTCCATTCCATTCCATTCCATTCCATTCCATTCCATTCCATTCCATTCCATTCCATTCCATTCCATTCCATTCCATTCCATTCCATTCCATTCCATTCCATTCCATTCCATTCCATTCCATTCCATTCCATTCCATTCCATTCCATTCCATTCCATTCCATTCCATTCCATTCCATTCCATTCCATTCCATTCCATTCCATTCCATTCCATTCCATTCCATTCCATTCCATTCCATTCCATTCCATTCCATTCCATTCCATTCCATTCCATTCCATTCCATTCCATTCCATTCCATTCCATTCCATTCCATTCCATTCCATTCCATTCCATTCCATTCCATTCCATTCCATTCCATTCCATTCCATTCCATTNTTCATTTTATTTTATTTTATTTTATTTTATTTTATTTTATTTTATTTTATTTTATTTTATTTTATTTTATTTTATTTTATTTATTTGTTTTTTTTTTCTTTACTGTCGTCCATAATCCATTTATAACTTGATATGTCAACACCATATCGTGGTAGTAATAGGGCTGTCCACCTTTTACATACATATGTCAAAAATAATAACATAAAGGCATTATATGAGGAAGTCACGTGTCGTCCATAGACTGGTACCTTTGGCATGTATTGTATAGTTACGTGAATAGACTTCCTATCTTTAGTAGGTTATCCATACTTTTTTTGCTTAAAATAATTGATAATTATTCTTAATTATATAAGGATTTTTACGAATATTTATTTTCTTTTTAAAATATAGTTTGAGGTTTTTGTTAGTGAAGGGGGAACCTAGTGTTAAGTCATTCCGTTCCCGATTTCCAGTCGAATTATGTTGAGTGGCGGATTGAATTGAGGCTGCTTTCAATATGACTCTCGACACTAGAGCTAAGAAATGAAAATATTAAATACTAGCGGCCCGCTCGCGGCTTTGTCTGCGTGAACTACGTTATTATTAATTTGTCTCCATGAGAACCTACGTCCTTTAAGTGACGTCCATGCAAAATTTGAGACTCCTAGCATTTGTAGAAATGAAGTTGTAAATGTCAACCCCAAAAACAACCCCCAAGAAGTCGAAAAATGCAAATTCCCGTCTTAACGAGCACCTACGTCCTATAAATAACTCCTATGCAAAATTTCAGATTCCTAGCACATGTAGTTTCAGAGATTTCGTGATGAGTGAATGACCTTTCGATTTTATATATATAGATTTAATTTTTTCGAGAGGGAATCGAACTCGCAACCGGTCGCGCTTACAGGCACACACTTGTATGATTCGTCCATATTGAATAACAATTATTTTATTGACCCTGGCCATGCCGATAGACAGAGTGACATAACATTTTTCAGCAATCTTTTCTACAACGTCATTGTGTTTAAAAAATCTATCAAGGGCCAGTCCTACACGCTAAGGGTTCCGTACCAATTGAAATATTATAAGTGAACGGGAAGTCCAACTTATAAGTTATGTTAACAAAGTTAAGCTCGCAAGCGATATTTGTAGTTATAGTTTTCTATCTATATTTTGTATGTAATTTAAATATATATTCCCATTTTTCGCATACGCTCTCCTTTTTTTCCAATTTATCCTTTTATTTGTATTACAAGTTATCACTGCTTGCTATATTTCATTATTTTAGGCTTACGTGACTTTTATAGGTTTTAATTATGCAGTAAATAAAATTGGCAAACTAAATTTACGGTCCTTTTTGTGGTGATATAGAAGCTCGATTTTTTCTGTGCCCCATAGGACCGTAGATCGAAATATTCAGTTTAAGGCACGAAACTCTAAAGAACGAAAATATAAAACATAAATAATACCATAATTTGTCTGCTACATTTGTAATATAAAAAATATTACATAGTAAATACGATAGAGTAAGACCTGAACGTAGGTTTTAAACAAATATTAGTCACTGTCGCTATAAGCTGTTATTTTAGCCGTTCCCCAGAGTTCGTGAGAGAGCAGTTGGCTCTTGTCCTGGGATGTATATCGCACTCCACAGGCACATATTTTCACAATACCACGAAAATAATTTCTTTATTCTGGTATAAAATTATAATCTTTTGACTTTTAGTTTATATTCATTGTATATTGGTGTCTGAATGCCTTTAAATTTTCATTTTCTTTTATTTCTTACGGCCTCTGTACGAATATAAACTTGTATTGTGAAATAATTATATATTTATACAAATATTATTATTATAAATTTATTATAAATTTTGATGTCAGTATTTTTACTTTAAAAAGTTTTAATTAAAATATTAATTTAAAAATATTTATAATGATGTTAAAATATACCTAATTATGTATTTTTTAGCTTCCTGCTGTATCTTGCACATGGTAAGTAGAGGGAGCCTGGAAACCTAGTGTTAGCCACTTTGTTCTCATTAAGACACTTCCGTTCCCCACTTTCCGTCAAATTCTAAAATTTTGGAGGCATTGAATTTATACGACGTTTATACGAAGTTTATACGACGCCTTTATAAAAATTAAAAAATAACAATAATTAAAAAAAACCTGGTCACCCTATATTTGTCCACTATTTGTATGAAAGGTGGGCGGCTCGGCCCTGCTTTTCAAGTTACAAAAATATTTTCACCGTCAATCTATTTAATGCGAAGGTTGTATTAAACGTAGACCATTTTGAACAAACACAGATATTGTAAAGAGTATTTGTGGTCGGCAAACTGCTTTATATCAGACTAATGCGTATTGAAATATTACAATGTAAAAATAATACTTCTTTTTTCGATATTTACCAGGTCTTTGCAGGTGTCAATGAAGGAATGAAGGAATTCCTGCTGGAAGAAACGATAATAATCGCACACTATATTCCGGATATAGGATAAGACCTATCCTATTTTGCCTTATGCCTAGTACTTTATAGGCAATTGGCTGATATATATTTTATGGACTTATCTATATATATAAAAGGACTTGTCCTCACTGACTGAGGTAAGACGCACGCACAGCCGTGACCGCTGATGGTAGAAACATGAAATTTGGACAGATGTTTACTTTCATAATCTGGACATCCACTAAGAAGGGATTTTGAAAAATTTTAACCCTAAAGGGGTAAAATAGGGGTTCAAAGTTTGTATGGAAAAAAATTTAAATCGGCACCGATTTTTATAAAATTTGAAATTTAGATTTTTAAAAGTATTTAATTGAACACGTGTTTCATCGTTTTCTAGAATTCTCCCTCTAAGGGTGCAAATAAAGGGTTGAAAGTTTGTATGGAAAAATTCTTAAATCGCCACCGATTTTTATAAAATTTAATATTTAGACTCTTAAAAATATTTAATTGAACATGTGTTTCATGGTTTTCTAGAATTCACCCCCTAAGGGTACAAATAAGGGGTTGAAAGTTTGTATGGAAAAATCTTTAAATCGCAACCGATTTTTATAAAATTTGAAATTTAGACTCTTAAAAATATTTAATCGAACACATGTTTCATGGGTTATTAGAATTCACCCCTAAATACGCAAGCGAAGCTGCGCGCGTCCGCTAGTCTAATATAAAAATTATTATCTGCTTTTCTATTTACATAATCAATTATTGTAAAAAGTACAAAACTAATCTACCTACATAACTTTCACATATAAAAATAGTGCGTAATTTAGGGTACCAAAATATGTATAGTGTGTATGCATGTATGTATATTTACACCTTTCTGCTATCTTTTTTTCTTTCAAATGGTTGCATGTACGAAAGCGCTTTTAGTGATAAGGCCCGCCATTGCACTTTTTGTAAATATCGTTACTTTATTGTTTCTTTGTTTTTAGTGCTATTGCACTTTATTAAGTTTTATTATTATTAATATTATATACTAGCTGACCCGGTGTCCCGAATAGCAGAATAAGTATTAAAAAACAAAAAAAATAAAGAATGACTGTTAGGCGGTACGAAGTTCACCGAGTCAGCTAGTTTATAAATATAATTATAATATATTTTAACATTATATTATAAGGAATTCTATGGAATTATTATAGTACATATTAATACACTCTTAAGTTCTAGGTAAAGAGTCAACTCAACGTCGCGCTTTTTCGGTGACCATGAAAACATATCTATATATTTTTTAGCATCACGCTTTATCCCGTACAAAGCAGGATAGACAGAGAGAACTTAGTGTTAAGACACTCCGTTCCAGACGCTAAATTCTAGGCATTGCGTGATGAGTATAAATATAATAAACAATACCATTATTCATGACAGATGAGATCTAACCACACAATCATTCAATCTGTATTTCAAAACACAAGAGTTGTTTAATTAACAACATATGTTCTAAATATGGACTTCATTGATAATTAAGGCCTGCGAGTATAAGTTTAATAATATATGACAATAGATCCTGTAATTTTTTTTATAATTATAATTTTACAATTTAATGGTGAAAAGAAAATAGAGTATATATATTAATACTAAATATGCTGTTGTAATTTGTTAAATAATTGAATTGTTTTCATTTCCCCGCTGTGGTCACGTGGCGCCACAGAAATACTAAAGTTCGAAAAGTCGAGAACGGAGTGTCACTAGGTTCTCTCTGGGTATGCCTGATATCACGACGAGGGTGTGGGTTTGCTTCCCATTTTCTATTCCTCACTCTAGTAACGAAGGAAGACGTGGCGTTGAGTTACGCTACTCAACTAGCAATACATCCAGAATTCGACGGAAAGTGAGAGAAGAATTATCTTAATGGACACGAAGTGGCTTAACAGTACGTTCCTAGGTTCTTGTCACATTGCTAAACACAACGAGAAGCAGAAACAAAAGAATAAACAGAATATTTTTAAATAATTAACCCAAGTAAAATTTAAACCTGCAAACATCTAGAACAACTACGATGAAATGACGCTTATAACAGATTAATATATTAAAATACTAGTGGACCCGAACGCGGCTACACCCGCTTGAACTATACGAATATGTATTAAATATATTAATGAAATTATTTTCAGTTTTCAATTGAGAGATGCGTTAATCAAGCTCATTTTGGGTGACGTTTTCTAACAACAAACTTTGCAAATCGTTGGTTAGCAACGACGGTTGCTATAAACATGGCGAAATAAATTGCATGTCAAATTAATAAGTATTTTAATACATTGGTATATATTGAAAATATTACAAATATTAGAAAAAAAAGTATCCTATGTTCATCCCGAGACCCTCAAGTATCTCTATATGATTATTTTATCACAATTAAATTAACAGTTTGGCCCTGATTGCGTAAAAGACAGACAGACAGACAGACAGAGTTACTTTCGAATTTATAATTTAGGTATGGATTATTCTGTTTAAATAACTAACTAACTACCACTAACGCGCGATATTAATTTCCCATTAGTTGTTAATCACACGTAACTATAATTCTGAATGTTTATTTAGGATTGTATCCCCACCCATTTCTACTTCACCATTATTTCACCCCCTAAGCCTTAGGGTTAAAGCTTATACCGGTTTTAATACAGCCAGAGGTCGTTGAACTGAATGATATAGGCACTTATTTGTTGGGAGGTATATTTTTTCGTTAGCCAGAGTTAAATTCTACTTTGTTCTTATAGATGCTTAAAATTCTTTTGAATAGGGTAACTAATGAAAGTTATCTATAATTTATTAATAATATTAAAATAGATTATTAAGGAAAACACTCCGCTCCCCACTTTCCGTCGACTTCAGAAGCCTCTCTTTGCAACGACACCAGAGCGAAGAAATGTAAATAAATATTTTATTTTCTCGAATGGGAATCGAACCCACACCCGTCGCGCTACAGTCACACCCTAGTGCCGCTGCGCCAAAACGGCCTCTACTACCCTCACTCTTATCACAAACAAAACGCTTACAATCCAATACCCTTTTTTCATTTTTTACTTGAGTGGTAATCGAACCCGTAGAACAAGCGTAGCGTACAATGAAACGTTTCCTATAAAGTATTAAAATCTAGCTAGTACTATTCAGTTTTCCATTATAGTACTAGTACAGTATATATGCTGACAATCACTCGACTGGAGATGAATTAGCTGATGCCACTCACACTGTTTAACGAACCTATTTAACAACCTATCTCCCATTATTATTGAGTGAAAAGAATGTAGGTTAAAACTTTAAAGCGTTAATAATTTATTCGATTCTTTCGAAGTCTTTGAAATGCTTGATATTTATTAAAATTTATATTTTCATTTCTTCGCTCTGATGTTGAGGCAAACTGCGGCGTTGAGTTCCGCCACTCAGAACACAATTCCTTCAGAATTGGGCTAAAAATAGGGCAAAAATAATGCTATGTGCGGGATACAGCGTGAAACTGATTTGTTTTATTTTGTCTTTGAAGCACTTTTGTATAAGCGTTCATTTCCGTTCAGTTATCAATTCGCTTTCAGTTAAGAAATTTTTATATACAATTAACTAATGTTTAAAAAGTTATAAATGTTTGTAATTATATATGAATTAATTAATTGAAAATTCTTAAATTTAGATTTATTTTATAGTTATATATATGGGCATAGACAAAACATAAAGAAATCTATATTGATATTTATTCGACAACGACAACGGATGGAGGAAACAAGAATCACAATAACGATGCCCCATTACTTCCCCAAAAACACTGTCTAGGTAGATTTATTGCTGGGAATTTATCTAATTATAGAAGTAAGCCCTTCAAATTTGCAATTAGTTGAGGTCCGCTTCCGGATATAGCATTCATGATAATTATGTATTAGAGGAAATTGTTTCCAACAAATTCTAGTTAATAGACTTGTAGAGATATTTCTTTAAAGATTTCTAAACCGAATATAGGAAAATGAAGATAAAAAACCACCAATAATAGCTATCTCATCAACTTTAGCGATGCAAGAAAAATAAATCGAGGAAATGAAATATTTAATATGTTAATTTCTTCTTTCTAGCACCAAGGTCAAAAGTTAAGCATAGAGTTCCACTCAACACGAAATGCTTGCAGGATTCGGCATAAAGTAGGGAGCGGAGTATCTCAGGATATCACTAAGGTCCCTCTGCCTACCCTACTACATGCGGGATACCGCTTGAAGCTGGACAGGATGTTTAATAAAGTATATAAAACTATTTTATATAGCAGAAGAGAGAGAGAGAGAAGAGAATTAACACCTCAAAATTAATTTTAAGTTACCCTTCAAATAATTCTACGTACTTACCACCCTTCTAATGTAAACAACTTCAAATTTCACTATCTAAGACTATGTACATACAAATTATAGTAACAGCTTACAGATTTAATTTATTCATCTTCTATTGTTAGGCGAAATTGCTAAGAAATGTCGATTATCTCGCTTTGTATCAAAAATTTATATTAATATTGATTACTTATAAATCAGCTTCACGCTGAATCCCGCACACAGAAGGCTAGGCAAAAGGAACCTAGTGTTGAGCCGACGACATGAACAGATTGGCGGGAAGCGGATGGGTCCGAAAAGCTGAAGATCGAGTGTGGTGGCTAGAATTGGGGAAGGCCTATGTCCAACAGTGGACAAAAGATGGCTGTTAATGATGATGATGATGATGATGATATATTTGAATAAATATTTCATCAACGTGAATGGAGATCGAAACCAGTCGGTTTTACAGTCACACTTAGCGCCGCTGCGCCAAACACAGTAGATATTATTGGTTCGTAACAGGATAATGCTTTCGATTTTAATAAGAGAACTCATCGATCAAATGTCAGTCATCTTGTATAATTTAAGTGAACTGGAAAACTTCTTATAGCGATTTTTTATTATGTATACGTTTTGTAAAAAAAATCAGCGTCACGCTGGATCCCACGCACAGCAGGGTAGGCAGAGGGAACCTAGTGTTAAGACACTACGTTCCCCACTTTCTGTCGAATTCTGGAGGTATTACGTATTCAGTGACAGAGCTGAACGTCGCACTCTGCCCCGACGCCAGAGCGAAGTAATGGAAATATAAACGTAAATAAATATTTCACTTCCTCGAGTGGGGATCGAACCCACAGCCGTCGCGTTACAGTCACACCCGTGTGCCGCTACGCCATAATAACCTCAAATATATTTTAACACAAATAAAAATACAAAGGATTTATACATACATTTTAAATTGAAAATAGTTTTATTCTATCACCTAAATAAACCTTAGAACGAAAGTAGCTTCGCCCGCTTAGTTGGTTTTGTCGCGAGTTTTAACGTAGACAAACCACAGGGGAAGATACTCTACTAAATTAAATGCATATATTTTGTTTTCATGTATTATTTTGCTGCATTTTCTAGTAGAAGTCGTTAGTTGTCACCAAAAATATATACCTATATGAACAAAATATAAGAATCGTTTATTTATTATCAGTTAAACGCCTTGAAATTGCCTGTGAAAAAATCTATGTTTGCTGTTTTGAAATATAATTTAACTGTATTTTTATAACAATTTATATAATAGCTTGCTCACACTGAATTCCGCACGTAGTGGGAACCTAGGAACCTAGTGTTAAGATACTCCGTCCCAAAAACGACAATTTTATATTAATAAAAAAAGTTTTTTTTATATAAAAGTCTTACACAATTCCATATCCAATCTATGTACCTACCATATATTTTTCTTTAAGTAGTAAAAATCGTGTGCAATTTTAATAAGCTTAACAATGAAATTTTACTAATAAGACCGTCTGTCTGGAAGTTTTCGGCAATTCAAACAAGACATTTAAGTATGAAGTTCCATAGAAAGCCGGCGAGTGTTAGAACATAGCGACCCACTTCTCTAAGTAAAAGTACCAAAGAAAATCCCAAACTATTCTACTGGAGTCGTGGTAAAATTGATAGATAACCATTAAATTAATTATATTTTAAGAGACTTTTACACGTTATATATTTAGAACTAAAATCTTTTGTTTTACATAACTTCTTATCTTTTAAGCGACGATGAGTTCCGCCACTCAACACGCAAAGCCTTCAGAATTCGATGGAAAGTGGGGAACGTGTAGTTTTAACACTTGGTTCCCTGTGCCTACCCTGCCGTTGTGCTTAGCTTTTATTTATTTTCGAAAATAATTTTCTATCCTCAGTGTGGAATAATATTTCTAAAATAAGTAATTTAAAAAATTACTAGTAAAATCTCCAGTGACATTATAAGATGGTAGTGTCTATTTAATTTCTTTTAAAGATTCTATTTAATTTCTGGTAGGTACCATTGAAAAAAACGCACAATAAAATACAAATAAAAGCATATTAAAAAATCAGCTTCACGCTGTATCCCGCACACAGCAAGGTAGGCAGAGGGAATCTAGTGTTAAGACACTCCGTTGCCCACTTTCTGCCGAATTCTGGAGACATTACGTGTTGAGTGGCGGAACTCAACGCCGCGCTTTGCCTCGACAGCAGAACGAAGAAATGGAAACATAAACGTAAATAAATATTTCACTTCCTCTATTATTTCTGTTTGTAAATATTATATATATAGGTTCGAAATTAATAACATGTTTTAATATGTGCCGTGACCCAGTTTTTTAGCTTTTGATTTAAAAACCATATGTGAAATATATAGTACATTTATTTTTAGTAGAAACGTTCTCCAGTTGCCCACCGCTATTATTTTTGAGTAATATGCTGTTTCTAATAGCTTGCATTATGCTGGAGTAGATGAAAGTAAATCGGTATATTTTAATCATTGTTTAAGTCTGAATTTAAGTTCTTTTTTGAGATTTACAAAGATATTCTGTTGTCTCGTTTTCGTGTTGAATGGCGGAACTAAACGCCGCGCTGCTTACTCGAGTTATCATATCTTACTAAAGCGGGGTATTGTAAATAAAATTTTATATAATAATAACTTCAATTTAATTTATAAAAATCACCCCGAGTTAAAATCGAATCCAGTTTCACCGCGTGTACAATCAGACGCTGGCCAACTGCGCCGTGGTGGCTCCAAAATAGATAATAACATATCATGTTTCTAAACAGGCGGAGAGCGGAGAAGAAAACGATATTCCACCATCTTCTCTCCTTTTATCCTTCTAAACTATTACTATTATCATAATTTGTGAAGCACCTCTCATCCTGCTGCTATTTTACCAGTAGGTATTTTTTTATATATATATATATATATATACATACATACATATATATATATATATATATATGTATGTATGTATGTATTTATGTTTGTGTATATATATATAATATTTTATTACTTTGTATAAATTATATTGTATTTATTATATATATCTGTATGTATTTTGAAAATTGATATTTTATTTTTTATTTTTAATTTTTGCGCACCTGCACATTTTGATCTCCCACGTGACAGGTTGGCTGGTAGAAAATGCTTCTTAGCGTTAAGCCCGCCTATTGTACATTTATTTTATTTTTTGTGCAATAAAGAATATAAATAAATAATAAATAAATAACTTTCACCAATAACAGTAATATTTGCTAGTTAATATTTGATAGGAGAACAATAGTAGTTCAAAACAACACAAACAATCCCTTCACGTATTTATTTAATTGTAATAGAATTAATTCTATTCTATTCTATTCAATTGACCGGCCGTCGCAGTTAATTAATAAAATGAACGTTTGCTAATATTTGGTCGATTGCGTTTTATATGAAGGTTTATTTCTGTGGTCGTTCTATAAGACCTTGTATGACCTCGAAGCAGTAATGTGTGGAGTTGGAATCTAGTTTTTTTTTAACCGACTTCAAAAAGAAGGAGGTTATCAATTCGACTGTATTTTTTTTTTTAATATTTGTTACTTCATAACTTTTGACTGGGTGAACCGATTTTGATAATTTTTTTTTTAATTGTAAATGATATTACACTTCAGAGTTTTATCAGTGGCATTTTTGAATATTTTTCTTTATTGATTTATAATTTAAGACCAGTTGCGGCGCTGCGAGTGCATAACTGTAAACGCCACAGGTTGTGAGTTCAATTCCCACTCGAGAAAAAAATATATTTTCATTTCCTCGCTTCGGTAACGGGGCAAATGATGATGTTGAATTCCGCCATTGATCACGCAATGCTTCCAAAATTCGGCGGAAAGTGGGGAACGGAAGTGTCTTAATAGGAACGGAGTCTCTTAACACTAGATCTCCAAGTTCCCTCTGCGTACTCTGCTATCAACAAAATGGAGTGTCTCGCTGAAACTAAAAAAAACTTATTGTTTAATGTATAGTGAAGTTTCATCTGTCTCAATAAGTTAACTATATAATTGTACTCGTAGGTTGCGTTCCTGGGGACTGGAGGACTATAAGAGCCCTCGTCAATGTCTAATGGATTATAGTATTTGAAGAACTGAAAGAGCCCTTCCAAAGCCAGCAAGTTTAAGTCTCATACAGTTTGTATATTTTTTGAACCTGCAGAAGACCCACATGAGGGAAGAGTACTACTCTTAAATATTTTAAGATTGTGTTTTATGGTGAATTTAAAAAGAATGTGACCTAAATTTTTTGAAACCTAGTGTTAAGACATGTTATGTTGAATTCTGGAGGCATTTCGTATTCAGTGGTGGAACTAAACGCCGCGCTTCGCCTCAGTACCAGAGCGGGGAAATAAAATTATTAAATATTTCAGTTCCTCGAGTGAAAATCGAACCCACAATCCCGAACCCAAAATCTGTCGCGTTTACAGTCACAACTCACAGGCTTAGTAATATGAAGGCTAAAATATATTTGCATTTAATATCATTCCCAACAATTAACAACACCTTCAAGAAATTTTGTATCGGACAGCTTCCAATTTCATCGTAAGCGCGGCGACGACAAAAAAGTCCATTATTCTATAGTCCCCTCTTATCTAGTTAACGGCTTCTTCCTTTTAACTTCGACTAAATCCGTTTTAGACCCATTTATTCATAGATTTTCGATATTCTTAAAAGAATTCTCAATCAATTACTTAGTGCTGGTAGAGTGATAATTTTGAAAGAAAGTGCTCTATTGCGAAATAAAATGAAAAGAACTAAAGAAGTGAATAAAACATTTTCTGCTCTATGAGATGTGTTTCGATCTTGTATAGAAAATAAACAATAGTATCTTTGTTTTCTTAGTTCACGCACACAGTATTGTAAGCAGAGGGAACCTAGTGTTAAGTTAAGCCTATCCCATTTTCTGCCAAATTCTTGGGATATTGTACTCTGAGTGGCGGGCGCTTTGAAAGACACTAGAGCGAAACAATTTAAATATTAAATATTTATTTTCCTGGAGTGAGAATCGAACCACCAATGTTTACAGTTACATACTTCTTGCCACTGCGCCATAACTGGCTACACTTTCACATCTATATACACTTCACAGAAATCACATTTCACACCAATCAACATAGAAAAACGAAATCCAAAGGTCAAAAACCTAACATAAAAAAAAATCCTAGTGTTAATAAATACGAAAGAATACACTTATCCCCGCAAGACTTGTACCGGTTGATTACTATTGGGACAAAGAAGCTCATCCATCGAGATGTCTTTGTTTTCACGAAAATAGGCCTCCACAGACTGTTTCCACTGTGACCTATGAATGTGACTTGTATGTATGTAACGTATTACATATCTCCTTACCATTGAAACTACTTGAAACAGTGGAAGTCGAAAATGAGTGACCTCGTTCTCCAAATCTATTCAAATTTCATTCGTTCAGTCCCTTAATTATGGTGATAGTGGCTGGTACGGTATTTAGCACAAGTTTGTATAATATATTGTTTGTCCTACATGTATTAGCAGTGTAGGCAAGGGAACCTGCGAACTTAATTTTAAGTCACTCCGTTCTCATTGAGATATAATCATACACTTTTATTTTTACTTTATATATCTATACTATTTTTTTCCTGTATCACATATTTGTACAGCTTTTGTTTATTAATTCTGCACTCAACCTTGAAAGTTCTGATAACTTCATTGTTTGTTTTTTTAAGTTCATTGTTTTTGTGGTATTCCTAAACAAAAACAATTAAGCTTTGATTGAACAAGTTTTGTTTACGACGTTCTTCTACTATTTACGGAATAAATAGACTTTCTGTGTATCTGTGTTTTTTTTAATATTGGAGTCTGATTTTAAATTAAAAGTAACCAAACAATTAAAAAAATAATGTTAAGGCCGTAGAAGTCCTCTCTGACTACCCCGCTAGGTATACAGCGTGAAGTTAAGTAAGCATTTAAATTAAATAAAAATACTTTACCTATATGTGGAAATTTGAAAAGTCATTTGTATTTCAAAGGCCGTCTTGGCGCAGCGGTACAAGGGTGTGACTTGTGGGTTCGATCCCCACTCGAGGAAATGGAATATTTATTTACGTTTACATTCTCCATTTCTTTATTGTGGTGTCGTAAGCGCGGCGTTGAGTTCTGCCACTCAACATGTAATGTCTCCAAAATTTAGCGGAAAGTGGGGAATGGATTGTTAACACTAGGTTCCCTCTGCCAACCCTGCTGTGTGCGGGATACAGCGTGAAGCTGAAAAAAAATGTATTTCAACTGAGTAGCGGTTCTTCTCGTTCTTCTCAACACCGAGACACTTCAATTGATTATATATAATACTAGTGGACCCGAACGCAGCTACGCCCGCTTGAACTATACGAATATTTATTAAATATATTTATGAAATTATTTTCAATTTTCAATAGAGAGATGCGTTAAGCAAGCTCATTTTGGGTGACGTTTTCTAACAACAAACTTAGCAAATCGTTGCTTAGCAACAACGGTTGTTATTAACATGGCGGAATAAATTGCATGTCAAATTAATAAGTATTTTGATATATTGGTATATATCGAAAATATTACAAATATGAGAAAAAAAAGTATCCTATGTTCATCCCGAGACCCTCAAGTATCTTTATATGAGTATTTTATCACAATTAAATTAGCATTTTGGCCCTGATTGCGTAAAGGACATACAGACAGACAGACAGAGTTACTTTCGAATTTATAATATAGATATGGATGGATAGCGTAGATTAGTCTAGACATAGGAATCGACACCTAATGATATGTTTGGCTCACCTCAATATTTGCCAAGTAATATATAGACACAAGTCAGCCGGCATCTGTGTCCCATCAACTGTAATTGCGCAATTTTCAATATTTATTGCACCAACTATTTTTGATTTACTCTTTTAGAAAACGTAAAAAATCCAATTCCAAGATATATTTGGTTTCTAAAAAGCATTTTTTAATTGTAGAATACCACTTCTGCGCTTCGCTCCGACACTAGGGCAGAGAAAACGGAAATATTAAATATCAATATTTTACATAACATTACCGCTCCTACAAAATCAAGGAGAAATTTCTTTAGTAATCTCACAACAATATAGACATCAAACGTTTCAAACTTACAGGTTCGAAGTTAAAGAAAGCATCGAAGTCAAAAGCTTTCAAAGAATATCGTATTACATTTAATACCTGTCTATTTTACATTCAACCGACCCACTGCAAACTTAAAGTCGAGTAAAGTGCCATTTACATTGAGATTATACCAAAGAAATTTGAAAAATATATAGGAAAAGATTAAAATGTATGAAATGTATGAAATGTAATTAAAGATTTATGTAATTTTGTCATGAACAATATTTTCACAACTGGACCAAATTAAAATAGGACCACGCGGAAAACACTAGGTCATCAAAATCGATTCACCCAGTCGAAACTTCTGATGTAACAACAAAATACATAACAGCCGAATTGATAACCCTCCTTTCACAGAAGTCGGTTATAAATGCAGAAAATGCGTGGAAATATAAATATGTTTTTTCTGCCCCTTTATATTACACTCGTCATATAAAATCATAAAGATTTTTCTTTAGCATTATGCGCAACTACACAAAGGTTGACTCTTAACATTGCTTTGAGTTGGATAAAATACGCTATGTTTTGCGTAAGCGTAATTAACATTATTTCTTTTCTAAAGGTAAACTAATCTTTATCTTTTTTTCTATTGCTAATTGCTAACCTTTTTATTTTTATGGCTGTAAATCAGTTATTTTGGTAAATTAATAGAAAAATTAAGAAGATGATGAATGATAGATAGATGAATGCTGTGGAAATGCAATTTCTTCGTAGGATATGCGGAGTCAGCTTAGTTGATAGAATCCGTATTGAAGAGATACACAGAATAGCAGGTACAAGGTCCCTCTGCCTACCCTGCTGTATGCGGTATACAGCGTGAAGCTGATTTAGCTAAAGTATGAGGACCATAAAAAATATTTTAAAAACACTAACCTCATCTTATTCCCTGGTGGTTTATTTTGACTGCTTTCTTAACTAAATTACATAAGAAGAATGTACCTATAAAAACAAAATTATTTTAAAACATCAATTGAGTAAACATTAAATAAGAAGAGTAAGCAATAAATATCAATTTAAAGGCAACCACATGTTTATATATTATAAATATTTCTCAAAAAGCTTTTGATTTTCCAAAAGGAAATCACAAATGAAATGAACCTTTTTTCTTTTATGTTATCTAAACAGAATCGTACTCATAAATGGGATTATGCTCGTTTAAAGAACCTCAAATTCATATAAAATCTAATTGCCCCAATTAAAATTTAATGTTATACCTTTAATATGAGCTTGTTGCTTTGTATAAAAATAATTAAGTAAGCGGGCTTCTCATCGCAAAATTTTGAAGTAATGTCATGTTAAAATTTATACTTTTTCTAAATATTAATGCAAATGTACATAAAATTTAAGTGTGGTCAGTTACCAATTTTTTTAGGGTCGAAATCCCACTACGAACTAAGGTAAGCCTAATTTAAGCTTAGGCATTCCGTTTTTAAGAACTTAATTAAGAAAACTATTTAAGCCCATATAATAGAATAGGCAGAGGTACTAGTGTTAAGACTCCTTTCCCCACTTTAGACCCAATTAATAATCTTGAGCACCGGAACTTAACGCTACGTCTATTAGAGCGGTGAAATGAACGTAATCTTAACTTACATATATATATATATATTTTACAAAATTCTTTTACGTTTTATAAATATTACCCCTTCCCCTTTAATGAAAATCAAATCCACATCTATCACTTTAACAGTCGATCGCTGTTCCATTGAGCCACTATGGCTTCTATATATATAATAATAATCAAAATCAGATTCACACTGTATCCCGCACACAGCAGATTAAGCAGAGGGAACCTAGTGTCAAGACACTCCGTTCCCCACTGCGTTCTGCCGAATACTGGAGGCATTGCTTGCTTGTTGAGTATCAGAACGCACGCCTTGGCCTCGACACCAGAGCGAAGAAATGGAAATATAAACGTAATTAAACATTTCACTTCCTCGAGTGGGAATCGAACCCACAATCGTCGCGTTACAGTCACACCCTAGGCCCAATATGGCTTCTATATATAATAATAATTAAGTACATACTTATAATATAATAATCCCTAATGATCTCTATTAAAACTATTAGTCAGCCTGCCGATTACACATTAGGGCCATAAATTACAACACATGTTGAGATTGCCTCATGTCGTACAAAGTGGGGCGAGTGAAGGGACGTGCTACTTTATCTAACAATCAGTGACATATCTAGAGGATTATTAGGGCGCGCCCTATAGAGCTGAACGTTAAACATTGTTAGGAATACATCTTTTATATGAAAAAATGATTCTAATTCTTGTAATTTTGCATCATTGATTAGGAGTGGAGGAGGTGGTGGAATGGCTAGGTCTTATTGGAGTCTCTTATCTTTTTAACCATATCTGGAACACAAAAAGATGCCACACCAGTGGTAGAATAATTCAATTACCCCCATTCACAATGTATTAAGCACGTCCCGTAGGGGGTGCCCTTACAGTCGTCGACTTCCTCACAGGCAGCCACATAGTCTTTGCATTATCAGGGACAGAGTGCCCTCTTCCCTTCTCTCCCTCTAGCTGAAGATGGGGAACTGAATGTTTTAAAACTAGATTCTGCTTTCTAATCAGCTATATACGTGATAGAGCTCTCTCTATCATAGATAATAGATAGACCGTGAAGCTGTGAAACATTTTATACATTACAGTTTCATCATAAATTAATAAAAAAAATTACAACCAAGCGATGCTCGACAAAATCACAAAAACGACCTACTAAACTAAAAAGTTTTTCAGCTCATCAAACAAAAACATTTACATTTACTTTAGTCACGTACCTACTCGTATATAGGCTGCACTAATCAAAATGCACTGAATGCAGTAAGGTCTGTGTAATGCAACCGCAGAGATGAAATACACCAGCTCGTTCTTTGGACAGGTTATTTCCCCACACCGATGCGCGATGTATGCAATAGATGGTAGAACCAGAATAATTACTGAAACGTCGCCAGAATCAATTCTTTTGTGTTGAACGCTTATCTCGCTCGAAATTGAGTTGTTTTCCTGTTCGCTTTTAGATTTCCAAATGTTGAAGGAAAAATAAATGTTATTTCTTCTCTAAAGTGATTAATGAGAGCTATGGAAATGCGGCCTATTTTAGCAATTTCAACAGACATATCTTTTATGTGTCTCAATTCAATTTCCTAAAATGGATTGTGGATTTTTTTTACCTTTACGCAGTACGCCGTTGTGTGCAGACAACGGTGTACGTAGAGGGAACCTGGGAACCTAGTATAAATATTACGTTACCCATTCAGAAACTTCCATTCTCCATTTAAGTGGCGAATGGCAAAGCTCGTTGCGTAATAACCGAACTGACAAAAGAAAATATTAAAATAGTAATCAGACGAGCGGGAATCGAACTCACAACCATTCCATTCACACTTGCGCGCCACATGGGCCTCAAAAAGAATCGACCTATCGATATTTGGAAGGTAAAACCTGTGTCAACCTAATTTTACTTTCGGTACCACCTTAACGACACCAGCTCCTATACTACCTGCGTGGTGAAAACCCAAGAAGAATACGTTTAGTAGCATAATATAATTTAATTGTCTTATCGGATTCTTTTTATCACACTCGTGGGTCGCCCCAGCTATTATACCTTAGAAGTGTCAGACCTAGCAGTTATAGAAACCTGTGTTTATAGTTTATATGGTTCCCAGTGCAAAAACTATTGTTATGGATTCAGCTATATATTACTTTTCTTAATCATCTTTATGCCTGCTCCCATGCGGGATGTATCCAGGCAGCGTATTGTAACGACACTCCACTTTCCAGTCCCACTGAATTCTGGAAGCATTGCGTGTTGAATGGCGTAACTCAACGCCGCGCTTTACCTTGTTACCAGAGCGAGGAAATGAAAATATTAAAATTTCGTCGAGTTGGAATCGAACCCACGAATCTGACACGCTTACAGTCGTCGTCTAGCCTGACCTTAGACTTTTCAATTTATGTAAATATATATCTCACTTCTGTTCTCACTGGGAGCTATGAAAGGGAATGAACTAGTTACCTCTGTCATACTAAGTAATGACAACCAGAAAACACATTAACAATTAAAACCATTTAATAAATACTTATAATACTCGAAATTTTCATAAAAACTTGCCTCGCTTACTTTTAACCTCCATAGGTCTTTATATTTTGTGTTTCTTATTCAACCTTGACTTACATTGAATATACAATTCGTATTTTCTCCGTACTATGACCTACATACAAATTCATTTTTATTTTTATTTATCAGCCTCACGCTGATCCCGCATATATAACTTGGTGGGCAGAGGGAACCTAGTGTTAAGCCACTCCGTTCCTCACTTTCCACTGAAGTTGAGTGGTGGAACTCATTGCTGGGCTTTTGCATTAGTGTCTTAACGAAGAAATCAAAATATTAACAAACGATAATACATTCTCTCGAGTGGAAATCGAACCCACAAACGTCGCGTTCCAGTGACGCCCTCGTGCCGCTGCGCCGATAGCTTCAATACAAATTCAAACTACATTATATCATAAAATGTATCGACCAAACTGAAACTAACGAAGCTATGACGACTGCCAATATAAGCTTAATACTCGATACTGAGCGAAGTAGGTAATAAAAATTGGAATATTGTCAAATTTTTTAAATTAATTAAAGGTTTTATTTTTTTATTTAAAACAATGAGTCCGTTAGGGCGTAGTTGATATACGAGTATATGTATGCGCCAATAAACTCGTTAGTTCTGCGAGGTGTGAATTCTGTTCCGTTCAAGCAATTCCAAGAGGGTCAGCTCAAATTGCAGCGTTGAGTTCCACTATACACCATACCTTTGAGGCGCAGGGGTAAAAGTGTAAACTCGACAGGTTGTGGACTCAATTTCCACTAGAGGAAATGAATGGTAGAGCGCAGCGGTAAATACCAATACTCATCAACGCCATTCTTCCAAAATTCGACGGAAAGTGGAGAACAGAGTGTCTTAACACTAAGTTCCTTTTGTCTTAACAGCCAGAAACTTGAATATAGACTTCTAATATAGTTAGCTTCTAGAATAGTTCACTCTCATCTTTACTAAATAAAATGAACGGCGAAAATGAACAATAATATTGATTTAATAAAATATAATTTATATTTCACATTGCACTTTAGCGCTGTGACATCTGTCGCGGTCTCGCGGCGACTGGAATTCCAAATGGAAATTTAAAAGAGCAAAACTTATTATTAACAAAAAAAAACGCATCCGCTTCAACTTCAACTATTCACTGCTATTTTCTTAGCGAAAAAACAAAGTGTTTCTTTTGTTTTTCATTAAGAAACAAACGCAAACATTAAAACTTACGTACAATTTAATACGAGCAAGCTGACACTTGACCCATATTGCGCACTATCTTTAATTTTTTTCTTGAACTTCACTTTGGAATAACTGCTAAGAATAAAATGAATAGATAGAGGTCACGGCCTAGTTGTACCTGTTTAAAAAATAAATACTTGTAGAACGAAGGCGTCAATGATATTATTCTTCTACCAATAAATAATATGTAATATTGAAATGGATGAGAAATGTACTATAGCTTTTTCCATTCGTTGCATTACTCGAGAAATATATTGAAAAAATATATTTACAATATTCATTTATTTTCAGTATAAAAGTATAGATCATTCCGTTAATGCATATTTATTTTTTCTTATAAGTTTCTATAGAAAATTGTATGTTAGTATACATAATGAGGTCAGTCGTCGCGCAGGTGCACAGTGTGTCTGGAACTGCGACAGGTTTTGGGTTCGATTCCAAGTGAATGCAAATATATATTGAATATTTCCATATTCTTCACGCTGTATCCCGCATAAATCACTTCGTCGAGTGGGGATAGAACAAACAACCGTCACGTTGCAGTCACACAAATCTATCTATTCTATTCTTTGAGTCTGCGCGCCCCTGAGCTCTTACGAATTCGGTGGAAAATAAGGAGTAGAGTGTTACGCTTCCTTTGCCTATCCTGCTATATGGAGGAAACGGCTTGAAGCTAAAAAAAATACCAACCAGAAGTGAACTGACAACGTCTAAAAAATTTAACTCACAAATTAACTGTGACAAAAATAACCGAATATCCCGTAGAAAGTTAACATTCACACGTCCTATCGAAAGCCATACCCGACTTTAGATAGGGTGAAAAAGCAATAATGAAAGAAAATGACACGTAAAAGTCTGGGGGCCCTTTTAATTCTATGATCAACCGACACCAGAACCATTTTAATGGTTTTGTTTAATTTGTCCCAACTTCTATTTTGGAGTAGAAAGTATTTTACTATGACCTTCAAGGCCAGTAGTGCCGTAGGGGCACAAACGTGTTACCACAGTCATGATAGGTAGTGGGTTCAATCCTCACTCGGGGAAATGAAAGATCGGGAAGAAGAAAGGAAGGGAAGTGAATGAAAGAAAGAACATATGGAACGAAGTGTTTTCACACTAAGTTCCTTCTACCTACCTTGGTGTGTGCGGCATACAGCGTGAAGCTGATTAAATATAAGATCATTATTTTTTTTTATTTGTTAAAGGATAACTACGAAATTATTTTTACATTCCGTTAACAATAACAATATATATCGGAATATAGGGAAAAGAATAAAGAAACATTAAGAAATTTATTAAATTCAGGACTTATTCTGTATACTTTCCATATGTGTTGGAGAAGCTCAAAAATAAAAACAATTAGTTCTTGGCCTTTCAGTGTTACACATAAAGTAATGAAAATATGTAATTATAAAGCTTAAATATTTTTTTAGTATCTCTTTTTATTAAATATTAAATTTAAAAAGTAGCCATCAATAAAAAAATATATACCTAAAGGTAATTAGATATTAATATGATTATTTAAAAACCAAATTTGATTTGCTGAAAATCTTGTTTCAGTTGGACATGTCAAATTACTTTAATATCCTAATATAAAGCTATTCTCAATAATGTTAAAAGCATAAATATTATAATTGAACCATTTTTAAACTAAAGTGCCTATAAAAAGTATAAACAGTTTCTAGTCACTTCTATACTTCCAAAGGCTTAGACTTTGTAGCTTAGGCGGCTAAAGTCTTTAACTTCGATCAGCTTAGTAGTTCAGACGTTATCGTAGAAAAATATATTTCAAATATATTTTCTAATATGTTTACTTTGAACATAACATTCGTGTAAAATTCTATAAAAGTAATATAAAACTTTTTATTTTTACTTTTTTACTTTTTATTTCTCCATTTATTTAATAGTTACAGATATATTGTTTATTAATTACTTTACAATTTTATACATTTTATGAGGCCAGTCTTGGCTCAGGGGTTCAAAGTGGTACTGTAAACGTGACAGGTTATAAGTTCGATTCCCACTCGAGATAATTAAATATTTTGATTTTCTTCGCTGTAGTGTTGAGGAAAAGCGCAGCGTAGAGTCCCGCTACTCAACATGCAATGCCTCTAGAATTTAGCGGTAAATGGGTAACGAAGTGTCTTAGCACTAGGTTTCCTCTGCCTATGCTTGACTAGATTTGGTGTTAAAAAAAATATCTCAAGCAATAATAGAGAATAGCAATAATAAAAAATAGGATGTCGTTGCAATGGAACTGTTTTAATAAGAATAAGACTAAATGTACTAAAACCAGAATTTATTAAATTTCAAATATTAAATGTTCAATTTCCGTATTCCGTAATAATACTTCACATTCTTAAATTCAACTTTCGATCGAATTCCAAAAACATAAATCACGCAAGTTTTTCAAAATCATCTGCTACGAGATACGTAGCATTGCTACGTAGCTACTACGAATTCCGATTATGAAACATATGAGGCAACCGGTGAGTATGCAAGCTTCGGAAAAGTCCGCTTTATGAACATTGTTCGAGAAAGCAACTTAAGTTCAGATTATCTATGTAAATGTATTGTTTTTAAAGATTACAAATATTATTTATATTTTTTACAGTTTCACGCTGTATCCTGCAGCAGTGTAGGCAGAAGGTACCTTATGTTATTATTTTTTTTTCAAGTCAAAATTGCACATTTTTTTTGGTTATTTGGTTTTTAAATTTTTTCCCGGCCTCTTGTACATACCACTAGTAAAATAAACCTTTAACTGGTAATAATAATTCATATTCTCATACAAAACGTTATTTTAGTTTAACATAAATAAGGTAAATTATTCTCTTTAAACATTTTGCATATTCAATATGTTATAAATATGTCGATTACAAAATGTAGGTCCATTGTATTTGTTATTTAGATATTTACTAGGTCATTAGTTTATTTAATGTAGTCGTGGATTTAGCTTGTTTAAAAATACAGCTTTTTTTTAATTCTTTCTAATTAAAGAATTTTTTTGCTTAGAAATTTCTTGGAGATAAAAAATTATATTAAATTTATAAAAGCAATTATTTTAATTTTCTATTGGTTTTTAAACATATAATAATGGTAATAATTAATACAAATTATTATAAGTATTTTAATTTAGAAAGTATTTAATGGTTTTTTATTTGAATTACTAACATAATTGAGGCAAGTAGTGGAGCAGTTGAGTTGCGTGTAAATAATTTTTTTTTTTTCAGCTTCACGCTGTACCCCGCACACAGCAGGGTAGACAGAGGAAATCTAGTGTTAAGACACTCCGTTCCCCACTTTCTGCCGAATTCTGGAGGCATTACGTTTTGAGTGGCGGAATCCAAAGCCGCTCTTTGCCTCGACATCAGAGCGAAGAAATGGAAATATAAACGTAAATAAATATTTCACTTCCTCGAGTGGGGATCGAACCCACAATCGTCGCGTTATAGTCACACCCCTGTGCCGCTCCGTCACAACGGCCTTGTTTTAAATGACATTAAATCCAAAGTGAATGGGAGTACACACAGACCGACATCCACTAAGATAAATGAAATATATATATATATTTACCCAAGAAATAAGACCATCTGAATGCGTTCCCGCAAGACGTGAGTTTTATGAACATTTTTATGAGAATTCCTGGAGGAGTTGCAAATATTGTTCTTGCTTTCGGAATTGTATTTATGTGGACAATGTACTCGTGTACGGTGCAGGGGTGAATGTCTATGATACATTGTGTACGAAAATCTCGAAGGAAAGTAGGTATAAGCTACTACTGATATAGCGTTTTAGATATTTCTAGTATTTTGTTGAAATTTTATCTTTTTTAATATTCGTGATTCAATTTTCTACAGATTCTTTTTAGTTTCATGCTGTACCCCACATATAGCAGAGTAGAGAACCTAAGACACTTCGTTCCCCATTTTAGAGCGACAAACCGGCCGAATATTCGAGACATTTCGTGTGGGTGGAAAAACTTAGCGTCATGCTTTTGGTACGAGAGTGAAGAAGTAAAAATATTACTAAATAATAGTTCATTCCCCCAAATCGAAATCGAACCCTGAACCGTCTCGTTACAGTCCCAAGATTATGCCGCTGCATCACCAGGGCCGCAAATATATCTTGCTCTTGGAATTATATTTTTATGCATGTACTCGTATACGGTGCCGGAATGAATATCTAAGAAACACTGTATACCGAAAGTCTCGAAGCAAAATATAAGCTATTACTAATATAGCGTTATAGAAATTTCTAGCATTTTGCCAAAAACAGATGTTTATCTTTCTTTTATTCAAAAATCGGTTATGTACAGAATATTTAAATTAATAAATATAAATTTAAGTTGAAAACTGTTTATAAAGAATTGTCTTAAATAAACGAGAGCGACTGTCATTGAACATGAAAATTGAATCTGGTTATTAATGAAAACATTTCATAACGAATTTCGGCTTTTAAATATAATTTTTAGAGGTTCTCATGGAACTGTGTCTGATTATAATATGAGCGAGTGGGTTCAAACCATACTTGGAGAAACGATTTATTTACATCTTCTAATTCTGGTAAGTATACGTTGCTATTTCGGCACAAAACGAAGAACGGAGTTTATTGTCACTACGTCTCACGTTTAGGTACGGATAAATTGACCATAAATATTTTTTATATTCATTGAGAAATAGCTATAACATCAGCTCTACACTATATCTGAGTAGGCAGAGAGACTCTAGCGTTAACACATTTCTTTCTCTATTTTCCGATGAATTCGGGAGGCATTACGTATTGAATGGCAGAACTTAACGCCGCACTTGTGAATGAAAGGAAAATATTAAATAGTTAATTTCCCCTCATCATCATCATCATCATCAACAGCCATCTTTTGTCCACTGTTGAAATCAAACCTGCAATCTTTAGTCCTCCGCCACGAATGGCTTCATTAATAAATATTTTTAATTAAATTATAAATTCCTTTTACATTTATGTATATTTAAATAAGTAATGTAAGTATATACATCCATTTATCTTGATTCGCTATGAAATTTCAATATTTAGATGATAATATGCTTTATAAGACCACAATTTAGTATTTAACATGTTTCTATTCGTATTGCAGCACACCGCGGCTATCTCGTTACTGCTTTAATTAGCTTAATTAGAATTGTATTAATCTTCTAGCTCAGAGTACAGCTTTGTTTGATTAAATATATTTTAACTTCTACATTTTCATACTTGAGGCCAGTCGAGAGGTTTGATCGAGAAAAGCGCCCAGTGTTTATTTCCGCCACTCAACAGGTAATGCCTTGAAAAATTCGGCGGAATGAGTAACGGAGTGTCTTAACACTAGGTTCCTCCTACCTACGCTGTTATATGCAGGATACAACGTGAAGCTGATTTTCTTTTTATATATTTTAAAGACGACTTGCAAGATTTCGTTTTATTTGAATAGTGGGGATTGAACCTACAACCAGTCGGTTTACAGTCACACTTTGTGCTTTCGCAACTGCTATAGCCTCTAGATTTTATTATATTTTTGAAATAATTTTGTCTATAAACGGAACCCACTCGTAATACACAAAATATGAACAGGCTACCTCCTTATATCGTCAACGAAACCACCAATAATATAATAAATAATATATATATACATATATTTTACAAAAATCACCACCAAGAAATAAAAATAACACGATGTAAGCCCAATATTGTGAAAGATATTGATATTTCGCGATGAAACTAGAATCCCTATTCGGAAAATGATTTTCAATCGGAAACTTTCTAAGCTGAACCAGACAATGGAGCGGCCTTTGTAAACTATTTCAGAAGTATAAGAAATTTCCTTTTGTAGTGAATCCTTGAGACATTGTTCTTTACTGGTTTCACGTAGATTCGCACGCCTTTATGCTATAAATATATTATGTTTTATTCTCACGAATAGAGTAAAGTGAGTGAGTAATCTCTCCATGCTTCTAGTAAAATGAAGATAATATTTTTTAACTTATATTTTACAACGGCGACTGCTTGTGGGTTCGATTTCTACTCGAGGAAACTAAATATTTATTTATATTTACATTTCTTTGCTCTGGGGTCGAGGCAAAAGGCGGCGTTGAGTTCCGCCACTTAACATACAATTCTGGATGAATTTGACGCGGTAACCTAGGTTGCCTACCATGATGTGTGGGATAGGTACATCATGAAGCTGATTTTTATTAATTGTGTAGTTTAGACGGCCGAAGCCGCAAGCGAGTCGCTAGTTTACAGTATATTCCGAATCCAAATTTTCAGCTCATTTTTGCAAGAATAATAACTATGATAAGCGAAACTTTTTCATGTAACAAGTCTGCAGAAAATTTAAATAAATTGTACATTACAAGTAAAATATTTTTCATTAAACACCTATAACATTCTGCGTAATGGACATATTTGCATGAAAAATGCATTCCATTTAAAAAAAAACACAGCATTTATTTACATAACTTTTGAATGTTATTGCGAATTTACAAAAAATATATACTGTATTTTGTGGGTAAATAGGTGTTGGATTTTGATAGTATAGTAGATTCATTTTCACAGCTTTGCTTGTTGCTTGTGTAATGATTTTATATAAATAGTTTTAATATTTACGATATTTTTGTTATAAAAAAATGTAAATCAACCTCTTTGTTCAATAAAAAGATATATTTGAAAACTTATACATAGAAATAGCACGAGTGGTCAACTTAAAAAGGACGCTTGATCTGATGGAAATTTTGATATGCACTTTTAGACTGGGAGCTGAAGAGGAAAGAGGTCCTCTAGAATAATATAATGTATTATAATTTTAGATTATACAAGCCTAATGATATTTAGCCCTAGAAGAATTATAGCTTCTGTAAAAGCCTCGAGGTGTTTGATTTCTTTACACTTGTTTGAACAGATTTTATCGTGAACTATAATTATAATATGGGAATATAACAGATTTCTATACCCATTCTAGAAAACAAAATAAATAATATTTTCATTTCTTCGCTCTGGCAACGGGGCAAAGCGTAGCGTTGAGTACCGTGACTCAAGACTTTAGAATTCAATGGTAAATGGGAAACGGAAGTGTCTTAATGGGAACGGAGTATCTTAACCTAGGTCTTCAGGTTCCCTCTGGCGACATTATGTCTATTTTTTTCTAACATTTCACACCAGCTCAAACTTAGATATAATTACAACAATTTCACTTTATTATACTAAGGCTAGCTTTACAACGAAAAAAAGAGACCTTTTAAGCAACCCAATCTTTTTAACCAGTCCAAACCAACTATGATTTATAGTAGTAATATTTTCTCCAGCAACCAACAAAGAGTGGAAGTAGCCCAATCGTAATCCGAAGCAAAGCTATTTGCGCTTGATCTGAATGTGGCCCAAAAAGACAAGCCAGGGTGAACACTTCAATCACATTTAGATTCGAAAAACCCGTCCACGGCCGCCGGGACGGGTGACTTGCGCCCGATTTACATGAGATACGCTCGTTCAATCTTCTTTGTGAAATTAGCTTTCGGTGTTTTGTTGATTTTTTTTTGAGTATTATTTATATAGTTTACTTTATAATTATTCGTTTTTTGTGTTAGCTTCATCTCTGTATCTTGTGCATAGCAGGGTAGGAAGAGGAAATCTGGGAACGTAGTGTTTGGATTGTACGTCCCAATTGACGCACTTCCGTTCCCGATTTTTCGCTGAATCATACAGCCCCTATTAGACATCGCGTGCGGACTAGCGGAACACAACGCCGTGCTATGCCTCGTTATCCAAAATGAACATTAATAACAACAAGTTCACCATTAATATTATTATTTTATTTGCTCATAAAGCAGGGTGGTCAGAGGATCCACCTAATTCTCAAAACATTGAGTGTTGAGTGGCGAAAGTCTCCGCCGTTGGTATTCTCACCAAATAATTATTTCTAATTAATATATGTATATAAAAATATATAAGTGACCGATGAGGCAATCGGAGCGATTATTATGAATCATCAACATAGCAATGCAGTGTCTCAAAAATGTATAAAACAATTAAGAACGGAATGTCTTAATGTAATCCACTATTTTCTACCTAAAAAAAGAACATTTCCCTGAGCACAACTCTTAACTTACAGCCTTAATTTACACATATCACCCACTGTAGAAACAATCGAAACATCCAAAACGTAACTAGAATACGGCCAAAGTCTACAAAGCGTCCGTGGCTCGTCAAACTTCCTTGTTTAACTAATGAGTTACGAGACATGTTGAGGATACTCATTTACGACACTCATATGTATACATATGAGTGTGGATGTCACCTAGATCTACCTATATTACTTCCTTATTTGGAATTCAATTTTGGTAATAGCTGGATTGGTTAATTAAGAGTTGGAAGTTTTTATTTTTAGGATAATTGAGTGTTTTTTCACGTTTACTCTGATACTCACTTTTTTGTTTAAATAAATAACTTATTCTAATCTAGCGACCCGCTTGCGGCTTCGCCCGCGTAATCACGGAAGCATTTGTATTTATATATGTATAATAATATTAATTATGCCACTCTTTGAAATAAAAATTCAAGTTGAGTTTCTGCAATCAAAACAGTGTATTTAGAATGTTATTCCTATTTTAAAGGTACATAAGTAAAAAAAATTGCCTCACCTGCAATAAAAACAGAAAACAACATTAAAAGCTTTTACTCCAGGTGATTTGTTAGTTTAATTATTATTTTTATAAAAATTTTATATATTACATTACAACTGACATTGCAGACATTAAAAAAACGACACAATCAAATTTAAGAAAAATGACGCTTCGAGTAAATGAGGATCGTTATTTTTCTTATATTTATATACTAGGGACTCGAAGTGTGACTTCAGAAAGCAGAGAACAAAGTGTCTCAATACTAGACTTATTCTGCCTACCCTGCCATTTGCGGGATACGGAGTGAAACCAAAAAAGAAATACACGCTACATTTTCATTTGCAACAATATTGTGAAAAAACGAGTACGAGCTTATCATGTGCCCCTCATTACTAGGGGGAACGTTACCGCACTGCAGTATTACCTTAATAAGTCACTCACCACCCTTAACCTACCCTCTTTGATATGAACTTGAAAAAAATTAACGGAGGTGAAAAAAAAACTGCAAATCAAAGTGGGAAAAGGTGCTAGGAAAGGTCTTTTAGGCCTATTTTTATCAATACATTGAGAATTTAACAAGGTTATTTTATACGTAATTCGAGGAGGACTAGTAACATTGAATTCTTTTTGGGGTAATACACGAACGACCACTAACAAATTCTTATTTATATTATTATTACGTTTTTGTGTGGGTACATACGAGTATGTAATGTATTTCTAAATATGAAGTTTTTCTGTTGAGACTCTCGTAATAAAACTCGAGTCGAGTACTTAAAATGTATTATATAAAAATATAATTTATTATTAAATATTTCTTATAAAATATGTTTTTGTCAAATAGAAGGCACAAAAATATGTAATTGTATATTTTATATGAATCTTTACATCGAAAATATCAAGTAAACGTAAGTATCAATTGTTTTTAAAATTATTATCAAAATTTAAACTTTTTTAAGTTTAGATATACAAATCGATGGTTATTGGCCAATTAGGCGGAAAAAATAGTCTATAGTAATATTATAGAGCTAAAGAGTTTGTTTGGTAACACAGTAATCTCGGGAACTACTGGTTTTAATTGAAAAAAATATACTTATATTGAATAGTCAATTTATCGAGGAAGCCTTTGTGGCAGGAGCACAAAGTAAATGTAGACTGTTTGTGGGTTCGATCCCCACTCGAGGAAATGAAATATTTATTTAAATTCTGCATTTACTTCCATTTCTTCGCTCTGGTTGCGAAGCAAAGCGCGGCGGTGAGTTCCACCACTTAACACGCAATGCCTATAGAGTTCGGCGGAAAGTGGGGAACGGAGTATCTTAACACTAAGTCCCCTCTACCAAGCCTGCGCGCGGGATACAACGTGAAGCTGATTTATTTTATTCTTAAACATATTTAAATACGAGAGCTTCTACTTTAGTGTAGGTGAGCGTGTTCCTTAAATTGGCGTTAGCTCTGAAGGGGCCTTTCAAGTTAGTAAGTACGCATACAATCTTAACTAAGCTCAAACGACATAGGTCTGGGGGCCCTGGGATCTCAGTCTAATAAGAAAACAACGATCGATCGACATAGAAGTATGGCTAACATGATATAGTAAATTGTCAATAATCTGGAGATTGTTTCATACTTATTACGTTAGACATGCGTTAAGTTAATAGATTAAGCTACAAAATCACTGCCCGCCTGGAACCTGGGAACCTAGTGCCAAGACAGTCCGTTGTGCACTAAGGCTAAGTTACCAAAACGAGGAATCAATATATCATTTACCCGAGTGGGAATCGAACCCACAGCCATAGTGTTAACAGTTGCACGCTTGTACTCCTGTGTTACTACAACCCCAATAACGTTTTAATTATATATAATACCAAATACGTATTTACTTTACTTTGTATATTAAAAATAATTAAATTATAATATAACTTCAATATGTTTAAAGCTTTAATAAATATACCAATTATGATAATTGCTATATTTATAATGAATGATGAAAATTTAATTTATTTATATCATAAGAACCCTTTACATGGTAATCCACATTGATATCATACGTTTTATATAATGAGCCTCCATAAGCTTTGTGCGGTGTATAATTTTATGACATTTTTTTTATTTATTCTGCATCACGTAAATAGCAGGGTAGGCAGAGAAAATCTGAGAACCTAGTGTTAACATATTCTGTTTCCATTAAGACACTTCTGTTACACACTTTATGAAAGATTCTGAAATGCGGAGCTGAACGCCGCGTCTTACATCGTTAGCAGAGCGAGGAAAGAAAAATATTAAATAGGTTCAGTTGGTTTTAGTAAGCTAATAATAATCATGTAGTTCAAGCGGGCGAAGCCACGGGTGGGAGCTAGTTATTAAATAAATATTTTATTAAATTTATTTTTTGATATATTTGAATATTTATCATATCATAAGAAACTTAGATAATTGTGGTTGACCTTGAAACAGCAAAAGTCATGAAGTTCCAACTAAAGAAATTCTGTCAGAAATTTCGCGAAACTGACAATATTTGCAGAGTTGCCGAAAGATCCAAGTTTGGAAAGTTCACCCTACATGTGGCGGTGGCAATGTGGCGGTCCCAAATATTATTGCAATACAAATAGTCTCTGTTTGCTACAATTGACTTCTATTATGAACGAAATTAGCTTTAATTAAATATATTATGTTGGTAAAAGATAAGTGTTGTCTTATTACGTTTTATAAGTAAGAAAAAGAAGAACAAGAATGAAGAATAAGTCACTGTAAAGTCTTTTTTGAGAAATAAATATCTTTAAACCTAAGATTTTATTTAACTTGCCAGTTTAGTGAGCTAGTGTGTGTATGTGTCTAAATTTAATCTATTTACCAGTGTTGGATTGAAAAACCATCGGAACTAAAATTCAGATTACAAATCAAAGAATTGATTGTAATCAATTATGCTGTTAATTCAAAATGGCCGACGCAACAAAATGGCGGATTTCATATTTTTGCTCAACCCACGTAATAATAAAACACCTCTTTATAAAAATTAAAACGAATGGCATGTAAACTCTCATTTTATGTAACTAGCAATCAATCAATATTTGTTTTTTTTTTATATAATTTTTATATAATAAATAAATATATATTTACACCACATAAATTGAACATAATTATTATGCTTTCTTTTTATTAGTTTCACGCCGTATCCCGCACACAGCAGGCAGATAGGGGAAACCTAGTATCAAGACACTCCCTTGCCCATTTTCCGCCACAGAATTCGGCGGAAAATGGAGAAGGGAGTGCGCGTTGAGTGGCGGAATTCAACGCCGTGCTTCACCTCGACACCTTAATTTACTAGATTGGGGATCAAACCCACTTCCTGCCACATTTTCAGTCCCATACTTCCTACGAATGGTGTCATTATGTATTTTATAACAAATATAAGTAGATGCGCACAAACTCGTAGCGAACTCCAAAAAAATCTTAATAACATCATACAATTTTCCTTATTTTCCTCATATCAAATAAAAATAGGCGTAAAAATTATAATAATATTCGCTGTTATACATATATCTCGTTCCTTCAATTGTAACCGCAAAGCAATAAAGTTGAAATCTTCCTAAAAATGGTACGACACATTAAGAGCGCGAAGAAATGACAACTCCCCCATATTTGTACACTTGAAGGAAGAAAGCTTCCAGAATATTTAAGAAATGTTGTATTTTTTCCATATATAATTAGTATGTAAAAGATCTCATATCTAATTTCCAATGCCATATTGTTTCAAGTAATTTTGTGCCCAGTTGAGCAAGAAAAGTATTAAATGTTTAGATTTTGCTGCTATATTTATCTGTAGAAGTATCGAGCTACGTCTTTCATGTAGCAGGGTAGAGGACGATAGAAAGAAACAATTCTTTATTGACTAAATTACAGAAATAAAGCATTACACGAGAAAAATAAAAATAACTGTTGTAATATAGATAGCAGAAAAAAAAAACACATTTTATAATAATTTAAAGTAATTCATTATCAAGTGAGTTTTCGAAACAGTTTTCAAACAAAACAAATCAAATATTTTAGCACAAGCCTCAGTAATATAAAAATATTGCTGTTTTTTAATTAAAAAAAAAATATATAATTTAAGTAATTCTTCGCCAACAAAATTGTTCTTAGACACAGAAGTGTTAGTCGAGGTCAGTCCTGCCTATGCTGTCAGTACTTGAAAAATCATAATATTATAAACGATTTTGTTCAAAATTAAAAATTAAATTAGACTAAATAAAAAATGTATTTATATACATTATTTTATCTTTATATAGATACGGTTCTAAATAACTGACATCATTTATGGCGTAGGGGCACAATGTTAGGAGTTCGATTCTCACTCGAGGAAATAAAGTATTTAATATTTTTATTTACTCGCTCTAGTGCTGATTCGACGGAAAGCGAGGAGCGGAGTGTTTTATCACTAGCTATGTCCTACCCTGCTACATGAAAAATTTACGACTCCTATATTAATTGAAATCAGATATAATTTACTTGTGAATCATTTATCTTCATTCATATTCAAATTCAGCAAAAATAAATATTTTAATACTAAAAGATCCTTACAAACTTCCCCATTTAACTTCAATCGGCGTTTGTCAGTCCATTGGGATCAACCACTGATTCGCTGAGTGCTTCTAAGAGAAGCCAACGAACTCAATGGTTTGTTGTTAAAAATTTCTTTTCTCATTACTACTCCTATAATTTACAAAAGTCGTAAGATTTTCGGAGCCGTCTAGGCGCAGGGGTACGGGCGTGTTACTGTAAACGTGGTAGTTGTGAGTTCGATTTCCATTCGGGGGTAGAATTATTACTTGATAATATTTTCATTCTTTCGTTCTGGTAACAAAGTAAAAGGTCGAAAATTCAGAGGAAAGTGGAGAATAAAGTTTCTTAGCACTAGGCTCCCTCTGCGTACCTTGCTTTATATAGGATACAAGGTGAAGCTGAAAATAAAATGAAAATAACATTTTCTTTGAAATAAAATTTCAATAATGTTATCAGTTTTTAATTTACAATAAAAATCATTTAAAAGTGATAGTGGTCCTAATAATTACGAGTATTTCTAATTACAATCCGTTCTCCACTTTCTTCAATACCGCGCTTTACTTACCAGAGCGAGAAAATGAAAATATTGAGAAATAATAATTAATTTCACCGAGTGTGAATTGAACCTACACACGTCACGACGACGACTCAAAATAGAGACGCTAAAAGACCAACCCAGATTGCTACCTAACTTAAAATGAATAATTCAAAATCATAAATTTATACAATTCTATTGTTTATTTTCAGAAAGTCAAAGTATCGCAATTGTACAACGCCGTTACGGATTCGATGTCCTAGTTTCTTTCAGGCTGAAAATTATATTGGATTTCGACTCCCAATATATGTACAGTATCTGTGAAATTTTCATAATGAAAAAATATACATTGCGAGGCCATTCATGGCGAAAGTGTGTGACTGTGAGCGTGACGGATTGTAGGTTCTATCCCCACTCGAGGATATGAAATGTTTAATATTTTCATTTCTTTGCTCTGGTATCGAAGCAAACAGCGGTGTTGCCATGCTGTGTATTAACACTAGCTGCCCTCTACCTAACCTTTAAATAATAATTTCAATATTTTTCAAACATTTTTCTTTTGCAAATTTTGCGTATACCCCACCCCACCCCCCGTTATAATAAAAATCCCTAAAACGAAAAAAGATAAATACATAACTTGTTAAATTAACGGAAAATATATAACAATGGCGTTTCAATTAAAATCAAACAAATCCAAAATTTCAAAAATTCCGTTCAATTGGTACAGAAATAAACGCCCAAAGGTATAAATAGGGGACGCAAATAAAGGAATTAGAAGTGGCGCGGCAGAGACGATAATTTTGTGAATAATTCAACAAGTTTCCCGCTCAGCTGCCTTGCTGCCTTCCAGGTGGGTTTACAGGAACTGGCATAAGTAATTGAATCAATTGATTCGATACCATTATTAAAATAGAAGAACTTGAAAGAAAGTGTGGTTTTGAAATTTTCACATTTTCAATATTATTTATATAAATTTCCTCGCTAAATTATGCAAAGCCTCTAGAAATCGGCGGAAAGTGGGGAGCGGAGTGTATGAACACTAGGCTCTCTTTGCCTACCCTGCTATTGCTGTGATACAGCGTGAAGCTACTTTTCTTTATAGAAATAGAGATGATAGAGATGGGTGATGTGTGGTTATTATCTATGTAAATTGGACCATTCAAATTTTTATGTGACCATAGAGAAAAAAATATAATAATATATCATTTTTCAAAGTAGAGTTTGAACCTATAAACACCAGCACCACCAGCCACGACAGTCATTTTAGTACAAAACTTCTGTTTTCTTCTTCTTCTATTCTTTTCTATTTTAACACAAAATATATAGTTCGAATTATTAGAAAAAAATATTTATAATTAAAATGAATGAACGAAAATCCATTTCGCATTTGCGTTCAAAATAGAACAGTGTCAACATTCAAGCCAATCAAAACTAATAGGACGGCAAAAGTATAATTAACATGTAAATGTAAATATTCATTTATATTATATTCAATTTAAAATGCAAGTTATAAATATAATATATACTGAGTACTGCATTTATTTTCACATAGCGGGGTGAAAGAAAAAGAAGGTATTTTTTAACCCTTATGCTGTATCCCTATATCTATCCTGCAAATAGCACGGGAAACTCGGAGCGTTTACACATTCCGTTCCCATTAAGAAGCTTCCGTGTCTTCCGAAGGCATTGCGTGAAGAGTGAGAAAATGAAAATAATTAAATATTTACAACTATAATTACATCTTTATAAGAAATTTCCTTAACCAATATATGCTTCATACAAAATTTTAACCGTTACCTATATTTACAATTATTAATCAGCTCACACCGTAACACACACACAGCAGGGTAATCAAAAGGAACCTAGTGTTAACACAGTCCATATCCCACTTTCGGCCAAATTTTAAAAACATTGCATTGCCCCATTACCAGAGCGGAGAAATGAAAACATTGAATATTTTATTTCCTCGATTGGGACTCGAATTCACAACCTGCGCCAAGACTAGCCTGGCCTATTTGCTGACTTCCAGGTGGGGGATTATGCTTTACACAGAATCATAGCCTTTAGTTTCACATAAGTTTAAATATAATGAAACTTATCTTACGATCAAAATTCAAATGCAGTGACTATACTCGTATAAGTTTAATCTCACATCTAATGTTCCCATAGTAGTACCGTTACAGTCGCGTTGTTCCGTACAAACGTAAACAATGGAGGTTAAAACAATAACTTGACTCCAAGTTAGAAAGCAATTAAGACGGAATAGATTAACACCTAACCAGAATTTGAATATTTTATGTATTTAACCAGCGACTAGGTGCAAATCTTAATGTATTTTTTTATATGACAAATTATATAATTAAATTCCTTAGTTATGGTGTTTCAAACGTGTTATTAGAGCAAATAGATAACAGATTTTAAAAAGTTCAATTTTTTTCCATCTGGGTTCTTAATAAGGATATTTTAATCTAAAATGTAATATAATTGATAATAATGGAATGATATAAATAAGAATACAATGACTTTTCATTTGGAGAATTGAGATCAGCAATATTGTACTTATAAACAATTAGTCAAATATGCACTTACAGCCCCAAATATTGTCTATTTCGGGAACCAACGTGGAATTAGTTATTAGTCAAATTACCTTAGCATTAAAACTAAATAAAATTGATATTTCTATTTAAGTTTAAGAATAAACCAAAACGTAGGTTCCCAGGGTTCCTCTGCCTACTCTTCTACGTGCGAGATACATGTGAAACAAAAATATTATTACTCCCCTCAATGCTACTTGAACCTACAACAATAATTTTCAGTTATGCACAGCCCACCCGTGCCATATATATAAAACAAAAAAACAGACAACCTTTATAAAAAATAAAAGGTGAAAATTTCACAATATATTTACAAATTTCAAGCATTACTTTTCAGTAGATATTGCTGAAACGATGTGTACTTTGAACTCTAAAACCCACCCCACCCAAGTTCATTTCGTTCAAAGAAACTTTTAAGACATTAAAAGTGTAATAAATTGCGTTGTATTATCCTATCGTACATTTGAAGTAAAAAGGCTCGTATTCGCCTCATGTCCTTGTTAAAACAAAATGTACATATTTTTTTTTAAAAGAAAAAATGAACAAGAATTGTACGATTAAGACGTTGTTTACAGCCCATTGTTATGTCTGAGTGTAAAAACTTTTGATAAATTGCGTTTTGAAGTGAAAAATAAGTTTTTTTTTATTCATACTTAAGCATATTTTAAGGTTTTAAATATACTTGCTAAAATTACGTACATGATACTCATAATTTACTGAATTGCTAAGTTCAGTTCAGTTCTTAATTTATGGCGCTTCGAGCGTGCCAGTTGAGCATCAATCATTTTGCCAATTTTTTTTGTATGGAGAACACACGAAGGAGATTGTACGGTAAAAAAGAGACACACGGTATATTACACAATAGAAGAATGCATGTCCAGAAAAGAAGTCCAGTCAAAGTTCTGCCTTCACTTATAAAATTTATAAAAATATATAAAAATTAGAGTATATATATAAACATATGAGTTTATAGCAATTGCTGAATTGCTAATATACAGATAATATATAAATGTCATCTGTCACTGTAACGCAACATTACAGATAAAATATAATAAAAATAATATAAGAATCCTAAGCGAAGGCACGATAAACATGGCGAGCGTAAGAATTTATATGTTGAAGCATCAGTACGTAATATTCAACCTGGGAATATTTTTCAGAGTTTATGAAAGTTTTGGAGTACCATACATAACACTAAAATACCTAGGATGGCGCAAAGCTGACGTTACGTGGATATAGGAGTGCCGCCTTTGTACCTGCCTCGCCTCCATATCAGACACTCGCGATGCTATAAAACATTTAATATAGTCTTAATTAAAAAACTTCGACTATTTGTGAAGCAATTATAACGAAATATTGTACTGAACGAGAGTGTCTATTGAAAGATTTACTTTTTTAAAGTTTTATAAGGATGAAAGTCTTTTATATTTTATATTTTTTGAAATAACTCTTAACAGTCTATTTTTTCGAGTAAAGTAAATGTGACAGGGTTAGTATTTTATGTATTTTCCCACATTACATTACAAGTAGCAGGAATTTAGAAATGACATCGGGTAAACATAAAAATAATTATTGAAATACAATATTATAAGTCAAAAACTACATTTAAGTCAACAGAATTCAGTAAAAATATAAAATAAAATAATTTTAATCGAGAAAGATAAATTGCTGGAGTCTTATTCGAATTGTTTTTTCTTTAAAAACCAAATCACGTAATATATCCCTTGTCCGTTAAGAACTTCTTTTCCCTCTTATCTAGCATATTTAAGGAAATATAATAAAAACTAGTTTTACTCCATCTAAACAAATAAAGACCTTTTCTGTGATAAGCGTATATGGTGCAATCGTAAAAATGAAATTTCATAACTGGCACTACTGATAGCATTTCTATTGTATCGTAAAACTCATAATAAAACACATATAGAAATAAATATAAAATTAAATAAATCAGCTTCACGCTGTATCCCGCACACAGCAGGGTAGGTAGGGGGAACCTAGTGTTGAGACACTCCGTTCTCCACTTTCTGCCGAATTCTGGAGGCGTTGCGTGTTGAGTGGCAGAACTGAACGCCGCTGCGATACCACGTCCTCATATCACATATAGAAATATATTTATAATATAGCATACGAAGATAAAAACGATTTAAAAAATGAGAAACATATTTTTTAAATATGTTATGTAAGTATATTGGAGAATTATAGGCAAGAAATTGCTATCAAAATTATATAATCCAATCGTGTTTTATATTATTTAACTTATTATATTTCTAGAGGCCGTTATTGTACAAGGGTGTGATTGTAACCCATAGGTGTGGGTTTGATTCCCACTCGGGGGAATGTATTATTATTTATCAACGATTTCATTGCTTCGCTCTGACACTAATGCAAAAACCCTCCAGTAAATTATGCCACTCAACACAAAAACGGCAAAGAAAAGCGAAAATTGAGTGTGTTAACACTAGGTTCCCTCTGCCTAACCTGCTATCTGCGGGAACAGCGTGAAGCTGATTTAATTTTAAATTACATTTGAGTAAATCACTGCTTGTGATATAGTACATGGCCAAAATAAATGAATTACCATTTTGTATTTAAGGCACATATTTAAATCCTCCGCTGGACTCAATTCAATACATCACTTAAACGACACGAATGCTCGAAGTACACACAAAATTAATCATTGTTGACATTTGAAGCTATAAAGCCGGCTATAAATTTATCTCGTACCCATTTCCACTCATATTTTCTCCATGAAAATGAAAAAAAAATTTTGCTCGCATATAAATAATTTTGAAATATAAAAAAAAAGTTGAACTCACCGAAGAAACAACTCTAATTAGTCACTCTAAGTACTAGAACACTTATTTCATTTCTATAAAATATTATATATAGATAGAGTTCTATAAGTTTTAAACACTTATAATATAACCTTAATATTTTCCTAAACACAAATAACAAACACTCACTTTTCACATGCACTTTAGTTTAAGAATACGTAATTCTAAAATTCTAATAATTTTCAGCATCAACACACCCTAACAGGAGGGTGGTTTACCGTACACTGGCTGGAAACGCGAAGCCTGCCGACTTTGCATGCGTCTCTTTCTCACAGCAAACCTTTCTTCAAAATATAATATTTAAAAATCTATTAAGTATAATACAATGGAGAGAAATGCCACTCAGATATAATGTGCTATACGATATTTTTACTCTCAAGGCGTTACGTAAACGTCATTTCACCACCCTCCGTTTTCGTAATATGTAAGATCAAAACGTGTCTTTTTCAGCATCACGCAAGTAGGACTGTAGGCAGTGGAAATCTAGTGTTAGGACACTCCGTTCTTCACTTTCCGCTGAATTCTGCAGGACGATTAATTGGCGGAATTCAACGCCGCACCTTATGAACTTATTTTGTATGAAATTACCATAAATATAAGTTTGTTATTAATTAAACATTATATATATATATATAACAATTACACACCACTTACGCCCATACCCTATAACGTACATCCATTTGGAATTCCAAAGCACTTTCCCTAAAACCGACGAGCTTAGCTTAAACAATATATATCATAAGCGCGAAGTAATTTACCTAGCTCATTTACAATTTCCATACAAACTTGGATGGTCCCCTACCATCTATGGAAGTCCTAACTAGATTCCCAGGGTTAGGGAGTGGAGTCTATTTAAGTACTAACTAGGTTTGTACTAGGGGATATGTACGATCGTGTGATAATCCTCGTACGCTGTTATCTCTTTAATCGCCCGTTCTAAGCGAAGACTAATTTGTCTGGAAGCTTAGACGACATGGCTAGCAGTGTGCAGTCCGTTATATTTGTTTTTGTGCAATTTATTATGTGTTTTTATGATTATAATAGTTGAATTTTTCTGATGAGGCATATTCGTTTATATTTAGGGGTTTGTATTGGAGAAAAGGGATTCTATTGGAGGGAGGAGATTGTATTGGAGAAAGGGAATTCTACTGGAGGGAAGAGATTCTATTGGAGAGGGGATTCTATTGGAGCATACTTTAAAAATATTTTATCTCAATATCTTCACAAGTTTTTTCTTTAATTGCAACTAGGGGCTCCGCCATCTTCAAGCTTTGCTTACCAACCCCCTAGGCTTGCAATGATCGAAAAATAGAATAAATAAGATGAGAAAAAAAAGCGTCCTGCTCGACATCTAAAATCATTTTTATATAATAGCAAGAAAAGAAAAAATATATAATATACATACAGTTCACGAGACGTAAGCGGAACTTTCATTTGTGTGAGTTATAAAACAAGTTAAAAATAAAGTTAATTATTAGAAATCAATAAATAAAATTAAATTTTATAATTTCCCAAATTATTAACATTTTTTTAAATTATTCAATAGTAAGGTATTTCTACCTAATATATATTTTTAACATGTATAAACTATGTGTTTAATGTAATTAATATCTGTGTATAGGTGACAAAAGCTAATTAGTGGCTTGACCACAATGTGAACTAGATTCATATGTTAATATATTACATTTAGATTATATTATAATATTTATAAGCTTTAGTGCAAATAAACAGATATAAATTTAAAAAAATATAAGTTAGATTTGGTGATACCTACTGCTACGATTTCATAGGTTTTGAGGACAATTTTAAAAGAACGTAGGCAATTCTAATGGGAATGGTAGAGTTAAGACACTGTCTCCATTTAGACATTTCCGTTCCCAACTCTACACTGAATATGCTACGACACCAGAGCGAAGATATGAAAACATTAAATATTTCATTAATGAACTCGTCGCGTTTACAGTCGCTAGCCTATTCCACTACGCTACGATTGCCTATTTTAAATTTAATTTCACATAAATGACTTCCCCTTTTTAATATTAATAAAATGTTATTCCACGTTTTAAAAAGAAAAATATATCTTGTCCTTTAAAGGAATCGATTTTCAAGAATTGTTCAAGACATATGTACTTCTTTGTTTAGACATAGTTCCCTACATCGAAGTTAGAATACAATTTGTAAAAACAATAGTAGAATACAACGAGAAAATATATCGTATACAAACAAAACCTAAACTTCTATAATAAACATTGATATTTCAATTGAACTTTGATAAAATACGAAATGGATCGAAAAAATGAAACTTATTTTAGAAACGTTGCCAATTTTCTATCTTTATCGTTGCAACAGTTATATATTCTCAAAAGACAAACTCTTTGTTGTTTTGTCGTAATGATGTGTTATATTTTTCTTTGAAATAATAATTGTGTTTCGAACTCCGCCTTTGAATGGTATTCTATTCTAATTGATAACCTTTTGTCATTAGAAGTAAAGGACTAACTTAATAAAGATTATATATATTTTTTTAGCTTCACGCTGTATTCCGAACATAGCAGGTTAGGGACATCTGGGCCTGGACCTGGACCTGGACTTTTAAGACACTATGTTCCCCACTTTCTGTTGAATTTTAGAGGCTTTGTATATTGAGTTGCAGAACCACCAGTCACCAGAACGAGAATATGAAAATATTAAATAATTCAATTCCCCAGATTGGCAACCCACAAACGTCGCGTGTACAGTCACACCCTTATGCTGCTGCGCCAGGAGAGCCTCCAATGAATTTATAAATGAAATACTATATATTTCTTAGCATCACTGATATACTATACACAATCCCACCCAATTACGTCACATTACGTATTGAGACCTAACCAGAGCGGAAAACTGAAACTATACGTTTGTCCTCCTCTCCTCTTACTAGATTCAATTTCTCGTTTCTGAATTTTTTTTTAGAAAAATATAATTTGCAGCACACAATGCCTCCAGGATTAGATGAAAAGTATCTTACAATAGGCTCTGCCTATCCCGCTACATGCATATTAATAAATAATAATTAATTTGTTAAATATTAACTAGAAATATTATAATAATTAATTATAACAAACACAAAGCTTTTATATTATGAAAATAAACAAAATAATATTTAACACACAAAAAACATTACGTCACATATAAATTTTACGAGTGTAACATTTCGTTAAAACTTAGCCCAAATACTTACACCAGAGCAAACGTCTCCCTTCTAATTAATCACGGGGTTAAGAACTTCCAGTCTTAATTCGGGAAAGTTTAGCAGCAAAATTTGGCAAGTCGAAGCCGCAAACATTGAGAAACTTGTCACTTATATATAATTACAACCAGATTTTATACGATTGTATGCCAAAAAGGTTTTGTTCTTTTGTTTTTTTTATAATATATAAAAGTCTATGGTAGTTTATTTGTTAATTGAGAATGTAAGTATAATAAATAATAAGTTCATAATATTATCAATAAGTAAGGAACGGAGTCTTACTCTAGGCTCTGCCTACCCTGCTATATGCGGGATACATAAATAATATACTTAATTTTGTTTTTTCATGGGTTCAACTAATAATTTTTCGAATTTTCGCTATATATAGTACAAAATTTAATTTTATGAAAATAATATAAAATTGCGAATACAAAAATGAATTAAAATGTCGACATAAACTTTATTAAGAAAGATACGCCTCTCACGTACATTAGAGCTCAAGAAATGCTTAATAATTGCGCTAATGTGTCTAATAAATTATTAAAAGGACCCTCTCCTCTCCGCTAAAATATCTTATGTATTCACAAACATCTTTGAGGTATAAAAGTAAATATGTAATGAAATTGTCGAGACGTTAATGTTTATATGTAAAATTAATGTAATGCCTGAAGGCTGTGACGATTTTGATGATATTTCAATGTATTTTTAAAATTATGTTATATTTCTAGCTCAGTTTTTTTTAATTCTAAATATGGGCTTAATCCGTACCGTACGTTAAGATGTACCCTTAAATGTCACTTTTAACTAACACTCTGAATTCAATTTTGTTGTATAAATAATTTAAAGGAATAATATATTAAATTAAAGAACGAGTGAATAGGCACTACCTAGGCAAGCATGCTCCACCATCGTGCGCATCGTCACTTACCACCAGGTGAGATAGCGGACAAATGCTTACCTACGAACAATAAAAAAAAATATATATATATTTGAAGAACATATCTATTCATTATAAGATCTCTGACGTCATTTAAAAACCATTAATACGAAATAATTATTATCACTTTTTCGCTTTAAGAAAAAACGCGGCGTTGAATTACGCTACTCAATATATTAAACGGTAAAACTGTAAAATATTATCCAATCGCTAAAAAATCCAGTTTTAACAGCTGCCAAAATTACAGTTTTGACAGAATGTCGATGTCGTTTTTTTTTGGACCTCTTTTTGACATGCATTCTCCTATTATTATTTCTTAAAAGCTTTTATTTAACTTGCAATGTATGTATGTGGGTTCTGGTGAAATCTTTAAGCTCAATTTTGAGGTAGATATCTTCAACTGATTGAGCTGAAATGTTGTATACACGTTTAGTATGGATGACAATGCACGATAAAATATGTGACGTCGTTCTAAATTTAATATGGCGGACCATACAAGATGGCGAAATAGTTATTTTTAATGTACTTCTACAATATGGGTATCAAATGAAAGGGCTCATTGAGAGCAACTCGAAAAATAATGTGTGTCATTCTAAATCCAATATGCTGAAAATCGAAAATAGCCGAGTATCAATTTGGTCTACTTCTACAATATAAATATTAAATGAAATGGGTCGTTGACCGTAACTCGAAAAATAATGTGACGTTATTCTAAATCTAAGATGATGGAATATGGATGGCACGGTCTTTTGCATAAAAGCTTGTCGCATTAATAAATATTTAATTAAATTGAAACTTCAAAAATTTAAACTTAGCAGATTGGACATAATTAAATAAGTACTAGTTTATTTGCACAAGGAAATCGCGCGACAAGCTTTTATGATCATATAAATTGTGTACAATGAGGTTATAAGTTGATAGTTAAAATTTAAAACACAAATTTTATTTTTTCCTTTTTAGAGCGTTTAAATAAAAGCTTTTTCTAAAAATGTTTTTTTGCTTTTAATTTATTTACTGTATAATATCCTGTTCTATTCTGTTCTATTCTTTTTATTATGGCGTTCCGAGCGTGCCAGTTGAGCACAAAATCACTTCGCCAGTGTCTTCTCTCTTCTTTTTTTACCGTACAGCCTCATCTCATAATATTAGATACACAACAGAAAAATGCATGTTTAAAAGAGAACCAGTTATACAATATTCTTCGTGTGTTCTCCATACAAAGTGACATTGGTGAAGTGAATTAAGAACTAAAGTGAAGTGATATCGTTGTTCTCTCTAAATGTTTGATATGTAGTTAACAATTTCTGAAACTCGTGTAATTGTAAAACTAATGGGCGGTGGGGTTAAGCTCTTAATGGCACTCTGAACATGTACCTACATATTTGAGTATGTAACAGCCTATAGAGATAAACTTATTCATTTTATACTAACAAGTCCGTAGTATAGAAATATTTTAATTTTTTTAACTAACACTTGTTTAAGTAGAAAATCATACCTCCAAATTAATTCAATTTTTTATATATATCATTAGCTCCATATTTGTTTATTTTTTTAAATTATTCTCTAAACCTAAATCTTTTACCTTAAAGTATTAATAAATATAATATACCAAGTCATTAAATAATTCAATCATATTTCCCCCCCACATATATAAAATATAAACACACTCAACACATTCGACCCCTTACGCCTAACATTCTTAGGTATCGACCAACTCTCGCCATATTCCAAGTGGTCCTAAGCACATAGTTGAAATATACGAGAACACTTCACCCTAGAGGTCCTCCAGAGAGACCCAATTCTAACGATTAATTGAGTGGCCGAAGGGAAGCCGAATTGGCTATCGTGGATCGTATGTAGTGTTTTGAATGTTGAATGTATATATTTCATATATATATTAAAATCTGTCGTGGTGCAGAGGTTGTGAGTTCGATTTCTACTCGAGCTACTCTCGATTTCTACTCTCGATTCTACTCGAGAAATTCGATGGGAACTAAATGTCTTAACTCTAGGTTTTCAGATCTATCTACCTTGCTATGTGCGGGATACAGCGCCTAAATAAAATGTGCTGGACCTAATCATCGTTTTTTTTTTCATTTATTACATAATGGATAAAGGCAAAGATAGAATAAAGTTGTGCATCGCTCTGTTCCAATTTTCACATATTTTAGAGGTATTACGTGTTGGTTGAACGCATAGAGTTTTTGAGTCCCGTTGAGTTCCGCCATTGAACACGCAATACCTCGAAAATTCGGTGGGGAACGGAGATTCTTAGTACTAGGCTCCCTCTCCCTACCCTGCTATACGCGAGATACAAAGTGAAATTGAAAAATAAAAGTTATTCAAAAAATGTTGAAAACTAGCACATTTTTCCCGGTGAAACTAATGTTCCGTAAAATTTAATAATAAATAAGTGTTCCAACGACTTCCCGCGCCACTATTCACCAGGATCTATGACGACAATTCTAAAAATATTTTATATACACATGTTATTCCAGGCAGGCAACAAGACTGCAATATCGCAGGCCATAACTCAGGCTAGAAAATTAAATGTTCAGGCAGTGCTTTCAAAACCCTAGTCGACTTGCCTAGTCAATGCTCTAGTGCAGTGGTCGCCAACCAGTGGTCCGCGAACCACCAGTGGCGCAGAAGCCTAAAAGTAGTCCACAGAAGAATAGAAATGGTCCGCGAACAATTTAAATTTTAGTGCGGTGAGGCGTTGGACGCGAAAATGCTCACTTCATACCAGTACACATAATAAATAAATATTTCATTTCCTCGAGTGGGGATCGAACCCACAACCATCGCGTTACACGCATTAACGCGTACCGCTTCGCCACGACGACCCCAAATTAAAATTTGTGTTTCATAGTTTATATTGATAATACAAACAGAGTGGTCCTTGAGCAAAAAAAGGTTGGGAGCCCCTGTTCTAGTGTATAATATATGAGTAGATGTACCCAATATATTTCTTTATCAGCGTCACACTGTATCCCTCATGTAGCAGATTAAGCAAAATGGACCTAGTGTTGAGACATTCCGCACCCCACTTTCCGTCGAATTCTGACGTTGAAAGGCGGAATTCCACGCCGCGCTTTGCCTCGACACTAGAGAAGAAATGCAAATATTAAATATTTCAGTTCATCGAGTGGAAATCGAACCCACTATTTCGCGTTTACAGCTAAACGCTTCTGCCACTGTGCCACGATTGGCCTCTATACTAATATATGGGCCGATAATATATCTAATTTAGCTTCATGCTGTATCCCGCACACAGCAAGGTAGGCATAGTGTTAGTGGAGGCACTGCATAATGAGTGCACTGCATAATGAGTGCACTGCATAATGAGTGCACTGCATAATGAGTGCACTGCATATTATAAAGCAAGAGAAAGTGGTGAGAAGTGAAAAAAGGTTGCATATTATAAAGCATGGCGACAAAGTGAAACAAGCACAAGGACCACAGTGTCTAATACTCCATTCTCTCTGACTATTCTGATATAGAGCGAATGAAATTATCTGTTTCTCTACATTATGAAACATTACATGATTTTGAAATAAATTGCCAAGGTATATCAATTAAAATACAATATAAGTATTTCAAATATTTTATATTGCTATGAATCTCACAGGCAAATCCATACACATGTTTCTATAAAATAAACCATTCATGCCAACTGTAGGTGTGAAATATCTTCTCAACACCTCTCTTACTTCTGCAACAGTTATGGCTGGGACACCTTCATAGCCAGATTTAATATAAACAGAATTATTTAAGCTTTGAGGGTTACAAAAATAACCACCCTCAAATTTACTGAAAGGATCTCCACTTTTCTTCTTACTGTCTTGTCGAATTAAAAATACAGCATCTACTATTTCAGCAACAGTCTCATACGCTAAGAAACATAAAACTTCTAATGCTGAATGGTTTATTTTAAGTTCTTTATTTGGGTTTATCCACTTTTCTAATTTTACAAATCCTTTGCTAAGACCATAACCAGATCGAAAAGAAGCACATCTAGCCTTATGGTATGCTTCATACTTTTCAAATGACATTGATTCACTAATCTTAGCAGCTCGAACCTTTCTTAAGTATTCAATAGTGTCAAATTTAATCTGGCTCACTTCATCAGCTTCGTCAAGCTCTTTAATAATTTCTATATGAGTGCGTTTCTTTTTCATTGTTATGTCTTTTTCATAATCTAATATAATACCTGGTAAAATTGCTTCAGTTTGAGTACCGATTGTTGACTGTCGATTTTTATCAATTTGATCCAATTTAATCTGATAATCGTGGAGTCTTTTTAATTTCACAGGATTCTTCCTTACTAAATATATAATATCATAATTAGTTATTGACATGGCTCCTCTCATAAGTGATAAGTTATATGCTTCTTGTAGCATCCACCTTAATTGCTGTAAGACAATATTTTCGACTAACACAACAGTTGCTGCATTAGGATTGGGATTATCTCCAAAACCATGCATCATACTTGATATTTCTTTTTGAAAATTAGTTATTTCACCAGGGGTGTCGATAGTGAAGTAAGAAACCATTGTCGACTATAGTACACAAATCTGCATTTACTAAATCTTATGGTATTTAAGGCTTTATTTATTCACGAATCGCGTCGTCGGTTAAACATAGGAAACTTTTAAGTTCGAGAGAAATCAAAAAAAAAGATCAAATAAAAAAATGGAATTGGTTATAGTTTTTGATTCATATGGGATATTGTTTATTAATACTATTGTTTTATATTTTGTCTTAACACTCTTAGATTATAGTCCGAAACCAGACAGAATTTCATAACAAACGTCAAATTTCAAATGTTGCCAGCTATTACATTTAACAGGTCATATAAAGCTTTTTTTTAATATTTTGATGATGAATATCAAAACCTTTTCTGTTAGTTATTTCGTTAAGATTACGTATTAAATTTGATTTTGTTTATCATATCTTATGTCTAATTAAAAGTTCTATTTCAATTCAATTAAATAAATAATACTAAGATGAACTCATAATAAAAATATTTTAAATTAAAATAATATGCTATCATGCTACCTCAATAGGGCTTTGTTTAATAATTATATGAGTAAACTTAATAGAGCACAAAACTTACACATACTATTTATACTAACAATTGCATAGAATATATATTTTTTATTTATGTCATTGGAAATCAAAAGGAGACAAAAATTGAACGCACTAAATCCTTTGTTTACGAAATCAGCTGATTTTGACTTTGACATAAAAACTATTTGTTCTTTGAGCTATGACGATTTTAGCACAATATTAGTGATTAAAATAGAATTTCTGTTGTTGTGTAATAAAGGAGTAATATTTTATGAGTTTATATACATGTTGTGTAGCACGTACGTACGTAACTTTATATAAAATAATGTCTCAATTACCAATTATATATTATAGTGCATAAAACTGCTGTAAAAATATAACCTCCTCTTGTATATAATTATAGGATTTAGCAGCAAAACTTAAAACTGAAGCAAAGGAAATACAATAATGCTTCTGAGAAGAAACTTTTTGAATCTCATGCCGAAAATTAACATTTCGTCTCAAATAAGAAATATATGCTGGTCGTGCGGAAGTGACTCTCCTCTAACATCTAACTTATTCTGCTCCAAATGTAAAGCACTACAAAAACCGGAAACACCTGAAAATTATTTTAAAATTCTTGGAATAACAGAAACATATGATTTGGATGAGAGTGATTTAGCAAAAAGATACAAGGAGTTACAAAAACATTTACACCCAGACAAATATGCTAATAGGTGAATTATAATTAAGTTTAAATGTTTTCGTTTTTTTTGTGTAAATATATAACAATAAATAACATTTTTTTATATTTTATCAGAAAAAAAGAGGAGCAAGAAATATCAGCACAATATTCTTCATTAGTCAATGATGCATACAAAATCCTATTGGAACCACTTACCAGAGGTATTTTTATCTTTTTAATTATAATAAGATTAAGTATTATTATATAGATTTTTATCCCATTGTATTTTTATGTTCATATGAATCATCATCATGCTAATGATAATGTATAAAAATATTCACATTATATTACTAATTATAACATTAAATAGGTTATGAAAAATTGACAAATTTTTCATGAAATAAAATTATGTGTATGTAATAGTTAAAATAAAATATTTCTTCATTGGCTTTTACATAGCTGTGTATGCAGAGAGAACAAACACTCCTCTACTATCCAATAATTTTACACATTGCATATTTTGTGGTGGACCTTAACACAGTGGACTTTATCTGTAATATTGAAAAAAGGAAAAAAACTGCTGCTACTGAGCCATTCCACCATCAAAATATGACCTCTATCATGTTTTCAAATTCAAATTCAAAATATTCTTTATTCAAATAAACTATAAAAGCTCTTTTGAATCATCGAATGTACATGTCAACAAAAAGCTACCACTGTTTCGGAAGGCAGTTCTGCTGAGAAGAGCCGGCAAGAAACTCAACAGTTGCTCTTTTCAAAGTCAATGGTATATTTTACTATTTCATTAGCTGGCAGCTATCCTGCCTGACATTCAATAGACATTAATTCCATACATGCTTATCCTCTAAATATTCTTGAACAGTGTAATACGCTTTACTTGTTAGAATTGTTTTTACAGATATTTTAAATTTTTGTAGTGGCAAACTAAGTATACACTGCGGAATTTTATTATATACACGTATACTCAGACCCATAAAGGATTTAATAACTTTTTGGAAGCGAAAAGTTGGTGTAACAAGCTTATCTTTATTTCTATATGACAATGTATGAAATGTCAGACAAAGAGAAAGATATAATATACAAATTGGGAAGCAACTGTAATAATACCTGCATCTTTGAAAACATCTCGCTGAGAATCTCGAGCTCTTAGATTATAAATATATCTCACGGCTCTTTTTTGGAGAATAAATATTGAATTGATATCTGAAGCACTGCCCCATAGCAGCATTCCGTAAGATAAAATACTATGAAAATAGCTAAAGTAGACTAGTCGGGCAGTTTCAACGTCCGTCATTTGTCTTACTTTCCTAATTGCGAACGCGACAGAGCTGAGTTTATCTGCAAGTGCTTCCAGATGAGCGTTCCACTGGAGTTTGGAATCTATAGTAACACCTAAGAAAATAGCTGATTCCGACACATTAAGAGGTTCTCCTTTAATTTTTAGATTAAAATTATGTTTTTTAACATTTGGTAAAGCAAACTCCATGCATTTCGTTTTTTTAGCATTTAACATTAGATTATTAACATCAAACCAACGAAGAATATGCGATAATGCACTATTCACTTCGTCATAGTTTATTTTATTTCTGTCAACTTTAAATATTAAAGAGGTATCATCCGCGAAAAGCACAATATCACGTAGGTTCTTCACATAAAAAGGCAGATCGTAATATAAAGAAGAAATAAAAGGGGACCAAGTATAGATCCTTGTGGAACGCCCATCTTTAGAGGAGATCCAGATGATTTTACATTATTTATACTAACCTTCTGGATTCTTCGGTTTAGATATGAGGCAATAAGATCAAGAGCAGTACCCTGTATACCATAATGATATAGTTTTAATAACAGAGTTTCATGGTCTACACAATCAAAGGCTTTGGATAAATCACAAAACACTCCAATAGCATTTTGTGACTTCTCTCATGCGTCATAAACGTGCTTTAGGAGCACCCGCATCCGTAGTGGACTTACCATTTGTGAAACCATATTGCTCACTATGGAAACAATTGTTAATATTTAAGAAAGTTGTGAGCTGGTTAAATATTATTTTTTCAAATACTTTACTTAGAGACGGCAATACAGAGATCGGTCTGTAATTTCCAGGGTCACTTCTATCTCCACTTTTGTAAAGCGGCACTATTTTACTATATTTCATTAAATCAGGAAAAGTACCGGATTCTACACAATTATTAAAAATTAAAGCTAGATTAGGCATAATTGTATTAAGAACTTTAACAGACATGCCCCATAAGTCACCAGTTTTCTTTAAATTGAGGCTTTTAAAAGTTTTGACAATTTCATCTGGTGACACATTCTTAAACACAAAATTTTGTCTACAACTATTTACATTTTAGTAGTAATTGTGCTTCCGAAGGAGATGATGGCAGTGAACGTGTTACTTCAATAGGCATATCGGAAAAAAACATTTGAAGAGCCACTTCCACTTCTAAATCTGAATTTAAGATTATATTATTAACTTTTAATTTAATAGGTTCACTGACAGCTCTAGATCTCCCAGTTATAGTAGTAATAGCATCCCATGTAGCTTTAATGTTATTATTAGAGTTCAAAATTTTTGTTCTTATATACATAGACATAGCCTGGACACATGCCTTTTTAAATATTTTTGAAAAATTTCTAACTCTTGATTCCACTACCTCATTATATAAATTGTATAGTTTGTTTATGCCTCGGTATATACCAACAGTTGCCCAGTCGCTAAAAGTTAACTTCGAGTTTTTATATATTATTATTGTTTAACTTTAAAAATGTTATCAAACTCTGTAGAGAGTAAATTAAAAACTTTACAATATACTTACTTATTTGTTTTTCTACAGTCTCACAATGACAAAAAACATTATCTAAACAAGTAGCGGACGTATTCGTTATACGAGTTAGTTCAGAGAAAATATTAAACAAATTAAAAGATTTAAATTAGTTTAGAAGACGAAGGCTTAATGATGTTACCTGTATTATATCTACATTAAAGTCTCCGAATACGATTAAAGATTTACTATTCGAACTCAAGTTATTCAGAACATCCTCCATTTTTTCTTTAAATACTTCAAAACTACCTATACGGTCGATACACGCATACTATAATATGTCTATTGAATTCAACGCAGGACAATTCAATGGAGCGTTCGTCGGAGAGAGCTACTATATCTGGTCGCGATTTACAACGTATATCATTTCTTACTAATATAAACGAGCCGCCGCGGATGGCCTTCCCTCTAACGAACGAACTTGACAATTTATAATTTTCAATATTTACATCTCGAGATCCAGTGCTCAGTTATACACATTATATGAATATTGATTTTTTTTAGAAATAATTCTAGTTCCAGTTCTTTGCCTCCTAGGCCTTGCATATTCTGATGTACAATGTTAAATTTAAATGACCTAGGCGTTGTCTTATTGTCTAGTTTAAATTGGAACTTACATCATTATACTTTACAGAAGTATTATTAGTACATTTTATTTCTTTCGTTATACCATGTACAACGGGGTTTTGTATATTATATGCTACTAAAGTAGCAATTTGTTTCTTAAAATATAAAGGTAGATACACTGTATCTTCTGTCAACTTACAGCTATTATAAATAAATTTATTTAAATCTAAATAAAATTATGCGTCGCTATGACGTTCTGTCGTATTATATAATGTCAAGTTCGGGTTGTAAGTATAAGTATATATTTATTTTGTTTTTCTGTGAGGGAAAAAGAATATGGAAAAGAGCATATAATAAATTTACATTTAGTTTTACTATGTAAGTCAAGCAAGTTTTCTATACTCTTTATAATATCTTGTTTCCTCACTGACAAACTATGACCATGTAATAGTACAACAGTACTGTGCTCATTTAAATTCATGGACATCATTTTCTTAACATTAAACTGGTAACTGGCTCCAGGCGAACATGCATTAAATACATTTGAAAAGTGGTGGCTTAGTAGGGACCCAAAGCCTTGCATTTGATGAGGAGCAGGAAGAATTGATAATATGTAAATTATTTTTATTTTTATTGAGTATATTATGCATGGCCGAGTCACTCACAACCTCAGAATTGTTTATCTTTTGCGAGGGAATTGATTCAGAGGAACCTTTTTAAGTTAGTAAATACAGATATGAGATATTATTTGTTATTTTTCACATAATAACCTATACAAACAATTCCAAATGGAATCGTCATTTTATATATCCTTATATTTTGCTGTACCTGAAGGAACACATAGTTTTTTAAGACTTGTTTACTCATATGGCAACTGTAAATGAATGTTTTAAATAAAACTACTTTAACCAGATGAATATCACTATAGCAATCAGAAGTTGTGGACATACTATATAAACACAATTAATCCACTAAGAATAGTTTCATTTAAAATATATAAACATTGCAAAAGTCAAATATCTATATAATAATAAATATTCTTCCAAAACAGGTATTTACATGCTACACTTAAGAGGAAAAGAAATATCAGAAAACACACAAATAGATCAGCAATTCCTAATGGAAATCATGGAAAAGAATGAGGAAGTAGAGAATGCAGATACTGAAGAAGAAATAATGAAATTAAATAAAGAAAATAAAGAAGTTATTAAAACTTTACAAAAACAATTATCCATAGCATTTTTTGATGGTGACTTAAAAAAAGTTACACACCTTTTAGGTCGAATGAAATATTATACAAGTATAGACACCCAAATACAAACAGCGATTAGAAATAAGGGTATTATAAGATAAATTATTTTATGAATATCTAGAAATTTACAAATAGCAGATTATTTAAATATCAATAAAAATGTTGAACAAAATCAGTTAGTTTATCATTTCTTATCCCTTATGAGTTATAATATTATTTTAATTACATATTACATTATTTTTATTTGCTTTCTAAATTTTTTTACATGTAATATCAGTAAATGTTGAATAAATTACTTTGATTTGTTTTGCATATTGACGCAAAACTGATTATATAAAAACTCATTAATTCATTAAAATTATGTGTTATTTAAAAATTGTTTGTGTAAGATTAACAAAGACTGAAAGAAATTATACAATTGCATTTTACTATATTTAACTTTTTGGCAGGAATTTAGATATGTAGGGGCCATAGAGCAACTACAACAACTGGGCAACGATAGAGTTGATGAAGCCAGTCATGGAAGACATATACAAGTACGTGACGGTAAACCCGACTGGCTGTGAGTTCGGTCCCCACTTGAGGAAATGAAATATTTATTTAAATTTATAATCTCTAGTGTAAAGGCAAAGCGGGGCTTTGAGCAACGCCACTCAACACTAAATGCCAACACTAAATTCGGTGAAAAATGGAGAACGGAGGGTCTTAACGCTAGATCCCTATTTATGTAAATTAATGAATGGGTCGATGGTGGAAGGCTTGCACGTAGTAAATTAGTAATCCATGTCAGCCCTAATTAGAACTGTACCATTCCACCTAACACGGACACATAAGACCGCACAATGCCAGAAAACGTAATCTTGTCAACTTTTATAAATTGTACCTCCCATTCAATATTGAATACGGAACTCGGTGGGCGAGTACGACTCGCACTTGTCCGATTTCTATTTTACTTTTAAAAAGAATAAATAAATTCGAGGCATGTAACCAGTATTAAGCCCCGAGAGATGGATCTATTTAATTGGTTTCTACAAACAATAATTAATCATGGTGCCGTATCATTACAGCCACAGGCAGAAAAAACATGAGTAATTGTACCGAGCTGCCTTCTTAAATACATATTACTATGGAAAAAAAACTAGTTTTGTTTCTCATTTTTACTTGTCGTCTTTAATTAATGTATATTAATAAATTAGTAATTATAAATACATTCTTTTTATCGGTATCGTGACAACAAATAACGGAAGAGATGAGAGTGAAGAAATGCAAAATATAAATTTGAATTAATATTTCATTTCCTCGAACCAGTCGCGTCTACAGTCACACAATTGTGCCGCTACGCGTTTAATTAAAATATTATGCTTTATGATTTAAATATTATAAAAAAAATGGCTAAGGAAGTTGAATACTGTGTCTGAGACAGGAGCTGAGAATCGATTAATCACTACTAAAGGCAAACCATATATATTTTTTTATAAAATCTGAGGCTGTCCTAGCGCAGTGGCACAGTCTGACTGTAAACACAATGTTTGTGGGTTCGATTCCCACCATAGTAAATTTGTTCTGTGATTCCCACTTGACATTAGGTCCTCTCTACCTAAGTAGAGAAGCTAGCTTCTCAAAGTTAAAAACCTGCAGTTATTGTTGTTCTAGAGTTGCCACTTATATTAATAATTATATTTAGAATAAAATACTGATTTTGGTTTTGGTGATTCCTATTATATATAAGGGTTTTGAAGTCCCAACTATAACCAATTAACTAAAATAAATATTTCCATAAGTTTAGTACTCTCATTAAATATTTATTTTATTAATAATTAAAATCACGAACGAAAACGAACACTTATTTTCAAGTCAGGAAATAAACTTTTTAATTGTAATCATAGCCTACGTGTCTCGGAGATGCTTAGAATGATTGATGCTTGTAAAATGTAAACTAGATATTATTTATACATCATTTACGGTTTACAACAAGAGTATATCGACTTTTAGTATTTGATACTTGCAATTTTATAGCAGGATTGCCTTTTTTCCAGCTTCACGCTGGTTCCCGCACATAGCATGGTGGATGGCGGAAACCAGATAGGCAGATGCAACCTAGTGCTAAGACATTCCGTTAAACATTTTCCACCGAATACTCGAGGCGAAAAATTAAAATATAAATTTAAATAAATATTTCATGTCTTCGAGTGGGAATCGAACCCTCAACTTGTCGCATTTACAGTCCCTTTTTAAATAGAAAGAATTAAGAGCTTTTTAGATTTCTATATAGAACATATCAAAATTACCAAATCCCACTACAAAGCACTTCCCATGACAGCTGTAAAAGTTTTATGTGTAGGCTCCAAGAAAGTTATATAGCATTTGGATTCTAAAGTATAAAGAACGGCCGCGAAGTAAGCTAACATTACACAAAGTTAGCGACGAGTTCACGTGAAATATACCTGTTTGGGAGTACAGTATAATGTTATTCCATGCTTGGATTCTCTTCATTCCATACTTTGGAGAAGGTATGTATATATAGAGATTATTTGTTATATTTATCATATAATAAAAAAAACAGCTTCACTCTTTACATAGGACGGTAGGCAGAGGGAACCTTGAGCCAAGATACTACGTTCCCCACTTTACGCCGAATTTTTAGAGGCATTGCGTTGAGTGGCGGAGCTTAAGGCCGAACTTTTGCTTTAGTTAATGAAGAATATATATTGATACCAATACCAATCGCGTCAAGCCTAAATATAAGCTTAAGCTCAATTTAAGCTCAATTTTTTAGAAAACGTTTTAAAATAACAGATAAGACACGCCGCTTCTAATGTATCTAAGAAATGAGTACCTAATACGAACTTTATATGGGATTCTGAAGACCATGTTTACAATAATATGCTCTATGAAGAAGTTACCCCAGTTCCCAGATATAGAGAAAAATAAATATTTTATTTAATTTCAGTAAATAGTGAATATTCCAATCGGGTTCTAAACGGATCCCCCACGTCCATACAACAATATCCAATCTTAGCCCAGATGCTGTTAGATGTGTGGGGGACGTACGACTACATTCAGCACTGCGCAGGAGTCATTATAACCTCCCGCCATGTCATATCTAGCGCCCATTGCTTCCAGTACAACCAGGATACTGGTAGAAAGTAAGTAAATATTAAAATCAAAAAGTCAAAGGCAAATAATATAACGAAGTACTTCGTAATAGTACGAAGTATCTTAAACACTAAGTTCCCAGATTGTCTCTGCATACCCTGCTATATGCGGGATATAGCTCACGACGCTTTAATAAATATTATAATCATCATCATGATCATCGACAGCCATCGATTGTCCACTGCTGGACATAGGCCTTCCCCAATTCCCTCCATCACACTCGATCCTCAGCTCTTCGGATCCAACCTCTTTAGGTTGTCGGTCCATCCAGCAGAGGGTCGTTCCACCGGTCGTTTTGTACGGGGTCTCCACTCTAAGAATATAACTATATATATATATATGATTTTTCAAGTCCTAAAACTACAAATATTACTTTCTCCATTTTTTTCTGAAATGTAATCATGAGTAACCCTTCTGTGAATTACAGCTTAAGATTGAAACATACCTGCGTCATATAATATAAAAAATACATGACAAAGTTTTTTTATATTTTTCTCATAGCTATCACGACTTGGTCTATCACCTGTTTTCGTCTTATCGTTGACCCTGTATATATAGAAATAAATATTGAATATATTAATCCTTGATATTTAATTCCAGTTACACGCTATCCCAATACTGGAAAATCCGTGTCGGCTCCACATATCGGACCCGAGGCGGTGTGTTGCATAAAGTGAAAACTATAGTACCTCATTACGGTTTTGACAAGCGCTATTACACTAATGATATAGCCGTGGTAGTTGTCGCTAAAAGGTTCACTTTGGGTAATTTGGTGAGACAAGGAACCATAATTAAGCCGGGAACCGAATTGGTACCTAACTCTGTATGTACTTTGGTAGGGTGGGGTGCGACTGAGGTTAGTTTTTTTTTTTTAATTTATATTTTTATTATATTTTATAACGGTATACAGGCTATATGTAATTTTAGTGAATAAATTATTATATATATTTTTAGTTTTTTCCTAGATAACTTACGTTTAAAATTCTTATGTTAGTTTCACGCTATTTTGCGTTCCACACATTCCGCCCAATTTTCGAGATCGTCTTGGCTTCTAACCAGAGCGTGTAATTAAAAATAAATCATTCCCCCGATTGGGAATCTAACCTACAACCATTGCGTTTACATTAAGACGCAACACCACTGCATCACAACGTCCTAAAGACTCTTTAACACTAAAAGTCACAAAATCTAATGATTTATTTGACGAATTATTTATTTATCTTTATAGAAAGATGGTCCACAGCCCGATCAGCTACAATATTCTATGATGCTATTAATCAATCAAGAAGAATGTAAGACACATTATCAAACGATAGGAGCAATTATTGCCGACTCCATGATCTGTGCAGGTCAGCTCGACGTTGATGGAGTCGATGGTTGCTTCGGAGATTCAGGAGGACCTTTACTTTATAAAGGTGTGGTCGTTGGCTTGGTGTCCTTTGGATATGCTTGCGGTCTCAAGTATTATCCAGGGATATACACCAAAGTATCATATTATACTGATTGGATTATACAAACTGCGTCAAGTAATAAATGATTAAAATCTACGTTAAAAGAATTTTAATAGCATTTTTGTTTTTTTTTTTATCATTTACCTTAATTAAATGGTTAAAATTAGTAGGTTGTGTTTTTTATCATAAAATTCGAAGGTATCCAAATATTCTTAGTTTATTCTTATAATGAGCAAAATCTGTTTAGTAATCCGCAAAAAAGATATTCGCCGCGATTAAAAAAAATGTCACCGACATATATCTCGATAAATACAGACATGCAATTTCGAGGAACCAGTAATTTACAATTGTTATGGCAACAAAAAAAGCTAAATTTGAAATATTCTTTATGAAGTACCTAATTAAAGCTAAATTTGAAATATTGTTTATGAAGTAGACTTTAGCAAGCACTTTTGAAACGCCGAATGAACATAAAGCTACCACATGTTCGGAAGGCAGCTATGCTGAGGGGAGCCGACAGTGGCTCTTTTCAATGTAATTATTACAATTAAATTATTAATAGCATCTATACTGCAGCCAGCTGAGGCCAGTCGTGGCAGAGGCATAAAGTGTGACTGTAAAACCGACTGGTTGTAAGTTCGATCACCCCTCGAGGAGATGAAATGTTTATTTAAATTTATATTTCCATTTTTTCACTCTGGTGTCGAGACAAAAGCGCGGCGTTGAGTTTCGCCACTCAACACGCAATGCCTCCAAAGATTCGGCGGAAAGTTGAGAACGGAGTGTCTGCAAGGAACGGAATTTAAATGTTTAAAAAAATCCGATTTCCCGCCGATTATTATTTTTTGACATCTGCACTCGGCAACATCACCAGGCCCGGTCGACTTCCTAAGGAGCTTGGGCGACATACCTAAGTTGGGTCCCGTGGTATTGCTATATTAATGTAAAACTACTAATTAGTAGTTTTTCTAAGAGTATTTTTTTAAGAATTTAATTTTAATTCACGATTAAATTACTTATTGTTTAATAAATAACTTTCTTTATAATATTTCATGTATCCAAGGCACCGTGATAAAATGTTTTTCGATATGAGAAACAGTTTATGTAACCGGTATTTAAAGTACAGTAGTAGGATTATGTTTTGATATGGCAATGGTAGCATTAGCATTTGCAAATGGCGAACATTCTACTGCGACTTAAACAAGCAACCTGTTTTTAGCATTTCTGTTGCATTTTATATTTAGATATCTATTGTTGTTCAGTTGTTCTCTTTGTTTGAATATTTGGATCTAAAATATGGGAGACAATTTGAAAAGTAGATGCCTCAAATGTCCCCTCGTGAAGATCCTGAAATTTCCAATTCACACCGGTAAGTAATCATTAAGTATTAACTACTCTAGATAAAGTCATATGTTAAATGTTGTACTTTTTCAGTTGTGAAACTTGGGCCAAGTTTTGCTTCCCCGAAGGCCCATGGACATGGACGTGAACATAGAATGTTATGTTGCCACCATTTTGATAGGGCTTCATTTGTCAATTTTATTGAAAAAAAATACTGTTTAGAAAAACTGTTTTATTTATGTACATATTAGTAATCATACATTGGCAATGTATTTTCATCCAATTATATTTTATTTTCAGAATCAGGTAATCCAAGATTTAAATTTTTCCACTGAACAACCAGGGACATCACATTTTCCTGCAAATGTTATACCTGGACCATTGCAAAGAACGGTATTGACAAGTATTCAAATGGTAATTCAAGTATATTATTAATTGATACTGGTTCACTTGTAATGACAATATATTTAACATAAAAACTTATCATAATAGATAGCCTATCTTATGATAACAGTGAAACCTAAAACAGATAGATATATATGTAAAAATAAAATATTAAATATTAATTAACAATTTTAAAACAATACGATAAATTTAACAAAATACTAATAGTTACAACTAAAATTACATTAATCTTAAACAATTTCTTTAATTTTCTTTTAATTTCTTAATCAAGAAGATTCATCTAACAATGATATGTTGATTTTAGTTTCTGTAACCTGACCTTTATTAACTCTTGTTATTTTCAGGATTGCTACCTGGGGAGGCGACAGTCACTGCAAATTTAGGATTTATATGGGTAAATTGTTTAGCTGCTGAAATAGTGATTCTGCAGATTGAAAGAAAGGCAGAACACCAACATGACTGACAATTCTTCATTTGAAGAAAATGTATGTTTTTTATCTCTAACTCAATCATTTGAAGAAAATGTATGACTTTTTTGAAAATTGTACATTTGTCATAGCTCTCCCCAATGCAAGATTTGTGATTCAGTTTTAAATATATTATTGTACACTTTTATGGACTTCAAAAGAAGTTAAACTATGTATCTGAAAAATTTTATAAGATTTTATGTGTTGAGAACTGTGCCACAATCTAAAATAATTTATACGAAACATCATATTCTTTAAACCTCAAAAAACTTGCAATCTGCAAATTGGAAAAAGATGTAAGTTTTAGTTTTCTTGCCCAATGTGAGGAACATCTTAAAGAAAATGTTGATTTTATGTATATGTTGTGTAATAGTGTCTTCCACATAACAGTAAAAAGATTTTGTTTAGTTAAAAATAAACAATTTGCAGATTATCAGAAATTGTTAAAAAGGAAAATAGATATACTAAAAATAAGTAATTTTATATTAATGTTAGATTTAATTTGACCAACACTGTATTAAGTTCATTATTTTTATCATTGTCTGTAATTGTTCAAAAAAAAACAAATTCGATAACATAACAATCAAGTACATCTGCCTACAATCTTATAGGTTAATAAATATATAAATTATAATTTTTTTGCAGATTATGATCTATTTAACTTATAAAAGTTAAAATTGTTATTGTTTCTAACATATAAGGGCAAGTTTGTCTTGTAGCAATATTGTAATCTTTAGCAGTAGATTTTAATTGTTTTGCAGAAATACTATTTGTGAAAATATAATTAAACCAAATGTTTATAAGCAATAAAGAAAATGTAAGGTATTTATTAGTTTTATTTCTGCATTATTTTTTTTATTATTGTGCCATAAATTATTCAGACTCTTTCAAAATCATTTGGAGGTATTATTACATAATTTAAATAATAATACTTCCAAATTATTTTGAAAGAGTAATAATTCTGGCTTTTGAATAAAGATCGATTTAAAGCCAAATTTTGAATTTCGCGCAAATTGTGTTTCGTTGGGCATGCTAAGAGATGGCAGCAGCATCGTTTTGTCACCCATTTTTTAGTATGAAGTGAACATTCTTTGAGTAAATGTGTTCTGTGAACATCACAACATAATGCAAAATCTGTCAATGTCAACAGAATTTGAGAATTTTGAGAGTTCAATGTTTTTATTTTGTTTCCTATTCCTACAGTGTTTACTATATTATTATTTATAACTTTGTTTTGATATTAGATCTAATAACTTAAATTTTGGTTCAAATAATAGTGATGGTATGCCTAAGATGAAATATTTAATTTCGTTTTAAGTGAAATACAACTTTGTTAAGTACCATGTAAAATGAGTGAAGACGATGATATAAAGAATTATATTCCATCTCTGTTAAATCCGAGAACTATAAAAAGTGAAAACAATATATCACTTACACAAGTGAGTCTTTTATAAATACCACCAATAATATATAAAATTACACTCATGATAAATCTAAAGATATGAAATACTGCAATATTAGCCAAGTATTTATAAATGACTACCGGCCTGCCCGCGGCTTCGCCTGCGTGTACTACGTTATTATTAATTTCTGTCTCCATGAGTACCTACGTCTTTAAGTGACATCCATGCAAAATTTGAGACTCCCAGCATTTGTAGTAATGAAGTTTCATACAAACTTTCAACCCCAAAAACAACCCCTTGGGAGTCATCCTACAAAAAACACATCCTTTAATACAAATAATACATTCTATAAATAACTTCTATGCAAAATTTGAGATTCCTAGCACATGTAGTTTCTAAGATTTCGTGATGAATGAGAATAATATGAGCATTAACAATAGTTTTTTTTAGTTGTCAATTTTATTAGAAATATATATAACGTAACCATTATCGCGATCTACATTACAATTTTAATGAATCTTAAAATATTCTACTTTTATTTTCAGAAGTCGGTATTTTCTACCTCATTATCTTTGAAAAGAAAATCCTCTTTGCAAAATAATTTAATCCAGGTATGCATATGGATGTCTTACATTATAATTGATTATTACAAATATTTGATTGACAAATATTTTATTATAATTTTCATTACAGGTATCTAAATATGAGAAAGAAAATTTAAATAAACGTAATTTAATTCAAAAGAGCTTTAAATTTTCTCCAAAAACAAAAATTTCCATTGAAGAAAAATCTTTAGGACTATCAGCTATTGAAGATTTAAAATCTTTGAATAGTAGTCTAGAATATATTCCTTTTAGTTTAGATGTACCAAATTGTAATAAAAATATTGGTAATAATAATTTGAATTGTATTAATGGTTATATGAAAACTAACTCTTATAATAATAAGTCAGTATCTGATATTGACATCATAAATGGTGATTGCCTAGCAGAAAATAATGAATGTAAGGAGAAACCAACAATATCTCTTTCATTCTGCATTACTAACTGTGATACTTTAAATATACATTCAAATAAAAGTAATCTAAAGAAAATTGAACTGAAACATGAAGGAGACAATGTAAATATTGATTGTGAACTAATCGAGGGGTCACAATTATCTGAAGTAAATTCAGAATATAATTCAAATATGGATGAATCTCTTTTCAGTCCACCAAAAAGGAAAGCTGTCACCGTTAATCTAGAAATTAAAAAGCGAAAGTTATCCAAAGATAACAATGTCAAACCCAAAGTTCTATTTTTAAATACAAATGCTATTGAAAGTCTGGCGCATGTCATTGTACAGCCACAAAATTATAAATTGTTGAAGGCCAAAATTACTGATAAGAAACTGATTGGGCATGAAATAAATGGAAAAAGTGATAAATTAAAGCAAATATCTATAGATAAATACTTTCAATGTACTAATAGGGTGAAAATTACAAAAACTTTGTTGGAAGTTAAAAAGATTCAGCAAGATGTGTGTCAAGTGATAGACAATGATGTTAAACCAGAAATGAGCAACAACTCAGTTTTACTCAATATTGGAAGGGCATCGGATAAAACTTATAGAAATGATTCGAAATCCCCGCAGCTTAAAAAACTACAGTCACCGAAAAAAGAAATTAAATATACACTTCCTGAAGAAAGACCGGCATCATCCGCAAGATCAAGGAGAAGTGGGGCAGGTTCCTGTTCGCCTAAACGAAATGTGGATTCCATACAATTTAATCTACCATTAAAATCGAAATCCAATAGAGCATCTGTGGTCGCTGGAAAAATTCCTCATTTTAAAATTGTTGCAGGTACTTATTTTTTTTTTGTTGTAATGTTTTTATTTTTAACTTTTTATAATTAAAATTATCATTACTGTTCATATGTGATGAACCTTATACATTTGTGGTTTATCCTGTTTTTTTTTTCTTTCACACTGTATCCCGCAAATGGCAACGCATCTCTTTGCCTTCTTACCAGAGCGAAGAAATGATAATATTAAATATTTCATTTAACATTTGCGCCAGAACCTCATATTCTCAAATTGTATAACTTTTTATGCATTCCTTGCATCAACATCTTTGATTTATTTTATTTTTTTTTAATTATTTTTGTCACAGGTACCCATTTTGCCGTCGATGCTTTTTCATATGGTGAAATACCTAATGTGAAACATTACTTCCTTACGCATTTCCATTCAGACCACTACGCCGGACTACGAAAGAGCTTTAATAAATTGTTATTCTGCTCTAAAATAACTGGTAATTTATTATTATTCTATATTGTCAACGCTAGTCGTTGCACAGGGGCACAAACGTGTGTGATATGGTTTCGGTTCCCACTGGTAGAAATTAAATATTAAATATTTTCATTTATTCGCTCTGATGTCGTGGCATAACGCTGCGTTGAGTTCCGCCACACAACACGCAATACCTCTAGTATTCGGAGGACAATGGATAACGGAAGAAACTTAATAGGTTCACTTAACAGAGCATCTTAACTAGGTTCTTCTTTCCTGTGCCTTCCTGCTATGTGGGATGGATTGTGAAGCTAAAAAAAATTAAGGGTTCTGTTTAAAATAACAAATAACTCTTTATAAGACTCATGTGCTTGTCTGTCCATCTGTAATAGTAAATTTACTATAAAACTACTGAATTGAACTTTGGTATTTATAAGCTTGTACTTTATTTCCCGTAAGTCAAAAAAGGTATAATTAAATTTTATATTGTTTTTTATTTCTTCTCTATTATTTTTCTTTTTTTTTAGCAAATTTATGCATATCGCGTTTAGGAGTGAACCCAAAGTGTATTCAAGTAATAAATGTTGATGAAACTAGAAGAATAGAAGGTGTAGAAATAACAGCAGTGGACGCTAACCAGTGAGTTTAGATTTTTTTTTCTTTTATTTCTTTATGCAGTTCTCTGTACAGTATGTTCTCATTTTTTTATTTATGGATATATACATTTTCAAGATAGGCTGCAAGAATCTAACAGTCTATTAATTCTCCATTTTTTACTCGAAATGAAAAATCTCCAAGTTTATAGTCGAACACTTTACCACAACGGTCCCAATAATTTACTTTTTTTAGCTTAACGCTGTATCACGCACACAGCGGGATAGGCAGAGAGTACGTAGTATTAAGACACTCCGTTCACATTTTTCGCTTAATTCTGGAGCCGTTGCGTGTTAAGTGGCGGTACTTCGTCTTAACCAGAGCGAAGAAATTAACTTATTAAATATTTCAATTTCCACCAGTGGGAATCGAACCCACAATCTGTCGCGTAAACGCGACAATTGTGTCACAATTGTGCCCCTGCACTACGTCTGGCCTCATATTAATAATATCCAAATTGGTATAACATTTTATTTTTTCTAGCTGTCCCGGTGCTCTTATGTTAATATTTATGTTGCCAAATGGTAAAACGCTGTTGCACACTGGTGACTTCCGCGCGACGCCCGCCATGGAGTCATATCCTGTATTTTGGAATAAAGATATACATACTATTTATTTGGATACTACGTAAGTCGTATTTTTTAAAGTTTTGTTGGAGTTTTTTTGTATATTATTAAAAAAATAATGATTAATTTTTTGTTTTGGTTTTATATGTGTTTTTTAATTATGTAAGGATAAAATGAGTGTTATGTAACATTTTCATTTCATTGATCTGGTAACAAGACAAAGCGCAGTATTGAATTGAATTCTGCAGAGAGTGACGAACTGGGTGTAAACCGTGAAGAAAAACGCATGGAAGTGTGATTATCAATAACATTATAATAAACACTACCAGGGAAAAATAATATGTATTTATTCCCATTTAGTGTGTACACTCCTATTATTTGACGCTAAAAAAATGAAGAATGTAACGTAGCTAGAAACATTGATCCTAGTGAGAATCAAATACACGACCACCTATGCAATTATTTCTTACAGTTATTGCAATCCACGTTACGACTTTCCCACGCAAGAGCAAAGCTTGGACATGGCTATACATTTGCTGCGGCTAAAGAAAATGGCGGTGGAAAGATCTGGAAGGAACTTCTCGTCTGTTCTTATTGTTTGCGGGACGTATACTATTGGTGAGGATAAAGTATTATAATTATATGTCATAATTACTTGGCACAAGAGTGTGACTGTAACGTAATGGTAGTGTTTTCGATCCCCAGTCGAGGGAATGAATTTTTATTAATATTTTCATTCCTTCGCTCTGGCGCCGGCGTTAAGCTCCGCCACTGAAAAACTAAAAAAAAATCAGCAGAAAGTGGGGAACGGAGTGTCCCTCTGCCTATCCTGCAGTATGCGGAAACAGCGTGAATATTACGGCTTAGTCATTAAATCACTGCTGATAGTGTAGCCTGTAACTTTTATATATTACTATCTTTTATGGCTGAAGCATGCTTAAAGACATCACATCCACACATGTGTCTACATTATTATGTGTTCCCATATATCGAACCCACAATCTGTCGCGTTTACAGTCACTTATAAGCACTGGACATTTTATTTTTAAAAGTATATAAAGTAGCAAAAAGTTTTGGTTTAGGTAAGGAAAAATTCTTCCTCGGCGTTGCGCGTCGCGTCGGGTGCTCGGTATGGGCGTGCCCCGAGAAGGAGCGCGTGCTGCGCACCGCGGAGACCAACGCCGCGCCCAGCGCCGCGCCGCGCGCCTGCCAGCTGCACGTGCTGCCCATGCGTGACCTCACGCACCAGGTCAGAGAGAGAGAGAGAGCGAGATAGGGAGAGTGTGGGCGTGAAAGTTATAATCTGTGGTTGTTGCCAAGTATAGCTTAGCAGGATAGGCAGAGGGAACTTAGTGTTAAGACACTACGCACCGTCAAATTTTCGAAGCCTAGCGTAGTGAGTGCCGGAACACAACTTCCTTTTCCTTACCAGAGCGATGAAATTAAAATATTAATAAATAATACTTCATTCCAGTGGGAATCGAACTGAAATATATTAACACAGATCAGTGTTTGGTGAACGATGTATTGATTGATTGCCTGTTTTGCATTTTAATAATGAATAAATATAAATTATCGATATAGAACTGATATTTATTTATTTAATTTGAAATTTTATACTTTTCATTTGCAGACATTACGGACCTACTTGGATAGTCTCAACGGAGCTTTCAATGAAGTAGTCGCGTTCAAACCAAGCGGGTGGGAAAACGGCAAGAATTCGTCCGTCGAGAAGGATTCTGTTACTATACACGGTAATAAATATACTTATTTTGATAATGTTTTGTGTAATAAACTTTAGAACGCTACATGGGTAAATTAATTCATTTTAAACTTTTTAGTTTTATTGATATTGTTATATAACTAACTTTCATTTAATGATATGTATAGCACTTCGCACTGTTTATTTTTCGAGATGCTAAGTAGCAGATCTTAACTATTATCAAAGCGAGTAAATGATAAATAATTAATTCTCTAAGCGGAAATCAAACCCACAACAGTCACTTATGCAATTAGACGTACCACTCCGCAAAGACGGCTTCAATCAAATACATGTATATTATATATTTCCATTAATATTATATTTCCAGGTATACCGTACAGTGAACATTCCAGTTTCTCTGAATTGATAAGATTCGTTAAGTACCTGAATCCAGAGCAAGTTGTGCCCACCGTTGATATTTCTGGGGGGATTAAATCTGTTCAGGTAATGGTTTTTTTTTTTTCATTTTATAGTTTCACGCTGTATCCCGCTTATAGCAGGGTGGTTGGCAGGAAAAACTCAATGTAACTACAAAACTCGAGGGATTGGAAAATGGAAATATAAACAGGAGGGTAGGATGAAAGACCCTAGTGTTGAGACACTCTGTTCGCCACACCGCCCACATTTTAAAACATTGCGGGTTTAGTAATGACTCAACGCCGCGCTTTGTCTACCAAAGCAATAAAATGAAAATAATTTAAAACATTGTTATATATTTTGAATTTAATACAAGACATAACTTTTTAGTTGAATCATATATAATTTATATATTTAACGTTTTGATTTTATTACAGAAATATTTTCCATGCCCATTGATAAATAAAGAAGAAATTCTATGCCAATCACGAGTGACGGACTATTTCAATGTACAAACAAAACAACGCGTGACATAAATATAGGTAAATGGTGTTTTTTTTATTTTTGATTATAAAGCCTAATAATACAAGGTCCCAGAGCCGCCAGACCTACGTCATTTTAGCAAAGCCAAAATTTTGAGGACTATTAGTCTAATATGTAGTTGAGACAGTATGCCTATCACTAACTTGAAAGTGGAAAGGGCCCCCTTTCAGAGGTAGCGCCAAATAACGGTGTATCTCTGTCTGGAAGATGATTGAGCCATCGGATTGGCTATGAGGGATCTTGAAATAGAATATATATCAAATAATATAATAATAAATCCGTAAATAAAATAAAATAATATATATTATAAATTATAAATATGCTTTCATTTGATATATGTATAATTCAATAATAAAAACACACGAGTTAAATATTTTTAACATTAAGTGGCCTGTTGAAAACCAGGCAACCCAGAGCTTGCGGCAGGCTGAGAGCTGGCAACCATTGATTTTACAATTCCTTATGCAATTTTCTTTCAAATGATGTGTGATTCACATAAAAAACATACGAGTCGATTGCCATTACAGAAAAGTTTAATTAAAGGTGATCGCGGCAGGATTCTTCTAGGCAACTCTAGTGTAATCTATTCTACTAATCATGTATTATACTTAAATAGAAGCTACATTAAAAAAACAGACCCCTGCAGATTTAGGTAATAGGACTTCAATAATATAACTTTATATATTTTTTTCTTTTTTCCAGGTACAAAATGTATTATTAAGCCATTCTGAGAGTAATATATTTTTGATATTATTTGTGTATATTTATAAAGCGAGAGTTATGCATTATAAATAAAAGTTTTCGTGCCATTTTAATTTATTTATTTTAGCGTTTTATTATAGTATCAAAGAGAGAATCCTTAATTAAACCTTTTGTTTTAGCACTTTGTCTTGCAGTGCAATGCAAACTTAAAATCCTTTAAATTTTCCGCCATATCGGAATCAATACCCAAAACCGTTGCGTTTGCAGCCTCATGTGCCACTATGCGTCAGTCAACAAAGCAGAGGATCAAAATTAAAACACATGGTTCATTATGGGCAAAATATATCTATTTACACTTTAAAATGCTGGTGTATGAACAATTCAACTTAAAAATAATATGATTTCCAATTTAAAACGAAGTAAAATGCTGTTTACTATTAGACCGGCCACATTATACATTACATGAGACCAAATAAAGAAATACACTTCTTTTTTTCAGTTTCACACTGTTTCCCGCACACAGCAAGGTAGGCAGAGGAAACTGGTGTTAAGACACTCCAGTCGTCATTTGCGTGTTGAGTTGCGGAACTCAACGCTGCGCTTCACTTTGATACCAGAACAAAGAAACGAAAATATAAATTTAAATAAACATTTCATTTCTTCGAGTGGGAATCGAACCCACAGCCAGTGGCGTTTCCAGTAACACACTTGCTCCTGCGCCACAAGTGGCCTGAAATACAATTTAAATTATAAGAAAAAATCGTAAACTATATGCCAGCCTAATAATATTGTACAATATTGTACGGAATGACCATTTGATAAAACTCAAAGTCTACCAGTTCATACATTCTTTTACAAATAAAGCATTTCAAGAAGACCAATGTAAATAAATCTATATGAAGTCTAATATATCTTCATTGGTATTGATTAATTTCATACTACAAATAAAAAATGTTTATATATATTAATTCTACGTTTCGTGTTTCCGTTGAGGGTCGTCCATGAATTACGTCACGTCATTATTGAACACATCCCATGTCTGAGTCACAGCTGGTCACATTTGGGAGTCCCTCCTCTGTATAATTTTGCACTTTTTTTAGGTTCACGCTGTATCCCGCAGGTAGCAAGGTAGGCATAGGTTAAGACACTCCACTTCCCACTTTCCGCCTAATTCTAGAGGCATTGTGTTGAGTTGAGTGGCAAAACTCAACGCCACACTTTGCCTCGACATAAAAGTGAGAAAATGAAAATATTAACTATTTCACTTCCTCAAGTGAAGATTGACCACATGTTTAGTCAATCCCTTGTACCCCTGCCCTACGATTGGCCTCATTTAGAAACTTTTACAGTTAGAAATTATTAAATTAAAACATACAATGCAGTTCCACAAATATTTATATACTATATTTTAGAATGTGACAATATTAAGGGGGCGAGAGGGGGACGAAGTGGGAGGGGTGCCTCCTCCTCTTGTGACGTAATTTATGGGTGGACCCATGCTAACATTATTTATGTTCCCAAAAATTTACTTTGCACTATGGTCCAGTCCGATAACTCTTGTTTGAGTGTTAACATAGCAGTGTGGTACCAAATATAAAAACATATATATATTTTTAACATAAATAATGTTTTTTTATATATTGGAAATAAGAAAGTAAAAAGTCATAATGCAATGAGACAAAAGCTATTCGATTAAAATATTATCGTTTAAAGCAAATCTCTGCATATAATAATTCATAAAGACTCACAAACAAGCATTATAATGATAATAATAAAAATAATCATCATATTTATAATACGATTGGGGGGTCATAAAACAAAGATGGTTGCAAAAAAAAATTAAAAATCTTAAGCTATATATCTGAAATGAAAATGATTTAAAAATCTTTTATTTGTTTAAAAATTTGAAAGAATATTTTTCATCATTCTTCACCAAGTTAATTAAACTTCTCCATCCATGTCCTATAAACACCCCCATTAACACATTGGGGAATTTTAAATTTTAAAAAATATAAATATGATCTCACTTCACAAATTAACACTGGATTCAAATTTGAACGCAGCAGTAATTTCGAATCGAAAAAATAAATTACAGATAACATTAACTATCAATCGAATAAAGTAATAAGCACATCAACGAATACAATATTAAATAATAAAAAAAAATACTTCACCAAATGAATTCAGGTTTTTTAATACTATTGTCATAAATGTGATGACCTGAAGACTTCTTAAAGTATAAAAATTATTAAATTAATGGTATACATTTATAACTAGAACATAATATCATACAAACACTCTCATAGATTTTCGATTCAGGGAGTACAATTATACACATTTACTATGCATCCATATCCTAAGGTAATATTTGGAGTAAATCAACTGTAATGCTCATAGTTTCGAGGTTGGTCAACCCAGCACAATAAATTTCAATAGAAAACCATAGATAAATGTAGAGCGGGCATAGACAATATTGGATTATACATATATAAAACAATTATTTAGATAATTAGGCCTGATAACTTAATTAATCTAGTTATTATTTATCTTATTATTTACTCAATAGTGATGAAAAATAATAAAAATGTTAAAAAGGCATAAACAAATGTTCTTTATAATTAATATAATTATTCTATATATTCCAACATTATTTATGCAAATTATTTTGTAACACTGCCATGATAATATTCAACAGAGATCAACTTGCGCAAGGTACAAAATTCAACTAGCTTCATAAACTACAAATGTATATGTTGTGAAAATACACTGTACCTTAAAACCAACAAAAAGGGGGTTTTTATATCATTGGTAAACATTATTGTCTACTAAAACTGATAAATTGTTAACCCTACATTTCATAAAATTAATATACATAAAATGTATCAAGTCTTACTTTATAATGCCAAGAAATATATTAAAGAAAATTAATACACAAAATAATTAGTTGTTACATTTTAAAAAAAAATGGCAAAAAACAGACAAAAAAATATCTGTCCATTAAAGAATTTACAACTTATCAATTCTTAGCTGACGTAACATATGGCTGAGGTCCCATAGTGTCCTGCTAGGGTTGTGCAACTGTCTCTCAAAATTTGAGCATTGTTAAAGTGACATCCCTGGCCGAATGCCATTGTCTGTGGTCACTAGCAACATCGCTTTTTTGTTTTGTTGGTCTTCTTTAAGTGTACTGTGTCATTTGCCGTTACATTTTGTCTCTCTTTCATTTCTAATTTAGATCTTAATACCTGGAATTGTATAACAGTTTTGAATTAGTTTCTATATTTAAAAAGTAGCTTTTACCGATAGCTTTGCCTGCAGGTTCCAATGAAGCTGAGAGTTGTGTATGCCGTAAACTATGCACTTAATTTTTTTTCACATCACATTGTGTAAAACATGTAGCAGAGTAGGCACAGGGAACTTAGTATTAAGACACTCTATTCCCATTAAAACTGACTTTTCAAAGCACCTGCCTGTTGACGTTGCAGAACTTAAAGGTGCACTTTGCCTCAATACCAGAACAAGGAAAAGATTATATTAAATACTTCATTCCCTATAGTGGGAATCAACACAACACAACTGGCCTCAAGAAACAATTGTAATGTAACATATATATAGCCTTTGTTAATAAATATGCTGTCCAACACGAAAAGATTTTTTTTATTTGAACCAGTTGTTCCTGAGATTAGCAGCCAATGTTTAAACACAAATATAATATCAAAATGTCCATTGTGCTGTTATGAGACAGTGTTTAGTTTTTTTTGTTATTTGATAGTTGTGGATTTGAGTCCCAGTCATGAGAATAAAATATTTTCATGTAATTTAAAAAAAATATATTTATTACAATGGAATTTAATATTTCTTTACTATCAAATCATCTAAACATATAATTTTTATGGAATATTATAATATAATAGATCTATTTGAGATCTGCCCATAAATTTACAGATACATGGTGGATTTTTGTGCTACTTTGAATATGCAGCACTATCACTACTCAAGACGCCTCCCTTTTCCAAGTTCAGTTCTTATCTGAATTCACAACAGTATATGTGAAGTGGACACCAGGAGCTGTATAGAGACCAATTACACAACAAACAGGAAGTGTAAGTCCCCAAGTGAGGACTGAATCCAGAACCAGAACCATCTTATTTAGTTAGATTCTATCCTACACTGCCACACTGTGCTAAAATATTATTCCTTAAATTGAAATATACTTCTTTCTATATAAGCTGACTTATAATGCTTACCATTTTTGTTATAGTGAGAAACATTTCTTCAACATTTATATTCTCTTTTGCACTGGTTTCAAATAATGGTATGTTCATTTGACTGGCAAACCGTTGTGCATCCTCTGTTACAACTACTTTCCTCGATGGACAGTCATTTTTATTACCAACTAGACAATATAAACATATAATAAGTTACACATACATATAGTATTTGAACAATTAACAATTATAAACTTGTGCACAATTATATACTTTGAATTGAATTAATATGAATCATCAACAAACTGCCTCTTATCCTTTATTTGTTCTAACATAAAAAACTTGCATTATCAATATGCCCACTAAAGGAATAAATTTCTCCAATTAGCATTAAATGTCTTCATATAAATGTTCGATACTCGCCTAGAACTTTGTTGACGACATCACAGTTCTGTTCAATCTCGTGTAACCACCGTTTGACATTGGCAAAAGACTCCCCATTAGTGACATCGTATACAACGATGACGCCGTGAGTCCCTCTGTAATACGTGCTCGTTATAGTCCTGAACCTCTCTTGGCCCGCAGTATCCCATATCTGCAGTTTAACTCGTTCACCGTTTATCTCTAAAGTTCTTATTTTGAAATCAACACCAATGGTTGTAATGTAACTGCCGGAAAACGTGTTGTCGGCAAACCGCAGCAGGAGACAGCTTTTACCTACACCTGCAACACAAATACAGCATTCCACTATATAACTCTGAGGAGAAAGGAGTAAACTAGTAATCACTCGCGAACTCAGGCCTCGCCCACTCACCACTGTCACCGATAATGAGTAGTTTGAAGAGGTGATCAAACTCACGAGCCATTTCTTGTTATTTATATATGAATACACCCCTCACTGGTCATGTGTTTATTGATAGCGACAGTAACTGATCAACAATTTCTAATATCGAAATGTTAGATAAACGCATGCCGTAGAACATTAGCTTGCGTCACTTTATAAAACGTCCGCCATTATTTTTCATGACTGCTGCCGTTCCGTTGTATATTTTTTTTTACTGACGCACAGATAAATGACATCGTTATAAAAAGTATAATATAATCTATAGAATAAGTATAGAATAGATTGATTTCAAAGTGCCGTATACTTAACTATTTTCGTAACGTTTACATGAATGTTACAAATAATATATTATTTATTTTTAATCAATAATTGTAATTACTACTATATTTTTTTGGCAGCTATGAGCAATATATTTTTTAAATGTAATGTAAACTCTAGAGTAATTTGCTTTGCGATTAAAATCAGAATTATTTTCATTATCTATATTAGTTTTCATTTTAATATTATGGTGGGTAAAAATTATACCCTAATTATTAATTATTTAAATTATTGTTAGTTGTACTGTCGAATTTCTACGCCACAGATGCATAAAGATGAGTCATGTCATGAATGTGTCATGTTTGTCGTTTCGAACTAAACTGTCATATCAGAGAAAATTTGTTCATTAGGTGTGGTATTGTAAATTTGTGACCTGTTGTTCTATAACAGCGAATATAATGTCCGCCACATTAAAACCTTATTTAACAGCAGTGCGTCACACACTTACATCTGCTATGTGCTTAGAACATTTCTCGTCTCAAGTCGTCGAGAGATATAACAAACCGGAGGTTGAAGTGGGTACAAGCAAAGAATTGTTATTAAATCCTGTAACCATTTCACGGAACGCTAACGAGAAAGTCTTAATAGAATCATCTATTAATTCTATCAGAATAAGTATAATGATTAAACAAGCGGATGAGATCGAAAAGATTTTATGTAAAAAGTTTATGCGTTTCATGATGATGCGAGCGGAAAACTTTATCGTTCTACGGCGGAAACCAATCGACGGGTATCATATCAGTTTCCTGATTACAAATTTCCACACAGAGCAAATGTATAAACACAAATTAGTCGATTTCGTTATATATTTTATGGAGGAAATTGATAAGGAGATAAGTGAAATGAAACTAGCTGTTAATGCTCGTGCGAGGATTTGCTCTGAGGAATTCTTGAAGAGATTTTAATATGTTAAATCAAGTTAGATCAATCGGCTGAATTTCTAAACTAGCAAAAAATGTTGTTAATGGACTGACAAGACTTTTAATTTCTACTATAAGTTATCTTGTAAATATTCAATAATGACTATATTATATGTAATATGCATTTATTTAGAAAGTTCTTAATTGAAAAAAAAACTGAATGCAAAACAGTATTTTTTAAAGTCAAAAATTACTTCAATGCTTTTAATTATGTATGAGAACATGACTTAATATTATGTATTAGGTAATCTTTATTAAGAAAATTATAATAAATTCCTTTATAAAACTTGTTTCATTTATATTTAGTAAAGCATATAACATTTTTGTTATTGTAATTAATTCTTAGCTTTAGGCTGTATCCGAGGGACCCTAGGATTAAAATACTCTGTTCCCCATTTTCTGTAGAATTCTGGCACCACACTATTAGAGTGAGGAAATCCAAATATATTAAACCCACAAACTTGTTTTCAGATAATGTTATATAATCAATAGATTTTCCTTTATATATTTGTTTATATGTTTGCTTTACTTACTAAACATACTACACCAAATACTACTTATAATATGTTTTATAAACTAATGGGAGTTTATTTCAAACTTCTTGCAAAATTTCACATATTTATTGAAATAGAATCCATGAATTTATTAAATAATCACCATATTACAAATCAAAGCAGGATTATGAGTTTAATGACTTCTGATATCTTATGTTTAATTTAAAACAGTTAGTTTTTGGACTTGGCAGTACGTAAGGTGAATCCTTCTCCTTTGAAAGCCTCAAATGGTTCTGATGGTGTCTCTTCCTTTGCACTGGGTGGTCTTGAATTTCTGATAAATCTTAGAGTACCCAGAACAAAGTCATAGTCTGGTACGCCTCGAACATAAGGCTGGAACAAAGGATAACTTATAAATTGAAATACTAATCAAAGCCATTGGGGCAGTGGAACAGTATGTGACTGTAGACAAAATTGTTGATTCTTACTTAGTGCAAAGAATAATTTTTATTTCCCAACTATAGTCAAAGTGTGGTGTTGAGTTTCACCACTTTTATGAAATTCATAAGAGAAATTGACCTATAGTTAATTATATACTTCTGTAACTATTCTTGGTAGAATAATGGAAATATAACCATACTTTAATACAAAACAACTAAGTCTAAATGGTAAATATACATAATTTCTTTTTCATCTCACCTGTCTTGAAGTTGATGCTTGAGGCTCTGAATCACTTTCACTAGTTAATTTTTTCTTTTTGCCATCCAATCTGTTTCCCTCCCCACTGAATGCTATAAAGCCGGGCTCCGGCATCATAGCTGCCGGGTCTTCATCCATGGCTCCCATATCTGAGCTTCCTTCTGCACGGCTTATGTGATCTTCCTCCTTATAACCCACTGGTGGGGCAAATTCTACCTGTTTCCAAACATTTATTATATAGGATATATGTATATATCTTGTAAAAAATAGAGTAATATTATGCTACACATAATCTAGGCCATAGTGGTTCTTCACCCACTCAGAAGTATGAATTATTTTCATTCCCTGTTTTGATAAGATAAAGACTAACATTAAGTTGCAGCTCTCATAATACATGCTTTATGTAGAATACAATGTGTAGCTGTAAAAAAATATTAATAGTTGCATACCAATGTATGTTTAAAAAAATATAACCTATTTTATAATTTACTACTGTTCCAGTGAAAATAACTGGGTGTGTTTAATATGATAAATTTGGAGTGCCCCAAGTAAATTTGACTGCAAGTACAGTAAGTTACATTAAAACAATTAACTTAATATATCAAAATAAGATCTATTATTACCTTCCCGAGCAAAATGGATTATGCAAATCAAAAAGATTTTTTCAATTTGAACTAGTAGTTTCTGAGATTAGCTCACTCGATTCATGTCAACAAAAGCCTAGACTATTTTATTAATAATATACCTACACTATAGCCTATAATAATAAATTATAAATATACATACATTCATATCACACTCAATAATAATAACTGCATTCCCAGGTTTAGTTTCCAGTACACATAGTTCGTAGACTTTAGAATTGTATTTAATTGCTATAACATCACCATTTGTTAAACATGAAAAATTTCTTAAACAGTTTTCAAGCACTGAAATAACAATATAAAAAAACCATTAAAATATGAAAATATTAATTAATACATTATAATAAAAACTAAATAAATATAGCATTGCTTTATTTTAAAAGCTTTAACCTACCTGCTTTTGGATTAGTAATATCAAGGAAATCTTCTGACAATGGTTGAAACTTAGAGAATGTAGCTACTGGTAAAGATGCACTCTCTATCTGAAGTAAGGCTCCTTCTTCTAATACAAGATTTGCCATCATCTATTAGAAATTATAAAAAAGGTAAATTATTTGAGGCATGAGTTTCACTAAGGGGGTTATTTAGTTAGTAGTTTTTGTTATTGAAAGTAGTAATTGTTTAAATTATTAAAATAACAACAAATACTAACCCAATGTGGTAAAAATACTCTTCCTTCATCTGCAACAAACTCCAATACTCCACAGTGTGTAATCCTTTTAGTTTTTTTATTTGTCAATTTAAATATCATAGGATATTCAATGTTTAGTCTAGTCAGCTGCTCTAAAGCTGAAGGTGGCATTATAACTGTGAATAAGAAGAATCATATAAAACTAATATGAAAATGTCTCATTTTCTTATTACTTGAGGCTGTTTTGGTACAGTTTCACAGTACCTAGCTATGATGATTCTGAGTTTGATTTCTACTCTGGGAAACAACTAAATTTAAAAGTATTTTACTTTAATTTCTACCCTTCGATAGCCAAAGCAAGAGCATTAAGTCAAGATATGTCTTAACACTAGGTTTATTCTGAAACTGCTTTTTATTTTGTTATACATTAGTTTGAATTACACATCTTCAATTTACACATATATTTTATTTTATGGCACATTATTTTGAATAACACATCTTCAATTTACACTTCTTTTATAATTCAAGTATTTTTCAAGTTGTAGTTGTAGTAATAAATGTAAGCAACAAAAAATAGATGCAGTTACAGCTTCATTATAAAATATTGTAGTCTCTAATAAACAAATATTAACATCATATATTTAAAAATATTCACACATATAAACTGTAAATGATAATAAAAATGGATTGCAAATATCTTGCTTGTCTTTAAAGAACAAAAATGTAATTGATGGCTATGGCTAGGCCATATGTTTTATGTTATTTATATAAATGTAATTAATATAAATTGAAACTTACTTTTTCCTCCTCTTTCCACATCTTGTCTTTCATTTCCAGGTAGCATAGAAACGGAGTAACATCGATAAGTCATTATAAAAGGTCTTGTAATTTCGTGAAACATGTTGAAACCAAACTGAAACTTAAGAAATATAGTCAAACAATGAGCTTCCTTATATACATAAAGTTATTTACAAATGTTTAAGTTTATTTACCATTTTGATTGATTTTGTTTAAACAATAGAAAACGATTAAAAATAACTGCAAATCATTTAGGTACTGGATGCAATCAAAACACAAAACTCAATCTGTTATTAAATGTCAAATTCTTCGTTGTCAGTTTGACAATTAATTTCAATATGTGGCTTTTTATTTAATGACTTATACTTTTTATACATGAAATGGATTTTTTATAAAAAATCACTTACAGGTTTGAGGACAGGAATCCAATTAATTAAAATATATTATAGCTAAATTTTATTTTATATTTAAAAAATAATAAATATATCAAATGACATAAAATTGTTATTTATTATTATTTCATCCCTCTGGGAGCAACGTAAAAGCTCGAACGTTGAGTTTCACTACTTAGCACGCAATGCCTTGAAACATTTATCGGAAAATTGGGAACGGAGTGCCTAAACACTAGGTCCTCTCTTTACCCTGCTGTGTATACTATTTTTTTGTACAAGTATTCGAACATTTCTACCCATTCGACAACGATTAATGCAACCCATCTCTTTCTATCTCGTTATCGTTCACAGTTCATTTCTTTTCATTCATTTGTGTATGTGGCAGCGGGTGCATTGTTCGTCATTTCTCTATACAAATAAAAAATATTTTATTCATCTATTTTTCCTTCATGTAGAATTAAATTGGAAAAGTGAGTAACTATAGTTGCTTCTAAATTTTGTAAATTCCATTAGTGTACCGGTAGTTGTTCCTTTTCCTTCAAACATGAATGAACGCCATGTTGATTGTCAAAGGTGTTATTCGTTTCTGATGAGACAGCAGTGAATTGAAATAACTGTGTTAAATTTTCAGACTCCGCGATTTAAGAGGATAGCTCGTAAGCCGTTTCGGTTACTTAGAGCAAACAAAAAGCAATCATGGCTCAAGTGTTGCCTATACGTTTTCAGGAGCATTTACAGGTGAGTACGCCCATTGCATTTTGTTAAATATGCTTGTAATGATAGTGTAGGGGGACGTTGTATGATGCGAAGTAGGTATAATGGATCGTTTTATTAATTGTCTTGTTGTGTAAAAGTGGGAGGTGATAGTAGAAATGACATTGCGCAATTATATGCGTTGACAGATACCACCCCCTAAGCCGTGCACGAAAGATTGCCGGTATTGATTTGTTCCACATTCCCTCTGGATCATATGATTTACTAGTTATTTGGCAACCTTCCTCTGACGAGCTAATTATTAGCTATAAACTGGAATATATGTATAACAACAATGTAGTTATAAGATATTGTAAATGATAAGGATTTTACAATATGAGCATTTACACTTAGTCATTATTCTGAATATGATGTTTCATATTAAAAGTTTTTATAAAACAATTGATTATGTTGTTATTAAATTAATAACATAAATTTTGATGTAGGTATGATGGGATGAATGTATTTAAAATTTGTATATGAAAGTAAAAATCTTCAAAGTTGTTATGGTAAAGATTAAATCATAATAAATAAGAAACCTATATAATCACTATAAAAAAATAAAAATAAATAAATAATGAAGAAATTATTATATTTTATTATAAAGTTTATATTCAAAATATCTGAATAAAACATTATATGAGACCTATTTTTTATGGGCATTGTGCCAAGACTTTCTTGCAAACATAAGAACATTATTGCCTCTAATGTCGGCAGCTCTGTTCTCAAGCCTCAAAACAATGGCCATTATATTAATATCTTGTATGGGCAAATTTGAGATGTTAAAACAGTTATTTATAACTATAATTATGATAATACAAAGTACTGCATTTTTGCTTAACAGTTATTTTATTTGTAGTTTTTTAAATTCTATTGAGATAACATGTTTCTTGAAATAACAAGGAAATTTTTTAGGGAATTGTAGCAAGGAGACATTGTTTATTTGTAAATATAATGGTTCAATTCCACTTTTATACAGTGATTATATTATAATTATTTTCATTCCTTGATCTGGTAGACAAAGTTAAGTGTCAGTGCCTTTACTTAACAAACAATAAACACCAAAAAACACTTAAATAATTTCTTATAGGAAAAATATTAATTAAGCTGAACAATTAACAATATATCTTTATACTTGTCTTCCTAACAGCTCACAAACATAGGGATAAATCCCGCCTCCATATCCTTCAACACTCTCACTATGGAGTCGGACAAATTCATCTGCGTCCGGGAGAAGGTTGGAGACACTTCAGAAGTGGTCATCATTGACATGGCGGATCCCACAAACCCCATAAGACGTCCAATCAGTGCTGATTCAGCTATTATGAATCCAGCGAGTAAAGTGATAGCATTGAAGGGCAAAGCTGGGGTGGAAGGTGAGACATAGACAAACAATTTTGGCTTTATGGTGCTTTGCTTAATTTTTTTTAATATTATATACAGTATGGCAGAGGTGATTTATAAACCTATTAGAATTTCGAAATTTGGATATATTTTTTTTAATTTTCATTGTTTTTACATTTTATAAAAGAAATAGTAATATAATACACATCTATATTTTAGATGGTTATAAAATAAAGTATGTTTAAAAAATATATATTTGAGTGACTTTAGTAGTCACTAGCAAGACTTCACTTGAAATTGATGCTCAATTTAATAAAATATTTTCAAAAAAAAAAAAAAAAACAATCTGTGGTAAGTTCTGAACTAATCCAATAAGAAAACCAAGTCAATTGACTAAACATTATATATTCCAACAAATATACCTAACATATAAAATGTTGATGTAAATACAATTTTTGTTGTATTTAATGATTGAAGTTACAATGGATGGATGGAATGGATGGAAATAATAATTCATTCCAGTGAGTAGGAATCGCACTCATAACCGTCGCGCTTACAGTCACAAGCGTTTTACCGCTGCGCCACGACGGGCCAAAACGTTGGCGTAACGTTGTTATATATCATTTTTTTCAAGTTATATGGAATTCTATCAAAAAATTAGATCGCCGGCAAAACTTAATAGCCAAATGACAGCGCGTCATTGATCGTCCGTGATGCGGCAGATTTACTTAACTCTCTCTTTTAATTGCAAAGGTGCGTGTACGCAGGCGTGGGTTCGATTTCCACTCGAGGAAATGAAATATAAAATATTTTAATTTCTTTTGAGAATCGAGAGCCAATCGCGGCATTTAGTTACGCAATACCTCTACAATTCGGCAGAAAATAGGGAGCAGAGTGTATTAACACTAGGCTCTCTCTGCCTACTCTCGCTCGGGACTGTAGGCAACTGCCTACTCTGGTACTCGGGAAACAGCGTGAAATTAAAAATAATCTACTGGTAACGCAGTTTGAACGTAAATAAAAACCGTTCATATTATTAAGGAGGAGTTATATTATAATAATGATTATTATAAACAAATAATTGATAATGTTAGCTCACAGTTATATGAAATTGAATTAAACGATGCAAACTTACAAGTTTCTAAAAATATAAACATGGCTTTTTAAAATCTTATAAAGCTGGCTATTCAATGCTTTTCTTATTCCTAAAATTTAGATCGTGTATATGCGACCTATATTCTCCACCCTGCTGTTGACCTTCTACATTTATGTATGTAGCCAAAAGATATTGGGAACTCGTTCACCAGTTAGGTCAACATTATACTTAATTTTTCTGTGTAACTGCTTAAAATTCTGTTTTTCTGAACTGCCATGGAAAAAGAACTTATGTTAAAGAATTTATAATAGGATTACGTGTCACTTATTTCAGTTAATATAATATTTTTAAGTTTTTTTTGTAGGCAACAAATAATTTTACAATGGGTCCATGCGTTTACGATTTTCTATCATTTAAACAAAGTCAATGCTGCGCTTTTTCTAATTTAATCGTAAAATATATCAACTTCTTCAACGCGACGATTGTGAGTTCGATTCTCAATTGTCATCTAGATCATCATGGAACCTATTACCTATAAACATGAGTGAAACTATTGAATCATAACATATATCTACCCTTGCAAATATGTTAATGGGCCGAAATATAAAAGAAAAAAATAAACGAAAATCGTTTTTTCAGTATTTTAAACAAAAACGTATAAAGATAATATTAAACATATTTAATTTTTATTTTATCACGCAGTATGTAGGTAGGTACTAGGGAATTGCGTCATGACGTCGGTCGTCCACTCGTCGACTCGGCAATGAATCATCTAACGCGCTCGGAACAGAGAAATGTAAAAATGGCTTCATATTTTAAAGATTATATTGCTAAAAAAATATGTATTTATTTAGTTTATATAAATTATTAATATTTTATTAAAAATAAAACTGTTAATGTAAAACTGAACTCGCAAAGATGTAAATATAGGTAATCACAATGACTCGTATAATAGCATTAGCTTAATATATATATAACTTAATATATTTTTTTAAGTTAAGTCGTAAAATACTGTCTATCTTATATAAATTGCATTTAACTGTAAACATTTTTTATTGAAGAAATTTTTGATTAGATAATTTAAACGGTATGGCGTTTACAAAAATTTCATTAAATTTTTCGGAGAGTTTCTATACAGGCCTGAGGCTCTACATGCATGATTTATGGGTGATGTCTTAATAACAACCGATGTTTTTTATATTTTTTATTATATTTTTTTGATAATTATCATGGAAATGGATACTTTCTAATATGAAACTGACGATGAAATTGACGGAATCTTTAACGATTGGATATTTATTATTCTGTAAAAAGGCTGCTCACAAATAATGAATATGAAACACTTTGGGTAATTTGTCAATTATTTTAAAATAAAGTTATTTCTAATTTATTGAATGTCTATGTGGAAGGAAACTGGCACTCTCTAAATGATGAGTTTACAAAGTACTAAAAATCCCCTTATAGTAGATATTAAATGATTAGTCGTTCTGGAGGCATTGCGTGTTGAGTGGCAGAACTCAACGTCGCGTTTTGTCTCTATCGTTGCCAGAGCGATTTTATATTAATATTTCTTTTGCTCAAGTGGGAATCGAACCCAAAACCTGTCGTGTTTACAGTCGCTCCCTTGTGCCCTGCGCCACGACTGGCATCCAGTATTATTTGTATTTTGTTATTATTTAAATAAAACAAGTCTCTTATAGTACGCAAATAACTTGTTTCCAGCTAACATTCAGTTATTTAACACTTACATAATAATATTACAGTGTTGACCACATCACAAGTACATCAAGGCGTAGCCTTAAGGTTTATTCATTTTTAGCTGTATAAATAATTCTAATATACCTATTGGTACTTTTACTTTATTATTTATTAAAACTAGGAAAAAATGTATGCTCGTAATATATGGGTATGTGTATATAATATTTATATGCGTGGCGGTTGTGGGTTCTATTTCCACTTGGGAGAATAAATTATATATTTTGGGTAAATTATTTTTTTGTTGAATTCGGCGACTCAACACGCAATGCTTCGAAAAATTCGGCAAAAAGTGGGAAACGAAGTGTTCCTATCGTGCTATGTATGTATATGCGGGATTGAGCGTGAAGCTGATTTAATTTTTTTATATAGTTGAGAATAAGCTGACACTATTTTTAATTTGGTCTTCGAAAAAAAAAAACGTAAATAAATAATAGTACGTCATTTATGATTATTCTTATCAAAATGACCCTGACAACGTACTTACTTAAGCCAATGACCCATTATTATATTCTTTAAATGTTTTAATTTTGTCATTTCTTTTGTGCCATAATATTTTTTTGATGGTACATTAATTTATAAGAAGCGTGCTTTATTATTGCTTGTATTTTTTTATAGTCGCGCAACTTAATACTCATTTTTGCGGTATTGGCAAAGATAATGTATTGTTTGATTACATTCTTTTCTTGTACATAGCAGGATAGGCATAGGGAACCTGGGAACCTAATGTTGAGACACTCATTCCCCACTTTCTGTCGAAATTTGAAATGGAATTAATGAATATGTTAAATATTTTATTTCCCTGACGCATATAAATTATAAAATCATTTGCAAACTCCAAGACCAAATATTTGTATATAATATAGATTTATACGATCATATAGATTTCTTACCAATATAAAATTAGCCCTAATCAATGTGTCAGTCAGTAACATTCCTATGAGTGTTGTATTTAAAGAGGGTAATATTATTAGAAAATGGCATTGGTACGCACGAATGCGTCCTAAGCTATACGCGACGATATGGTAAAATCGATTGTTATTTTTTATTTATGGAATCAACTTGAAATAACTATTTTCTTGGCACTTTTTTTGCTTTTTTTTTATACTTCATTTTTGTATGGATTTTGTAAAATAAACATTTGTGTCATGTCGATCTATCTATCCAAAATAGAGAATCTATTTAGTGAGACAGAAGGATATCTCTCTTACTTATTTTTATTATTAACATACTATGTGTATAATGTGCTAAAGCACTCTTCAAAATTCAAACTAAAAAAATAGATCTCATCTATTAGTAAAATGTTATAAAGTACTCATTGTCGCGCACCGTAAAGCACCTGCGCTTGAAAAATGAAGGGCTTCTTTCATTTGAAATTTAAAATTACCATGTAAAGTAAGTAGGTACTAAATTGGTAAAGAACTGTAATTTAGTAGCTTCACGTTGTATCCCTAGCGGGTTAGTCAGTGAGGACGGAGCGTCAAATGCTACGGTCTCTGTATATACTCGTTCACTTTTTCGTTCGATACCAAGGCAAAGCGCGGTGTTGAGTTTAGTCACTCGACACACAATGCCTCAAAAGTACAGCGGAAAGAGAGAACGAAGTATCTTTACACTGTGTTTCCTCTGCCTACCCTGCAATAGGTAGAATGCAGCATGAAGCTGAAAAAATGTATATTTTTTTATAAATTAACTCTTTTCCACATTGTTTGAATAGCAATATAACTAATCCGTACACCTCTCACACAGACGATCCATACTCATTTATTTCTTATGTCCCAGCAGCGCAAAAGACGCTGCAAATATTCAACATTGAGATGAAATCCAAGATGAAGGCGCACACGATGACCGAAGACGTGGTCTTCTGGAAGTGGATATCCCCGAACACCCTGGCCCTCGTTACCAAGATGTCGGTCTACCACTGGTCCATGGAAGGTGACTCTACGCCGGTCAAGATGTTCGATAGACACTCCTCGCTCGCTGAGTGCCAGATTATCAATTATAGGACTGATCCAAAACAACAATGGTTGTTGTTAGTTGGTAAGTTATTTTTTAATTAATTTAGTTTTTACAAGGAGAATGATCCTATAAATTACAAATAATAATTGTCCTTAGGCATATCGGCCCAACAAAACCGTGTAGTGGGCGCCATGCAGCTGTACTCCGTGGAGCGCAAGTGCTCCCAGCCCATAGAGGGGCACGCAGCCTCCTTCGCCACGTTCAAGGCGGAGGGTAACGCGGAGCCCTCCACGCTGTTCTGTTTCGCTGTGAGGACAGCACAGGGTGGAAAATTGCATATTATCGGTGAGTATAATAAAATAATAATAATACTTTATTGCACATGAAAATATATATATATATATATATATATATATATATAAAATTTACACAGAAGAAAAAAAAAATGATAAAACTGGTATATTAGTTTTTTTTTTGTTTATTCCGTTTAGTACAGAACGCAAATCCTTTTTCGAAATTGAACCTATTGTTAAAATTCTCCGCTCCCATTAAGACACTTCCGTTCTCCACTTTTCACCGAATTCTTGCGAGCTTTCGTGTCGAGTAACAGAAGTAAATGCCGCCCTTTGCCTCGCGTTACCAGAGCGAGGAAGAAATTAAAATTTAATCTTTAATATAACACAATACTCATAAATAACAATTGTTTCAGAGGTTGGCCAAACTCCAGCTGGTAACCAACCATTCCCCAAAAAGGCAGTAGACGTGTTTTTCCCGGCTGAAGCCCAGAACGACTTCCCGGTGGCAATGCAAGTGTCACCCAAGTATGACGTCATATATCTAATCACCAAATATGGATATATCCATATGTATGATATTGAAACGGGTACCTGTATTTATATGAACAGGATTTCATCTGATACTATATTTGTGACTGCCCCACATGAGTCCACTGGTGGTATTATTGGTGAGTTGACTTTGGTATGCTTGTATAGTGCGGTTGATAAGTCTTGGTTTGTGTATTGTTTCGCACGCGGGAAGTAAGTAGTTCCCCTAGTAAATCCCAAAATATCTATGTTGCCAACTGCAGTTAACTTTCAGTTCAGCCACAACTCGTCGAGCATACTGTAAAATAGTATGTATTAGACACCACTTTATTGTCAAGTGATAAATATTTAAAATAATTTTGCATGCTCTGTTTGGTTATTTAATAGGGGTGTAATGGGAAACCAGCTGGTTATTTCTATATCCACCAAGTTGTACCAAAAATTTAACGCAGTTAAAATGATCATATACTAGACTTTACCTGCGGCTTCGTCCGCATGGTCAAATTAGAAAGATTAGAGAAACCAACCAAACAAACTATAGTTTTATAACATTAGTAATAGATAGGTTCTAATATATTTTAATGAATCACAACAGGTGTAAACCGTAAAGGCCAAGTGTTATCAGTCACAGTTGAGGAAGACTCGATAGTTCCGTACATCAACACAGTACTGCAAAACCCTGAACTGGCGCTACGTCTCGCGGTTAGAAATAATTTGGCCGGCGCTGAGGAGTTGTTTGTTAGGAAGTTCAATATGCTATTCACTAATGGACAGTATGGGGAAGCTGCTAAGGTAAGCATTTTATTAAAGTATAGTTATTTCGTTATAATTAATTATAGTTGTCGTCACCCGCTTCGCTACATTTTACCGCGGAGGCCGTGCCTTAAAGTTTAATATCGCAGTTATTTTTGAAAATAGGAAAAAAATAATAATAGATTCTTTTTTCTCACACTACTTATTTTTTATACAGGGTGGAACTGTCGGCACCACTTTAAATGAAACCACAGTTTTAACTACTCTATAAAAGCCCAATATAATTAAAAAAAAAATCCTAAAAATGAAAAAGTTATTTTGTCAAACAAAATAAATAATAAAATTATCGTTTTAAAATAAAACGCCATTTGTAAAGTATAACATAAGCACGCACACACTTACCTGTCAAAGCGGCAACGTCGCATACGTATGTGTGCGTCACACGAAATACAGGTATGGATAGAAATCGTGAAATGAAAAAAAATCTTACGTCCAAACTGTTGAGGTACCTTGATTATTTTTTTTAATTCTGGGTTTGAAATATTTTACCCTATATGCAGTTTCAGTAAAAAGAGCGCTGCCTCTTCCACCCTTTATATGCTGATAACAAAAAATAATGACTCATTCTAACGTTATATATTTTAAGGTGGCAGCAATGGCGCCTCGAGGTATTCTCCGCACGCCACAAACTATCCAGCGTTTTCAACAAGTGCCCACACAGCCGGGACAGACGTCTCCCCTGTTGCAGTACTTCGGTATCCTGCTAGACCAGGCACAGTTGAACAAGTTTGAGTCCCTGGAGCTATGTCGGCCTGTTTTGTTGCAAGGTGGGTGTGGATTATGTTTATATATTTTTAATATGTAGTTTGTTATTAATTTTAGTTTTATAAAATAATCGTTTTTTATTTTTATAATATGGTGTAAATTAGTGGCATAATTTATTATTTCTCACTCATATACACACACCGGCAAAATTAGAGGAACACACAAAAAATACAAAGAAACAAATTTGAGAAATTTTGAATTTTTTAAAATCAAATTTTCTTTGCAAAGTTTATCAACAAACATTATTAATATCTTGTTTTGCTTTCGCGGGCACTTAATAGAACTTCAATATGTTTGCCCATGCTTCTTATGACATTCTTTATCATTTCCTGGGGCAAATTGTCCCACTCTTCAATCAGCGCCAATTTTAACTCTTCAATATTCCTGAGGGATAGAATTCTCTTCTGTACTCTTTGTCCAATCATGTCCCAGACATGCTCTATCGGATTCATGTCTGGAGATCGTGCTGGCCAGTTCATTTGGGTAATTCCGACTTCATTAATGTGATCACAAACTACGCGAGCAGTGTGGGGCCGTGCGTTATCGTACATTAATATAAAATCTGGGCCTATAAATGGGGCAAAAGGCATTACATGAGGTTCCAAGATATCGGTTATGTATCTGTGTGCAGTAAAGGATCCGCCCTCAATTATGACCAAAGCGGTGCGGGCTGTTAAAGTTATGCCACCCCACACTATGACAGACCCTCCACCGTATGACACTGTACCGTATGTTCTCCTCGATACCTCCACATCCTTTCCCGTCCATCGATGAAATTCACACAAAACCGGCTTTCGTCAGAGAATAAAACACAACTCCATTCATCTGACCAATGTTGGTGCTGACGAGCAAACCATAATCTTCACTTACACGCATGCTACGCACTTCTTCAAACAGATTTCGAGTCTGAACAGCTGTTTGACGACGTTTGTCAAAGTTTGCACCCTTATAAAACGTTCGTCTACAGCACTGGTTGCACGATTCCTGCCTTGTCCCCGCCTCCGCACATAAGATCCTGTCTGTCTGTATCGTTTCACATTACGGTGGATCACAGATACTGGTACACCCAACATTTGACTCACTGAACGGTATGTGTGACCTTTCTCTACCAATGTCACAGCTCTGGCGACTTCGGTTGCAGGTAAATCACTCATTTTGTATGCAATACAAAGTTAAATCTTCAAACAACAACAACAAAATGAGCTAGGGCCACCATTGACTGCATAAACAAACTTCTTATCGAAAACACTTAAAAGCGCTGATTGTCAACAAACACTTAAAAGTTTATAATTTCTGTTCCATTATTGAAGAATGTCAATATGTCACTAAATGTTATATTATACGAGAGTAATATTTTAAATAAATGAACCACTTGTACTATTACCCACAATTTGTAAAAAAAAATATCCTTTTGTTTGTGTTCCTCTAATTATGCCGGCGTGTGTATGAATATAGGAAAAGAGAAGTTAAAATTTTTAAATATTTTTTTAGATAGCATTTAATTTTATTGGAAACATCTGATGTATATTTACATTTTATAAAACAATCTAATTTTAACTTTATTATTTGCTCTATTAGTTCAATATTATAAAATGATTTAGTGTATACTAAAGTATTAATGTCCATAAACAGGTCGTAAACAGCTCCTTGAGAAATGGCTTAAAGAGGAAAAGCTGGAGTGTTCAGAGGAGCTGGGTGATCTTGTGAAGCAAGTGGATCCTACTTTAGCTCTCTCTGTTTATCTACGGGCCAATGTGGCCAGTAAAGTTATCCAATGCTTCGCTGAAACTGGCCAATTTCAGAAAATTGTGCTTTATGCCAAAAAGGTAATTATTTTTTTTATTAAACTAAGTAATAAAAAGATTTTTCGATCATTATGGATTTAGAATATGTGCAGGTGGGATATTTTCTAATTTAGTAAGTTTTTAGTCACTTTTAGATAGAATTTGAAAATTTCAATGTAATTAAATTTCTACTTTATTTAAAAAATGTTACTAATTGCTTCAGGTTATTTAAACAACACTACAATAGACTTTCTAATAAATTATTAAATAATGTAACATGATAATAATTAATATATTTTTTAACCAGGTTAGCTACACACCTGACTACATCTACCTACTCCGTTCTGTAATGCGTACCAATCCTGAACAAGGAGCAGGGTTTGCCGGCATGCTGGTAGCTGAGGACCCACCCCTGGCTGATATACAGCAGATTGTGGATGTCTTCATGGAACAGAATATGGTGCAGCAATGTACTGCCTTCCTGTTGGATGCTTTGAAGAATAACCGACCTGAAGAAGGTGCTTTGCAGACCAGGTAGATAATTTTTATGTTTGGACAACTATTGGGTTTTGCTGGCGTGAGGATAAAGTAGAAATATAGATAGAACTGTGTAGATACTTGTAGGTATTTTTGCTTAGCCTCAAGGGATAGTATACTGTCGCTCAACACTGACCGCATTGGCAGCGACGTGTTAATAAATATATCATTAATAAGTAGAAAAAAAATATTATCATCTATTAGTAATTTTTCACATTATATTTTTTATAATATTTTTTATAAAAATATATTTTTTTAAATTATTGTCACATTTCACTCACACAGGCTACTCGAAATGAACCTGATGTCAGCGCCCCAAGTCGCGGACGCGATCCTAGGCAACGGTATGTTCACCCACTACGACAGGGCGCATGTCGCGCAGCTCTGTGAAAAGGCGGGCCTGTTGCAGCGCGCCCTCGAGCATTACACCGATTTGTATGATATTAAACGTGCTGTGGTATGTTGAATATATTTTTATACTTGTAGTATTTTATTTATTAAGCTTTTGTCTTGGTGAGACCAGTTGTGGGGCAAGGGGGCGGGGGTGTAAACGCGACAAGTGGAGGGGGTGTCTTACCACTGGTGGAAGTGAATTATTCCTAAACCAGTTGCATCTGCAGACACCATTTGTGCCCCTGCACCACAACTGGTCTCAGTAATAGTAAACATACTTTATAGTATGTTCGTGTAGTAATGCCTTATGACTCAAATAGGACTCAAAAATCACATACAAATTGTTGACGTATCTATATTAATTTACGAAATATAAATTATTTCAGGTCCACACCCACCTCCTATCAGCGGACTGGCTTGTCACCTACTTTGGCACCTTATCAGTGGAAGACTCTCTTGAGTGCCTCAAGGCTATGCTTCAGGCCAACATTAGGCAGAACTTGCAAATATGCGTACAAATTGCCACAAAGTACCACGAACAGCTGACTACTAAATCTCTGATTGAATTATTCGAAAGTTTCAAGACTTATGAAGGACTGTTTTACTTCCTCGGCTCCATTGTCAACTTTAGCCAGGATTCGGAAGTGCACTTTAAATATATTCAGGTAAAATAAATTACTTATTAAGTGTTTGAAATCTTCAAAATTATTGTTAAATGTTATTAAAGTTATTTTTGTTTATGTAATCTATATCAAAATTTAAATAAATTTGTTTTACTTTATGTTTCATAGAATTATTTAAAATTAAATTTTCACACCCACATACTGGTGAAGTAAAATATATAATAGTGGTGATTAAATAATATTATTATATGTATTTTTCAGGCTGCATGTAAAACAGGACAAATCAAGGAAGTGGAACGTATATGCCGGGAATCGAACTGCTACAACGCGGAACGTGTGAAGAACTTCCTCAAAGAAGCCAAGTTACCTGACCAACTGCCTCTAATCATAGTGTGCGACAGATTCGACTTTGTCCACGATCTTGTGCTATATTTATATAGAAATAGCTTGCAGAAGTATATTGAGATATATGTGCAAAAGGTATTTATTGTTTTTGTTTTTTCATATTATATATTTTCTTCGCTATTTATGTTTTTAGATATGTTCTCCATCTGAAATGAACTTTACTTTTTAAATTTCTTTTCTTCACATTAACTTCATGAAATAATGTGTTATTTGTTTTGGAGGATCAATTAAAAAGGGGGGAGACCAGTCGTGGCGCAGCCACAGGCTGTGGGTTCGATTTCCACTCCAGGAAATGAAATATTTATTTAAATTTATATTTCCATTTCTTTACTTTGACCTAGTCTTAACACTAGGGTCCCTCTTCTTGCCCTGTTACATGTGACATACAGCGTAAAGCTGCTTTTTTATATGATTTAATAAAAAAATCACAACATAATTTTGTCTTTTATACTTATTTATAACACTACTATTTTCATAATTCAGGTAAACCCGTCTCGCCTTCCTGTTGTTGTCGGCGGTCTCTTAGACGTGGACTGTGCTGAAGATATCATCAAGAATTTAATCTTAGTCGTGCGAGGACAGTTCTCAACTGATGAACTTGTGGCTGAAGTTGAAAAGAGAAACAGGTATTAATTACATACTTATCAATTCTTCGAAATGAATTCTTGTAAAATAAAAAGTTTAACACTTAATTAGGATTTTTTTAAAGAATTTGTACTGTACCTGTACTATGATGGCATATTTTTGATATTTTGTATTGTTAACTTAAGGATGTCATTTTAATATACAATGTCTTTTATTTCAGATTGAAATTACTTCTCCCATGGCTGGAGACACGCGTGCACGAGGGCTGCAACGAACCAGCCACCCACAATGCACTGGCTAAAATTTATATTGACTCAAATAACAACCCTGAACGTTTCCTCAAGGAGAATCAATGGTAAATTATTGCTTATAATTATTTGTTTTGTTTGTTTTTAAATTATTGTTATAATTAATTGATTTAACTTAGTAAGCAAACTTTATAAAGTATGTTTTACTAATTTTTTTTTATCATTTTTCTGGCTATCACTATTAATATCACTTATCACTATTTTATATATTAATAAAACAAACAGGTACGACTCGCGCGTCGTGGGCCGCTACTGTGAGAAGCGCGACCCGCACCTGGCGTGCGTCGCGTACGAGCGAGGCCAGTGCGACCGCGAGCTCATCGCCGTATGCAACGACAACTCCCTCTTTAAGACCCAGGCCAGGTACCTGGTGCGCCGGCGAGATCAGGATCTGTGGTTGGAGGTGCTGGCAGAGTCCAATCCGTTCAAGCGACAGCTCATTGATCAGGTTTGTTTGTTTGAATGTGTGTTGTTGGTTGGGAGTTTTCCTGCTCTGGCAATATAAAGACGTCTGGATTATAATATAAGAATATCAGAATATATACTACAAGAATGTCTCGAATCTAAGCCGAAAGCAGGGGAAGAGTGTCTTGATACTTACTCCCTTCTCTCTACCCTCTGATGAGGGAAAAAAATTGAAGCTGCTTGAAAATTGAAATTTATTTTACTAAACAACTGCAAATCTATTAATTTTTATTGTTTTAAAGTATTTTACTTTTAATATGTGCTAACACATAGTTCCGTGAATTTATTTTAATGGAAATTATTATTGCAATAACAATTTTAAAAATACTTTCCAATTCTTAATACTAATAAGCAATTTTTTTTTCAGGTTGTCCAAACTGCCCTGTCGGAGACTCAAGACCCAGAGGACATCTCAGTGACAGTGAAAGCTTTCATGACAGCAGATCTACCAAATGAACTGATTGAATTGCTTGAGAAGATTGTCCTCGATAACTCTGTGTTCTCTGATCATAGGAATTTACAGAATTTACTTATTTTGACTGGTTAGTAAAGATTTCTATATGGATATATGTATAAAAATCATAAATCATATCATGATAAGGAGGACTTGCACATCCAGAGATGCAAAATGGCTGAATCTCTTGAACACAACAAAACTTACAATGTCGTTTTATATTAATCCATTTATTATTTTCATTTCACAGCTATAAAGGCGGATCGAACTCGCGTCATGGAATACATAAACCGTCTCGACAACTACGACGCGCCCGACATCGCCAACATTGCGATCAACAATGAACTGTATGAAGAGGCGTTTGCTATATTCAAGAAGTTTGATGTTAACACTTCCGCTATTCAGGTAATAGGGTTGATTTTGTTGTTTTTGTTTGTGGTAATGGTGAACTATAAGACATTAAATATATAGAAATTTTAATGTACCAGGAATCGAACGCGTGTTTATTTGATACTTACCAAAATTGTGTATAGATTTTTGATATGTTATTGTTAAATATATTGTTCTTGCTCTAGCCTTACAACAAAGCGTGGTGTTTGAATTTGCATCTTATCTTACCCCAAAAAAAATGAAAATAAAGGCAGGCATATTTAGTGTTTTAATTTAAAAATACAATTAAAATTGATTTTATTTATATAGTTTATTTTCTAATATGTTGCCACCCAGCTATAATTAAATAATTAACCTTGTTTCCAGGTGCTAATTGACCAAGTGAAAGACCTGAAACGCGCCTACGAGTTCGCCGAGCGTTGCAACGAGCCGGGCGTTTGGTCGCAGCTAGCCAAAGCCCAACTACAACAAGGTTTGGTGAAAGAAGCTATTGATTCCTATATAAAGGCGGACGACCCCTCCGCCTACATGGACGTGGTGGATACGGCGACTAAGGAACAGTCGTGGGAAGATCTTGTGCGGTATTTACAGGTTAGTTCTGTTGTTAGTATTTTATTAGTGAGTGGAATTAAGATGTGGATTATTTTATCATTAAATAAAAATATACTTTATAAAATACAATACCCATCAGTTATACTAAATGTCATAACCTTCATAAAATCCAAAGGCTAGAGATGTAAGATGGTAAATAAATATTATATTTACCCAAGAAAAAATATTCAACAGGGTAATTTATTGTTTAAATAAGTGCAGCTTTGATTGATTGTTATTCAATATTGATCTCTTAATTTTAGAAAGAATATAATGTGACAGAGGATCTAAAGCTCTAGATTCTCACTCTTCTCCCTCCTACTATATATGGAATACAGTGTGAAACTAAAAAAACAAAAACAATTGCTATATTCTGAAACTTGACAATTTTCCACATATAAATAATAAACAATCGCTCCCATAGATGGCACGCAAGAAGGCCCGCGAGTCCTACATAGAATCAGAACTGATCTACGCATACGCCCGCACCGGCCGTCTCGCTGACCTTGAAGAGTTCATATCGGGGCCAAACCACGCGGATATCCAGAAGATCGGTGACCGCTGTTTCGAAGACAAAATGTATAATGCGGCTAAATTGTTGTACAATAATGTTAGCAATTTTGCACGTTTGGCAATTACGTTGGTGTATTTGAAGGAATTCCAAGGTTTGTTTTTTTTGGTGTATTTTATGTTGTAGGTTTTATAGTGTAACTTTAGGTAATATTGAGAGTTAAGACACTCTATTTCCCCACGCAAGGCCCAATTTTAGAAACGAGTGGCGGAAGTCAACGCTGCGTTTACAGTTACAAGCTTGTGCTCGTGCGGCACAACTGGTCTCAATTTTAAATATATTAACAAAAACCATATTTTCCGATCACAGGTGCCGTTGACAGCGCTCGCAAAGCGAACTCGACCCGCACGTGGAAGGAAGTGTGCTTCGCGTGCGTCGACGCCGGCGAGTTCCGCCTCGCGCAGATGTGCGGACTGCATATTGTCGTCCATGCTGACGAACTGGAGGACCTCATTAATTATTATCAGGTATTTGTTGAAGATATATAAAGGTTAACTTGTTGTTTTATGCAATGGTAGTGGGTTTGGTTCTTGGTTGTGGAAGAAATTTTGGATATGCAAAGCGTAATATGGAACTGCACAAGTAAGGTCTGAAATTTGGGTGAAAAGTGGAGATTCGCGTAGGTCGAGAATCTCTCTGCCTACATCCCTTCAAAAGTTATGAAGCTGAAAAAAAACCTTAGAATATGCTGGTGGATGTGGGCGAGTTTTGTCTCGCTCAAACATGTGGGTTATATATTATATTGCACTTATTACTCAATTATTAAATAAATAATATTTTTTTCAAACCAATATACAAGAGATATAACAATTTATATAAAATAATTTCAACTCACCTTCACAGGATCGCGGTCACTTCGACGAGCTAATAAGTCTACTAGAAGCGGCCCTCGGCCTCGAGAGAGCCCACATGGGAATGTTCACAGAACTGGCGATCCTATACTCCAAATACAAGCCGGCCAAGATGCGCGAGCACTTGGAGCTGTTCTGGTCGCGTGTTAACATTCCCAAGGTAAATTATGTTTATATTTTGTTGTTAGTTAAAAGGCAATAATTTTTTGAAATTGTATATATGTTAAAAAGTTGCGGGAGACGTATTTGGTGAAGTAAAATATTAAGTAAAATTAAGTACCTAAGACTATTAAGATAGTAATTTTAGACAGTATTTATAATTGCAGTAGGATCAATAATCAAATCACTCATACAGTAACATGTGTTTTCTTTTCCAGGTACTTCGTGCAGCTGAACAGGCCCACCTCTGGTCGGAGCTGGTGTTCCTCTATGACAAGTACGAGGAATATGATAATGCGGCTCTTACTATGATGCAACATCCCACTGAGGCGTGGCGTGAGGGACATTTCAAGGATATTGTGACTAAGGTATATCTTTATATACTTGCTTTGTTAAACGTAACAGAAAACAAAAAAAATCCTTATTTCTTTTGATTTGTATATCTCTGAAACATGATTTTGTTTCATAGTCCACATAATTGAACTTACAGGCTAGTATAATATAAAAATAACCCTCACATTTACAGCATAAGTATTGAAATTAATTTAAACCATTCCAGGTGGCAAACATGGAGTTATACTACAAAGCTATCCAATTCTACCTGGACTTTAAACCTCTACTCCTCAACGATCTGCTATTAGTACTGGCCCCACGTATGGACCATACCCGTGCGGTCACCTTCTTCACTAAAGCCGGTCATCTGCAGCTTGTTAAGGCCTACCTGAGATCAGTACAGAATCTTAATAATAAGGCTGTGAATGAAGCATTGAATTCGTTATTAATTGATGAGGAAGATTATCAGGTATAAGAATTGGTGCTCTTGATTTTTCATATTTTTAATTTATTTTTACTTGACACCTTTTTGGGCTTATTAGGGTAGGCAAACGTAACCTAGTGTTATGATAATGGTACCCCAAAATAATTGAGGGAATTTTCTAGACTAAATTGAGTTGAATTCAAACACTCAATCATTACACTTACATTCAGATGGTATTCCACTGTGCTACATTAGTTTATATGTTTTGAATTTATGAAAATAGTCAAGTTGTTATTTACAGTTTATTTATTATAATATTTAAATTTATAAAATGATAACCTAAATGGTTTTATTTGTAGGGCTTACGAACATCGATAGATGCATTCGACAACTTCGACACTATTGCGCTGGCGCAACAACTAGAGAAACACGAACTTACCGAGTTTAGACGAATTGCTGCTTACTTATACAAAGGTAATATTTAATAATTTCAAAACATAATGTATTATGGAAATTTAATACTCAATATGTCATTATTATGTGTGTGTTAGCGTTTTTATCAAAGAAACTTAATATCAGAAAATTTAAAACTCCATGTTTTTATCATAAGCAAATTCATGAATGAAATATGAATGAATTGTTATAAGAAAACATCATAAACAAAAAATATAATTGAGAGAAAGAAGAATAAATATGACGAAATTGCAAACTTACATCGGGAAGTATACATAGAGAGACATACATACATGTATATATGCATTTATTTAAATTTTTTTATTCAATTTCAATATTCAAATATCATATACATTTTACACCAGGCAACAACAGATGGAAACAAAGCGTGGAGCTCTGCAAGAAGGACGCGTTGTACGCCGACGCTATGGAGTACGCGTCCGAGTCCCGCCAGCCCGAAGTGGCCGAGGAACTGCTTGATTGGTTCCTGGAGAGGAATAATTTTGAGTGCTTCTCCGCTTGTTTGTATCAGGTGATTGAAGTCTCTTTTTTTGCTTTATGCTCTATCCTTTTCTATATTGTAAAGAAATAAAGAGAATCTAGGGTTATTATGACAATGTTCTTGGGTGATGGAGTCTACAAATTCTGTAATAATGTATGTAATTTGTAATCATTTATATCATTGTAATACGTCATTATTATTTTTTATTTGTGTATAAGTATGAAGTGACTATTTATTGCTAGTTATTTTTTTTTATATTATACTAGCGGACGCGCGCAGCTTCGCCTGCTTATTGCTTAGGGGTGAATTTTAATAAACCATGAAACACGTGTTCAATTAAATATTTTTAAGACTCTAAATTTCAATTATTTTTAAAATCGAGGCCGATTTAAAAAAAAAATCATATAAACCCTATTTCGCCCCTTTAAGGATATTTTTTTTCAAAATCCCTTCTTAATGGATGTCCAGATTACGAAAGTAAACATCTGTCCTAATGTCACGTTTCTACGCACAGCGGTTACGGCTGTGCGTGCGTCTTATCTCAGTCAGTGAGGACAACTCATTTTATATATATAGATTTATCCATATAATAATTATTTACATTCCCTTACAGTGCTACGATCTATTGAAACCGGACGTAGTCATCGAATTGGCATGGAGACACAACATCATGGACTTTGCCATGCCATACCTCATACAAACGGTCCGGGAATTGACGACAAAGGTAGAGAAGCTGGAGGAAGCAGATGCAAAACGAAGTACTGAGAGTGCTGAACAAGAGGCCAAGCCCGCTATGATCATGGAACCACAGCTTATGCTTACCGCTGGTATGTATATGATTTTTTAACAGTCATGCTGTATCCCGCACAAAGCAGGGTTAAAAAATTATACTAATTGTATAATTTTTTTTGCGACAATATGTCAAATTATTGACTAATAAACCAATTCGCAGGTCCATCAATGCCCTACGGCGGTGTACCGGCGCAGGCGTCGCCCTACGCGTACGCGGCACAAGCGCCCTCCCCCGCGCCCTACCACGGCTACGGCATGTAGGGAACCGCCGCCCCTGCCTGGGGGTCCTTTGCGCACTTCTGAGCGACGTGCCGACACGCCGACACGACTCGCCGACACCGACACCGACACCGACGCCGACATGCCGACACCGACGCGATACGCCGACATATATATTTATTAACTATTATTAATGCCCTATAGTGTACATATTACTATGCTTATTAATTGTGAATCGTATTATAAATTAAATGTTGTTTAGAATATACAAGTAGATCCAGTGAATTGAAATAAATATGGACGTCGGCGTGTCATATCGGTTGTTTCTTAGAAGCGGAACTCTGCATTTTCGAATCCAACCGTAATTTTTGTTGATGAGGTCAAACTTGTGAAATAGTCTAGATTTTATACACAACGGGTTTACGTTTGTAAGCGGCATGGCCTAATTCAGGTTTTTTTTCGGTCATTGTAAGTATTAGTCGAAAATGCACTGAGATCTTATTAAATAAAGGAAATTAAAAATATAGTTCTCGTTACACTACATTTTCGAGGTAGAAATTTGTTAATATATATACATTGTCAATATTTTTAGAGATTCAATCGCTTGGATGCCGACTTTTAGCATTATATTCTCGTTATGCTACTTCAGTTGTTAGTTGGCCGAGTAGATTAAATTTCTAAAACATAGATATCACAATACATTGCGTGCTCATCATCTGACTAGGCTTACCATAGTGAGAAAATTATAAATTCATTTCATATATATATAAAAGTTATTGATAAACTTGGCCTTAAATTATTAAAACTGCTGCCTGTTTGTCATTCTTAAAATCAACCATCATTTTTAAACTAGATGAAATGTATATGGAAGTTATATTAACAAATTAATTATATAGAAGCGAATATAGCAGTCTCCGTTCTGATTTCATAATAATACCAAAAACTTTGGAAGAAAATGAATATTGCTGTATTTGCTTTTATAAGATTTGGATATATATGTTTTCTCTACTGTTAATCGAGCAGCTGTAACCAAATTTTAGATTTCTCTGAGCTTAGGTGTACCGCTGAGGTGCATAGATGAAATATTAAACACACATTGTAAATTGTTTGTGGTTATTTATCGCGACGTCGATAATGTCGTTTGAAATATAATTAGAGGTATTTAAATACATGAGAAAATTAAAACAACATGTAATATTATGTCACATTCAATAAATATTTAATTAGATAAATTAATATTCAAAAATATCTTTATGCAGATGTCGAAATTTGTTGAGCTTTGTTTTTTTTTTAACAAACAAGTGCTTCTTGGTTGGTAGTTCAGTATAATCTTTTTTATTTGAAATCCGAAACAATAAATGATATATTAATTTAATGTAAAAAAATCAAAAATGTTCATTTCAAATGATTATTGTTATATGTATATAATGCTTTCGATATTGCAATTGTAATTGGCGTAGAGTACGTTGAAAATGATAAATTTTAAATTGCAAAATTAACGGTAATAAATGAGAAATGTAGGTATGTTTAGATTTAGTTTAGGTGGAGATGGAGTAGTGGTATGTTATTATTATTATTATTTCTAATTAATACTATTAATTATTATTATTATGTTTGCGAGCGTGTGCGGGTTTGTATCTTGTATTGCGTTGCGTCTTATATCACACCTTGGTATGCCTTCACTAGATAATATTTAAGAATATTACTTATAGTTAAACCCGGCTGCCCGACAGAGCCTTTTGTTATTTCAACTCTTATCATTCATTATTATCGAGATTATTATTATTTTATTATTTGTTTTTCGTGAAAGATGTTAGCTCCACATACTGTTATATTATTGGTAACAATGTGATCGCGAGTTATAATTGATTAATTATTATTTAAAAAAAATCATCATTTAAATCATTCCTCTCATTTAATTAATATTTATTGTTCTTAATAAAGCAAAAATGAATAACAAAATTAGCCAGAATTTTTTTAATTATAACATTATTAGTATTGTATTTATTCATGTATGATACTATTTCACTGAATTTTATTATTGTAAGATTATATAATATGAATAAAAAGAAGTGTTTATTTATGATTACCTTCTCCCGTATAATTTAGAGAAATGTATTGATAAAATTAAAACTGAAAATAATGGGTAAATTTAATATTAAATAATTTTAAATTTTCTCATAATATCAAACAAATTTTCAATGTAAGAGACATATTACATAATGAAACTGAAGAATTTGTTAAGTTTAACGTTTTAATCTTGGGAACTACTGGCATGAATAGAAAAATATAGTCGCATCTATCGAGGAAGGCTTTGTGTCATACACAACCAGTTATTTTGCATTTGATATGATTGCACAGGTAAAAAGTTAGATCTCTAAATATTTGGACTTAGCCCCGTTATTTAGCGTAACTAACTAGAGATATTTTCGACTTAAGCTTTGAACAGACATATTCCTGTAAATGATGTTTTTTATTTTGCGGATCAAATTCAAATAGCAAAAAAACCTAGACCATTATCTTAAGAGGAACCTTTTCCGTATATATAAAAATGTAATGCTTTCCTTTTGTATAATAAGTTATAATTTTGAACAAATTAAAAATGATCGATTAGTTTCTGATTTAACTATTTAAACTTAGTACTCCTCTTTCTGTTTATAACTAATATAAAATTAAAATACGATGAATAAATTTAAGTTTATTAAATAAATCTCTGCAGTAGACAAGTAAGACGAAGAAGTAAAAAAGAGAGAAGTTTTATTTCTATTTTTTAAAGGATGCTGATTATTCATTAAATTTCTTCTTTTAAATTTAAAAGATAATCGAATTGTTAATATTATGAACATTTCCCTTTTCATACCGAACCGTCCATATCGACATTGTTTCATCACTAATGAATATCATAGATTTGACATTTTTTTTTGTCTACTTCTAACTAAATGTCGTTGTATGCACATCACATTTGACAACTGACAACAGTCAATAATTATTGTGAAAACGTCTAGATATATAAAGTATTATGACCTACAAGCGGAAAAAGTACCACCACGGTGATACTCATCTGAAAAAAAGGTGGAGAGTACGGAATAGAAAGAAAGATCTCGACCAAATCGACGACGACATAAAAGAAGGTAAAGCGGAGTTTCGTGTACGAGACTCACGTGTGTAATAGTTTAAGGTTATATCACACAAGTATATCAAATGGTTTTTCATTTATTTACAGAAAACGCCGATAAGTTGTTAAACCAAGAAGTGGATCTCGACGTACCAGGCGCTGCACAACATTATTGCCTCCACTGCGCGCGATATTTCATTGATAACCATGCACTTTTAGAACATTTTAAAACCAAAGTGCATAAAAGAAGGTTAAAAGCTCTAGAATTAGAACCATACACTGTAGAAGAATCCGAAAGGGCAGCTGGATTCGGGAATTTTAAACTTCCTAATAAAAGGAAAATAGTTACACAAAATACAGAAAGTGCTGACATTACTGATAGAGATAGTGAAGCTTTAGAATTGAGTCCTAATAAAAAGAAAAAAGTTGAAGATAATGCTACGTAAAATATATCAGAATTTTTTTAGTAAAAACATAATGCTAAGGCGATATTCTGCATTGTTTATGAATGGTCCAAAAGCTACTGAAAACTTTCTTTTTGTTGTACCATACATTGATTTTCATGAGCAAATAAAGTACAAAGAAGTCATACAGACTGAACTTCATAAGAGACAAATAGATTTAGATTTACAGAAATTAGAAAATCTTTGGGATGTATATGACATTTTAAAAAATAAAAGAAATGAGCTTGATTTAAAGAAGTCAACTCTAGGTAAAGAATTAGGAGAATTACAACAGAATAAGGAAGAAAATGATCATAAAGAAAAATTGAAAATACAATTTAATTTAGTCAAAGAAAACATTCAAAAATTAAAAGTTCCATTGTGGTCGGCTGAAGAAGCTGCTATAATAGAATTGCTTAAATTGCCCAATAAGTTGCACAAATTGACCCCTGATGACACCAGCCATATAATACATACATATAGCACTCAACCATCCAATAATAAGGATCATCTTGTAATCGGCAAAAAACATGACTTGATTTATTTTGTTAAAAACGAAAATTATTACCTTAAAGGAGATGCTGCCATATTTGAGTTAGGTGCTAAGTTTCATCTAAGTGGCATATTAAAACAGCATAAATTCACTCAGTTTTCTAATACTGATTTTGCCAAGAGCCTGGTTATTGAAGGTTGCGGAGAAGACCATACAAACTCAGATTCAACGTTTATAATTCAAAGCAATGATGATTCTAAATGTAATATTGATAGTAGACTCCACTTGACTGGAGGCAGTTCAATATATTCCTTCTTGGCATATTACACCAAAAATGTTTTGCATAACAAAGTGTTTCCGTTAAAGTATTTCTCTATGGGAAGGCAGTATGTACCTTCACCGACTGAAGAAGACAACATGTTTCATGTCAGCCAGAGTTCAGCTGTTCAAATATTTGTTGTCACTAAAAACGATAAGGAACTTGATGATATGTTAAATAATATCATAGAAATGGTTAAAAATGTATATGACAAATTAGGCTATCATTACCGTTTGGGCTTTATACCAGCTAACAAATTAAAAACTTGGGAGTCACTGAGATTGGTTATTGAAATGTATTCAAGTTCTTTAAAAACTTACGTTGAAGTGGGTAATATATCCTTGAGTGGTGACTTTATAAGCAAAAGGCTCATGCTTACTTATACTGAAGAAAAACAAAGCAAATTCCCGCATATACTCTCAGGGACAATTCTGAATGTGCCAAGGCTATTGGCCTGTGTTTTAGAACAAGACAATGATTTTGTTTTACCTGAAGCATTTAAAGTGGAAAATTGGTCTATTGGAACAACTGTGTAAGAAATATTATGGTATAAAATATATACAAATTACATACATCTTCAAATGTATAAAGATTATTCTAATATCTTAAAAATGGCTGTTTTTTGTTAAATTTAATTTAAAGCAATACTTCAGTATATTATCAATTGAATATATTATTATTATATTTAACCAAGATGCACTTTCCAGGAATAAAAACAAGTTTTACTGTAACTATATATGCAAAATTTCATATAAATAAAACTCTGTTAAATTTTAAATTGAAATTCATTTCTCTCCCAATATGGCTCTTCTATGTTAATTGGTGATTTCATTGTTAATTCTATTAAATCCACATCTCCCAGTTTAGTTACAAGTATGACTGTATGTGTTCTGAAAATTTAAATTATAAATAAAGTTTTTTGTATTCTTTGGAAGAACATTAAATGTTGGTTTAAATATTCATTTTACAAATGTCTCAAAAAATTCTACCCAATTATGTGAGGCAGAGCTAGACTCCATATTTTGCCTTATTATAATTATTAAGATTAAATGTTTAATAACTAACCTTGTTCCATAGTTTCCTTCAGGTATTTTTACATAAATTGAACTTAATTGTTTATATATACTTGGTTGCCGACTTTCCAATTGGGGATCAGGTAAATTTCTGAAACATAATTTATATAATTTTTTTATCTATGTATAAAGAAGTATAATCTTAAAGAAATTATAAATACCTGTGTTCATTTTTTAACAGTTTCAATAACTCTTCTATTAACATGTCTTTACTATTAGCTTTGTTATACTTCATACATATATCTTTAAGAAGATTCTTTCCATATTCCACTTTTTCTAAAGGTTTCTCTGGAAGGCTATTTCCAAATCCTATGTACTGGTCTGACCACTGAGTTATTGTATTGGTTGCATTAGAATATGATTTTATTATCGGTGTTGGGTACCTAAATAAATTGCATATATTAAGGTACTTTAATATAAAACATTCTTGCTAAAATTATAATTCCAATATATTTCTTATCTCACCCAAGTTCAACAGATACAAATAAAAAATCATTAAAATCATTACAATTTTGTTCTATTGTTTTAATATAATCAGCCATAATTATATCACTTTTTACAAAATCTTCTACTATTTTGCCTCTACCTGTGAAGAATAAATAAAAAAATATTATATTTTATAAAAAATATTTAATGTAATTTTTGATGATTTTAATAGACAATAACAAATATTTGCTTACTCTTAGCACTCTCCTTTTTTATTCCAGGTATATTTAATAAAAGTCCAATTTTTTTTCTTGTTGGAGCCATAGCTAACCATGTGCCTCCTTCACAGCCAGGTTCCAAATCGCGACCTATGAAGCACAATGTGGTAAATATTGAAAGTGTATACTAAAGGACCAGAGGCACTGGTGTGACTGAAAACGCTGCTGGTTGTGGGTTCGATCCCCACTCAGGGACATGAAATAGTGACTATTTTGACATCTTCACTCTGGTGTCAAGTCAAAACGCGATGTTGAGTTCTGCCACTCATCACGCTATGCCTCGAAAATTTCGGCGGAAAGTGGGGAACAGAGTGCCTTAACACTAGTTTCCTTCTGTCTTCCCTGCTATATGCGGGAAGTAGTGTGAAGCTGATTTATTTATTTATTCAAATTTCAAATTCAAAATATTCTTTATTCAAATAGGCAATTATTATAAGCACTTTTGAATCGTCGAATGACCATATGAACAAAAAGCTACCACCGGTTCGGAAGGCAGTTCTGCTGAGAAGAGCCGGCAAGAAACTCAACAGTTGCTCTTTTCAAAATCAATGGTACAATCTATAAACATTAGCTGGCAGCAATCCTGCATTACGTTCAATAGACATTAATTCCATACATGCTTATCCTCCAAATATTCTTGAACAGTGTAATACGCTTTACTTGTTAGAATTTTTTTTACAGATATTTTAAATTTTGGTAGTGGCAAACTAAGAATACACTGCGGAATTTTATTATATACACGTATACTCAGACCCATAAAGGATTTACTAACTTTTTGGAGGCGAAAACTTGGTGTAACAAGCTTATCTTTATTTCTCGTTCCTATCGTATGACTGTCACTATTTTTGCTATGACAATGTATATTTTGTCGGACAAAGAGAATGTTATAATATACAAATTGGGAAGCAACTGTAATAATACCTGCATCTTTGAAAACATCTCGCAGAGAATCTCGAGCTCTTAGATTATAAATATATCTCACGGCTCTTTTTTGGAGAATAAATATTGAATTGATATCTGCAGCACTGCCCCATAGCAGCATTCCATAAGATAAAATACTATGAAAATAGCTATAGTAGACTAGTCGGGCAGTTTCAACGTCCGTCATTTGTCTTACTTTTTTAATTGCGAACGCGGCAGAGCTGAGTTTATCTGCAAGTGCTTCCAGATGAGCGTTCCACTGGAGTTTGGAATCTATAGTTACACCTAGGAAAATAGCTGATTCCGACAAATTAAGAGCTTCTCCTTTAATTAGTAGACTAAAGTTATGTTTTTTAACATTTTGTAAAGTAAACTCAATACATTTAGTTTTTTTAGCATTTAACATTAGATTATTAACATCAAACCAACGAAGAATATGCGACAATGCACTATTCACTTCGTCATAGTTTATTTTATTTCGGTCAACCTTAAATATTAAAGAGGTGTCATCCGCGAAAAGAACAATATCACATAGGTTCTTCACATAAAAAGGCAGATCGTTAATATAAATAAGAAATAAAAGAGGACCGAGAATAGATCCTTGTGGAACGCCCATCTTTATAGGAGATCCAGATGATTTTACATTATTTATACTAACCTTCTGGATTCTTCGGTTTAGATATGAGGCAATAAGATCAAGGGCGGTACCCTGTATACCATAATGATATAGTTTTAATAACAGAGTTTCATGGTCTACACAATCAAAGGCTTTGGATAAATCACAAAATACTCCAATAGCATTTTGTGACTTCTCCCATGCGTCATAAATGTGCTTTAGGAGTGCAGCACCCGCATCCGTAGTGGATTTGCCTTTGGTGAAACCATATTGCCCACTATGGAAACAATTGTTAATAGTTAACAAATTTGTGAGTTGATTGAACATTATTTTTTCAAATTTTTACTTAAGGATGGTAAAACAGAGATCGGTCTGTAATTTCCAGGCTCAGATCTATTGCCACTTTTGTAAAGGGGCACTATTTTGCTATATTTCATTATATTATATATTAAAAGACGAAATAAAGAGAATAATTCAAACCTCCATATACAGAAGGGTCTTCTTTCCAAGAAACCATACATTGTGCAGGTCGGTTATAAAATTCATCCCTATTAGATGCTAGTATGAGACTAAAGTCACTTTCCACTTCATCATTTCCATTATAAACAAAAGTAATGCACATTTTGTATATGGTTTAATCAAGTAACTCTTTAATTCATAAATATCCCATTATATATTTCTTTAATATCTCATTTATAAAAAAAAAAAAATAGTGATAAGTATTAACCGATAAGAGATAACTGATAAGGGAAATGCAAATTGCTCTTTTTCTTTATTATTATTTGTAATTGAATATATCTTTTTATAATAAGTACTGAAATAATAAAGATCATATGTTGATCATATGGTAATGTCAATACAATCAGCTGTTTCTGTTGACCACAGATTGCTCTACGATTAACGATATACTTCAAGAGTACCCTTATATATAAACCGTTCTCAAGTCTGAGATCGATCTTGAGATGCAGTTCTCATTAATCAAATGTTAAAATATCTTGAATGAAAACGCCATCCCAAGATCGAGGGGCATAAATATATTTATATACCTTACTTACGGTATCAAATATGTTCTATATTTTGTATTCTCATTTATCTTTGTTTAGTCACACAGAAAGAAAGAAATAAATTAATTTGGTCTCTCTTTTTTTTTTCGATGGACACTTTTAAGGCTGGTTTGTCTTCCATAGAGTAAGATGTTTCTAGAGTAAGATGCCCTACTCTATGTATAATAACTGCATAGTATGTTGAAATGTCAAACTCAATGATAACAGGAGAGATTGTTTAATATTATGACGTATTTCTTCTTAAATAAAAGTTGCTTTATTTACATACATATGAAAACAATGTAAAGAAATTATAAATTTTCGAATATTTTTTATAGAGTATTGCGTACAGGGCCAGAGCTATTGAAGAAAATGGAGTCCAATATGTCTTTCTTCAGTTTACCTGTGAGCTAAATTGATTAAGATTACATGTGTTTATTTAAAATTATTTATTAGTGTATATATAATTTATGTTCTTTTTTTTAGTTTGTTGACTCGGAGACTTCAGATCTTGTATTCAATAAGAAAGTTGATGAGTGTGATTATGACTTTCAAAGTGAATTACCTTCGCAAAGTGCTTTACTTGGTACAGATGATGAACTAGCTCAATTGCTGACCGCTGATGGACCTTTGGAAGAACCAGATTTAAATGGACCGGCCACCTTACATTGTGAAATATGTCAAAAAAGATTTGATAATGCAAAGAAGTATTATGGACATTTGAGAGTACATTCTAAAGATAATCTTTGGATTTGTGGTATGTTAATGTAGTTTTTTGTTGATTATGTGTATAATAAACATTTTAAAAAATATTGTTGTTCATATTAAGTGAAGGGAAATAGTTATCTATAAGTTTTAAAGTGATATTTTTGTATATTATATTTTTACTAAGAACCAGTATATCTAGCATATGGATAATCTAATATATATTTTTGCAGAGAAATGCCCAAATCAAAAATTTTCTACCAAGCAACAGTTAATGAAACATAGTCTAACTCACAAGCCACTGGCAAGAGTATGGAAATGTCCTCAATGTTCCATGGCATTTGAGTCTCTGTGGCGTCTTCAACAACATGTGTTTACTAAACATTTTGACTATAGGTAAGTTATGAAAGCTGCATTTGGAGGATTAATGAAGTATGATACTTTATAATGTTAAAAAAATTAATAAAGGTTTAAAAAATATAAATTAAAAAAATGGATAGTGGACAATGAAAGTATTTTAACACTACGTTCCTAGGGTCTCTCTGCCTACCTTGCTATGATATAGCATGAAGCATAAAAAATAAAAGAAAAAACAAATTGATAGGATAGATTATTGTCCCTGTTTCATAAGTGGATAATTTTATGATTTTCTTACAAATTCAATATTAATCAAAAAAATAAAATATTACAAGAAATTGTATAATTGCATTGAAATTATTTTTTATAATAAATAGGTTTTTTTAAAAAGAGACTTGTAAAAACAATATAATTTAAATATAGTAAAATATATTTGCACACTAATATAATATTGAGCATACATAGATTATTTAATAAATAATCAGCAAAAAATTATATAGTCAGTATTTACTAATAAATGTTTGTATGGTTTTTCAGACCTCATAAGTGTGATCAATGCGAAAAATCATTCCAGAAACCATCTGATCTCAAAAAGCACAAAGATATACATAATGGTAATTATTTAGTTTTTTATTGTATATTTCATATATCTTGTAACAAAACTACAATTAAATATTTTATGTAAATATTTGTGAAGTACTTTTTAATATTTTTTATTTCTTTTGACTAATTTGACTAATAATTAACAATAGCATTTTATTTAAGTTAAAGATCATTCATAACTATTTCTCTAATTTATAATAAAATTAATTAATGTAAATTATTAATGTTTTAGATGTAAAAAAACATATTTGTCCTTTTTGTGAAAGGGAGTTTGGACATAAATCAAATTTGAAGAGGCACATGTTAACACACACTAATGAAAAACCTTTCAGTTGTACCGGATGTAATAATAGATTTACACAGGTATTTAACTATTTGATATTAGCTGATATGTACATGTTTTATATATTAAATACAATTATAACCTGTATGTTATTATTTCTGGAAGATATGTGACTATTGTGTATTTGATTTCCACTTAAATTAACCTGTTTTCATTTCTCTGCTGCAATAGCAAGATAAAACACTGTGTTAAGTTCTGTTAATTAAAATTTATTATCATAAAAATTGGGTGGTATGTAACGAAAAAGAGAGTCCAAACAATTTTTCTCTGCATATCCTGCTATATGAGGGATACAGTGTTAAGCTAATTTACAATTTCAGATAGCGTCACTAAAACGACATCAAAAGAACTGTGTTCTGTTTTCCAATAGCAATGAAACTGAAGATAAAACAAGAAAAAACCATTGTAGAGTATGTGGGGAGACATTTCAGTATAAAAGTGCGTTGATAGAACATTGCGTAAGGTATATCTGTTCATGAGCTCTTTTTCATGTTTACTTCATGTATTGAAATCTTATGGATATTACATATTTTTTTGCTAACTACTTACTGTTTACGTTTGCAATTTTCATTTTTATGTTATTGTTGTATTTTGTATCAACATATTATCATTACCGAGATATTAATTATTCATCAAAATAACAATATAAAAAAATATATTTATATAATTATGTTCACAAACTAATTTCTTTAACCTTTTTTTCCAGACAACATAGTAATGCCAATACCAATAATGAAGACAAGTTGCAAATGAATCAAGTCAACATAGATACAAATAGAACTGAAGACAACATAGTGGATGACATACTGTCAGCCGAGGACGACTACATGACGATGTCTTCACAAACCTTACAAAATTACAACCAACCAGTCCTACCAGACCAAAACACTTATGACAATCTAATGCAAATAGAATTCCTCAAAGAAATGAACCAACTACATATTTTAGATGAAGGTGAAGAAGATTTGCTATACAATGATATTGATTTTGATTCATTTAACACTAACAATAATATAAATAGCGATATAGATTACATAAATGACAGACATGGTATTCTATTTGATGATATGTCAAGCAAAGTGGACCAAGACTTGATGAGTGCACTATATCATGTTAAAGCTGATTTACCTGATGATATATTAAATGTGGAAACACCAAAACAAGTAGAAATTCCAAATGTAGTACCTCAAAGTACTGTTCCGGTTAACGAATGTGCAACTATATTTGAAAGTGACGTCGATTTAGAAGCTAGTACTAATTTGGCGGCCAATTTGAATCAACTTATTGGTGAAAATACAGTACAATATATTTCTACTGAAGACGATGATATGTTTATCATTCGATTAAATAGTGAAATTGATGCTGAACAACTGACTGACATGTTGAATATAGGTGTAGAAGTTGTCAATACAGAAAATGATAAAACTGAAGCTTACAATGATATTAATAAAGAAGTGAGCAATGCTAACACGCCTATTGTTATTAAAATAGAAAATGTAAAAGAAACAGGCCAACTTGAAAGTTCTAAGCTGAATAAGAAATGCAAGAAACAAGTCCTTTATGTATGCTCAACTTGTGATAAAATATTTAAGAAGAAAGATAATTATAGATCTCATATAGGTAAATGTTATATTTATTATACGATTTATCTTTCTGGGTGTCGTAGCCTCACCCCAGTAAGAAGACAAAGTATGGCGTTCAGTTCCCCCACTTAACATGCAATGTCTCGTTACTAATTATACGTCTCGTTTGTTAAAATAGTGGAAGATAGAAATATGAATAACATGCCAACTATTATAGTCTCTAAAGATCCAAAAATGAAAGAAAATATCTAAGCATAGAGGCCTTTCCTAAAGGTAATTTAGGTCCAAACATACCGCCCAAATCAGTGAGAAGGTAAAGAGCTAACCGTCCGGCACACCACCGGCTTAAGCGCTCTCTCGAAGGCTGCATTCGCCAAATTTAGTCAATGTTCGCGTGCGTCGTTAATAACGAAAAATTAATTTGTATTAGGTATTTAGATAATTTTGTGAGATTGTAAAGTTATCCAGGCTGTACACTCCCTAATATACTGGGGTGATAGTTAGTATTAAACTTTACAGGTTATAGAGAAAGTATTTCACAAGTACTTAAAAAGTAATATGCATAAAAAATATTTTAAATAAGTTTAAATTGAATAGTATAACGGCTATAGCTATAATCAGGATCAAAACCACGAGCGCAGACCCAATTGTCTGACTGTGTTTGCCAAAATATCACTATTCCCAAATATCTCCTGAACCACTGAAGTCCAAGTCTAAATGCCCTACGGTCTGATAATGATACGTCGATTGCTTTACATCTGTATAATACATGCATATGTGTATATAATATATATCTCTAACATATGTCCAGCAACGCACAGTGAAGCTCTACGCCGTCACCGCTGTCGCACGTGCGGCGCGCGCTTCAGCTATCGCTCCACTCTGGTGCGCCACGCCGCGCGACACCGCCCGCGCGACCACCCCCCCGCGCGCCCTCACCGCTGTGTTCCCTGTGCGCGACCTTACGCCGCCAAATGGATGGTGAGACTGCTGATCTATGCACTCTAGTTTTTTTCGAGGAAAAATGTTATAAAAAATTCTAGTTTCGTGAGAGGAGCCGGATTGTGTAAGAGGGAAGATGTGAGTAAAGTAATTTCTCCTTTTCTTTCAGCATCTGTTATAACTAATTGAATGAGAATTTAAAAAAAAACATTAATTTGGCAAAAACCGGTACATGTCCAATCAAGGTATAGTCTTGGCCATTTTTTACCACCAGGCGCTAAACCCAAATCCAACCGCATTAACTTGCAAAAATAATAAATCCTGTTATGAATAATGGCGATTGAAATTTAGAGCTTGATTTTTAACCCAAGTGAACACAAAACTCGGCACCCATATATAGCTCCCGTTCCCATTGGTGAAATCAAGCATATAGCTTTACTCTCATTTAACATTTATATTTTTGGTGGAATTAAAACTTCTGCTTATTAAATTTAGCAAAACCCAGCTAGATTGTTTTTGCTGCTGCTGCACGGAAGGTCCCTGTTTATATGAGACAGTAGGCTATGTCCTGCCCTCTAACTATACCATTATGTATTGAATGGCGAACTCTTATATATTTATCTTTTCAGCTAAAGAATCACATAGAGCGCGATCACGACCGGTTGACGCCGCACGCGTGCGATGCGCAGGGTTGCACCAGGAAGTTCTATAAGAAGTGCGACCTGGACGTGCATAAAAGGTATGCTACTCTTATTTCTCTTCTTTTTTCATATCTTCTCTGTCGTAACACTCTTGTCAGAGCGGTCGTAGTCATCATAAAGTGACATTAGGGGCAGATATTATACGCCTCACAAACATTCTATGTTATTCTATTCTAGTTATATTCTCTACTGGCTGAAAGTCTGGTACACTAGAGTACTTAGATTAGATGATAAGTCTTTACACCACGTCTTTACACCAGCTAAAACGAGATAAATTATATCTCTTAATAATATTATTATAGATACCACACGGGTGAGCGGCCTTACGTATGTAATGTGTGTCAGTTTGCCTTCCTCCATGTGTCACACCTGCGGCGACACCAGCGACTCGTGGACTGCAAACGAAGGTAACTACGTATAAAATTCAGTAATGAGATATTTTTTAGAGCGGAACTAGCTACCTGATAGTATCCTACTGCACCACAATGTCTAGACAATTACTAATAATAATTATATTTATTTAATATTCTAACTAATAATTAATACATATGCGTTGAGTTCTGCCACTCAACACGCGATGCCTCCATAATTCGGCGGAAAGTGGGGAACGGAATGACTTAACACTAGGTTTACTGTGCCTACCCTGCTGTGTGCGGGAACCAGTGTGAAGATGACTTATTTTATAAATTATTTCTAAAGTTAACTCTAAATCATCTTAAATAGTTAATATATTTTTTCAGGCTTGAAAGACGACAGAGAGTAGAACAGCAAATAATTAAGAACTAAAATTAAACCAATTTCCTGAATTTTTGTGTTTTATTTTAAATTTTGTAAAAGGCACTTATATGTTCTTTGTACATACACAACATAATTAAGTTTGAAAAAAAATGTAAAGAAAAAAAAACTTAATTTTTAATTTTCACGTATTTCCAATACTGTACTTTTTTTTAAAGATGGGTTATGACTGTTTTTGTTAAATTCAACATAAGATATAGATAAGTTTTTTTTTCAAGTGATGTCAGTTCCTTATTAACTTGATATATAAATACTTAACTACATATAAAAAAAGTACATATTATAAATTCATTAAAAAGTCTTCTAAATGCTTTACAACGAAAAATGATTACCATTTTTATAAAAATATACATACAAAATTATTAAATGTGTTACACACATTTTCCAACAATAGATTGCAAAGACCTGAAAACAATTATATGTTTTATCACTACAATCCAAATACATATTTAAAAAAAAAACAATTTATTATAAAGCCAAATAGTAATTTAAGAATTTTGAGATCAAAGTTTATTTAAATTATACAAAAAGCTAATTAAATTACATGTATTTTCACTAGTTTTCATATCATTTATTAATTATAGTTTCCAGAAATCTATTATGGCACATTTTTTTTTAATTTTCATAAATAAATGGAATGTGGATAACGAAGTTTCTTTACACTAAACTATTTCTGGTGTCTCTTAATGTATGTGAAATAGTGAAAATTTTAAATTAGCATAATTATCAAGAACCACTTCTTAATAAATAAAATAAAAAAAATTGCAACTTTCATCAATAAGACATATTTCAATCTTAATGATCGAAGTTTTATATAGGCAAAATTGCTAAAACAATATATATAAAACTATTTTAAGAAAAGAAATACTTTAAATACAATTTTTTAAAAGTATTTAAAATACGTAGTAGAAAATGAGGAACGGAAGTGTCTAAATGAAAACGGATTGTCTTAACACTAAGCATAGGTAACCTGGGAAAGGTTACCTCTGCCTACCCTGCTATGTGCCGGGTAAAGCGTAAAGCTAAAATTTCTTCTTAAAATAGGCTCTTTTTCGACTTCTTGCTAGTCTTGACTTTCAATACGTTATATATATTCCTCCTATATGAAAAAAATATTTATATCTACATTCAGAGATATTGTTTATTACTTAATCATAATTAAAGTCATTAATGTTTGTTAAATACTAAATAATTAACTGTTGTGTTTATTATGATTTTCACTAGATAAGTTATAAGTATCAACATAGCTTAAAAGCTAATTGTCGTTTTATATATAAATGTGCATTAATTTAAGACAAAAAAAGTAAATTAAGTACCATACACGCGGTAGTATGATAGAACCTATACATATAGTAATATTAATAGAAAAAATGCAAACATAAAAACTTTTTTATTTTCATCTAACTGTTCCTTATTCAGGGAGCCGTGAGATAAAATGTAAACAAATAATAAAAATGTTGCTTTATAAGTCACGATTAATGGAGTATAGTTATTAGTATAGCAAAAGTGGAAGTAAGATGCTGATAGCACTTTAAATAATACTTTATAACGACCTTTAAGACTTATTAGAAATCTTATTTCTTTACTTATAATAATTATTTATTAAATTGTTGACATTAAAAACACCCAAACGTTAACATTGGATATTTTTCAAGGCACACTATCTCAAACTTCGAACGCTTTTCAATCTAATAAATGAAAGAGTATTTATTTTATTTTACATTTTTATCATGGAGTCAAGCTATCAGAACAATACAATTTAAGAATAGGAACAATACAGTTAGGAGCTAAAACACATAAAAGGATAAAAAAGCGACCAAAGTTTGAAATATTTTGTTTTCTTTGTTTACATTATGTCTCAAGCCCAAATGAATACACTATAGTTTGATTCTTAATGTCATGTTGTACTTATAAAAATAAGTTCTTACATATTTTCTTGATTCTCTTCTATTTCCTTTTGCATCATAATTTCCATGAACGCTTTAATACCGTTAGGGTTGTTCATTAAGGTTCGGAGGTCGTGGTGATTGTTTCCCAACTAAAAGAGACAATTAGGTGTTTGAAAAAGGCGAAAATTGTTGTTAATATTTTTTTACTTTCATGCTGTATGTGATTTTCTTAGTCTACTCTTTAACACAATGAAAACAAAATGGATTTTGCCAAAAACGAAAAAGTGTTTTTTTCTAACAAAATAATTAATAAAATTATCGATTATATTATATTAATTATTTAATTAGTAGTAGTAGTATTAGTAGTTTTTAGTCGTAGATATTGGCAGTGAAGTTGAAGGTTGTTTAGGCTTATTATAGATAAAAGATAATTGCCTAAAATAGAACGAGAGATATCCATTTCCAGTTCTGGTATGCTTTTTGAGAATGAAAGTGGCAGATCGGTTGGGGATGGTGCGTTTTTAATGGAGATATTGCCATACAATTTGTTCTCATATAATATTATCTATTGCCCTTAATTTTAATCAAACCCCTTTAATGCTCTAAGTAAAAAGCCCTTAAGAATTGTCCTTTGTCGTGTATACGTGTGTGTGTATGCGTGTCTTCTTGCGCAGTGTGTGTGTATATACTGTTAGGTGTGTGTGGATGAGGGTTCGTCTCGTGTGTGTGGTTGCGCGTGTGTAGGTGTGCGTGTATACGTACAAATTTGCGTGCCCACGAGGACAGGTTGTTGGTGTAGGTGTTGTCGGCGTAGCGTGCGTCCATCAGCAACACGGCGCCCCAGTCGCGCACGTGGCGCACGCTACGACCCACCGCTTGGTTCAACGCTCTGGAAACAAAAAAATACATGTCATATTTCTTTAGCTTCACTCTGCATATCAGGGTAGAACAGATAGAACCCACGAGGGGCAACCAAACCAACTATTGTAAATACACGGTTGTCGTTTCAGTTCCCACGTGGAAGAATCAATTGTTTAATATTTTCATTCTCTCGGCTCTGGTCTGCTCTTATTCTCTAAAATAAGCAAAAATTAGGAAACAGAGTGTCTTAATACAGGTTCCCTCGGCCTACCCAGTTATATGGCTAAATAAAAAAATACGTTTACACACATTAAAATAGTAAAGTATATAAGTAAGTTGAGGCAAGACGTGGCGCAGATCCGATTCGGCCTTGCTTCGGTGAGGTCGCACAATTGGGCTATTATATTTATTTCGCTCCCTTGTCGAAGTGATACTGTATCTATACTAGTGTTGTGCTGTGGCTTCCTGCGACTGCTGAGCTNACAAGCGTGTGAGCTAAACGCAACAGGTTGTGAGTTTACTTTCCACACGAGGAATTGAAATATTTAATATAATCATGTTTTCGCTCTGGTGTTGAAATAAAGCGCGGCGTTGACTTCCGCCACTGAACACTTTCAGCGTAGAATGTAGGAACAAAAGTGTCCTAATGGGAACAGAGTGTCCTAACACTGGGTTCCTATGTTCCCTGCCTACCCTGCTACCTGTTACGTGTGGGGTACAACGTGAAACTAAAAAGACGAAGTTAATAGTTACATCCCCTGTAGGTACTAATGTGATAAATAAATACAATAAAATAAATACCTATAGGCTTGAATAGAGTACCACTCGCTGCCGGACAGGAGGTTCATTTTTGCTTTGTTCCTGTCATTATACTTAATTTTTTGTGATATCGCTTGGTTCATCTTATTTGGAAAAGGCACACCCACCTGCATTTATAAATAACTATATTAATTTCCTAAGTTCAGATCTAAGTAATGTGGTCTCCTGATATAAGATATTTCAAACTTCTGCGCATCATACACTCGAGATGAAAATAAAAGTAAGAGAAATCAAATCTGCGCAGCCATCTACAGCTAATTTCAGGATAGCCACGAAGACCGTACTGTACAATAATAGTAAGAGTCAACAAAAAATACGGACTATGTGTTCCAGTTGTTTTATGAATATTTGCATATTTGAATTTGGATAATTTGTGAGAATGTTTAGCGAATATGAATAACAGAGGAAGGACTTTTTGAAAATAATTAAGTAAATGAAAAGTAAATAAAAAATGTATTACGGTTTATATTAATAAACCATATACAGGGTGGTAGAGGCAGCGCTCCTTTTATTTCAAACCCAGAATTAAAAAAAAATATCAAGGTACCTCAACAGTTTGGACGTAAGATTTTTTTTTCATTTCACGATTTTTATCCATACATGTATTTCTTGTGACGCACACATACGTATGCGACGTAGCCGCTTTGACAGGTAAGTGTGTGCGTGCTTATGTTATACTTTACAAATGGCGTTTTATTTTAAAACGATAATTTTATTATTTATTTTGTTTGGAAAAATATTTTTTTAATTTTTAGGAATTATTTATTTTTGAATTATATTAGGCTTTTATAAAGTAGTTAAAACTGTGGTTTCATTTAAAGTGGTGCTGACAATTCCACCCTGTATATATAAAAATAAAAAATACTTAACATCGTAATCGCATTGTTAGTCTTCATATATCTACATATTAAAGATTTATAATAAAGATTATATATACTTAGATAAAAAAAGTACTGAATAAAATATACAATATAAACTAAACGTTCCAACTTCAGTATACAAAAACTCCACATTACCAGTACAACAGCTCGTGCCTGTCGGTCTCTGAAGTCGACGCCCTCGGCCGCCTTGCCACGGTACACGGCCAGCAGCACCGCGCCGCCACACTCGCCCTCCGCCGCAAGAGTATACGCCTGATATTTATATAAATCAATTAGATAGGGATAGCGTGGGACAGCACTCCGTGCCCACCCCAGAATAGTATTGTGCCCATCCTAGAAATTTTACTTAAAAAATAATAATAATAATTTGATTATTTCATATACATATGTATATATTTTGACCAGCATCTCACTGTATCCTTCAACCCCGTTAGGCATTGGCCAATTTTCAATTTTCCTATTAAGCATTTTTTGCGGCGTAGCATTTAAGTGTGTCAGATAGTGGATGATCCCACTCACGGTTTCATTCAGCTAAACTGACTCCGCATCATCACAGTATTCATCTTTCTCATTTTCGTTCTGTAAACTTGTACTCTGTACCCACGTTTCGCTACCGTATAAAAAACATTCTGATCGATCTTCAGTTCCTACTAAACATACTTCCCAAGTATATCACTTCGGTCAATTGTTCTATATATAAAATATTTAGTATATAATTAACATATTGAGGCCAGTGGTGGCGTAGGGGCACAATAAAATCGACTGGTTATGGGTTCAATCCCCACTCGAAAAAATTAACTATTTATAAATTTATTCGTTACAGATTGTGCAAAGTAGAGTAGGTTAAGCAGGAAGATAGACCCTGGCAACCTACGCCGGGATTAATGCCAGGAGAAAGAAATTTATATTTTCATTCCTTCGCTCTGGTGTCGAGGCAAAGCGCGGCGGTAAGTCGATACGCAATGCCTCCAAAATTCGATGGAAAGTGGGGAACGGAGTGTTTTAACACTAGGTTCACTCTGCCTACTCTGCTGTGTGCGGGATCCGGTGTGTAGCTGGTTTATTTTGATTTTTCATTTACTAATATTACTTTAAAATATTATTTTTTTAAGAAAATATATTATCATTTCATATTACATACCTTCATAACTTTCTCGTGGTCCCTAACATTATTTGCCTCTTTGAAAATCTTTTTAGTTTTTTGCAAGTCATTCCAAATCCCGCATTCCCTCCATCTTAAATCATAAAACGAAAACATTATTATAGAAGAGTTATGTAACATATATTATAATTAAAATTGTCATTAAGAACGTGAAGAACTTGTAAGAACGTGAATGAGTGATGAAAGAATGGCAAAAACGATTTATGACGGAAATGTGAGCGGTGTACAGCGTAAAGGTTATTTACTTTTTTTAATTATTTATCATTAGACTAAGAAAAAATATTTTTATGTCAGTACTGTATTTCATAGGTGTGGTTGTCCACAATTTAGTTTGCATGGTCTTTGTGACTATCAATTATTATATGACCATAAATTATTATATAATTTTAAATACAAGTTACGTTCGTATGGTATGATAACAAGAGAGAGACAGAGATAACGTGTTCGATAGAATGTAAATATCTATGTAGTAGTGTGAAAGTTTATATACATATACGGGATAAAGCGTGACACTGTTAAAAAAGCAAATCACTATTATTTATATTCTTACTCCTTAACAAGATTATCTAACACGGCGTAAGAGGGCAGGAAGCAGAGCACGCCGTGCGGCGTGACGTCACAAACGCGCGCAAGCACGCGGCCAAGCGCGCGCCGCACATCTGCCACGCGCAGGTACGCCGCCGTGCACTGCAGCGACTGGATACCCTCGCGCCCCACCGTGCCCACCCAGACCTGGTGAAATATTACTTCTGGAGAAAGCACTATATATTATTACTTTAAATCTACGGCTTCGCTACCGTATAGAAATGGAAATAACTGAGGGTCATCATCATCATCATTATTAGCAAATGGCACGCTAATCAGCTCGAATTTTTTGCGGCAACCTGCTATTTTCCCATTACTTATTCATCTTTAAATACAATTGTACATTTTAAACAAACAATGGTGTACAATACCGAAATGTATGTTACTTTTATAGAGGCATTTGGATATTATATTTATTTTTGAAAAATTTTCTTAATTAACATTAAAATTAAGCTACTCAATTTTTAATATCTCTTATCTTCTTAAAACCAAAACTTACTCTTTCCTTAGGTATAATATGCGCTTCAATGGCCCTTATCTTGAAGGTAGTACCGAGTTCAGATTCCAAGCTGGTTATTGGAGTTAAAGTACCGGACGCGAGCACCACGCTACGAGCGGTGGACAATTGAGAAAATATTACTGCGGAATTCATGCAATATAGGTGAAGCTTCAAATATTCGTGGTTCGACATCTGCGGGAGGTAAGAAAAGAAACGCAGTAATAGTTATTTGTTATTTTAGGCTTCTTCAGCTTTATTTAAATAATTGACATAAGTAGGGTAGACAGGGAGAACTTAGTGTTTAGGTACTGCGTTCTCCATCTTTACTCATCATGGCAGAATACAAAGCCACTTTTTATCTTAAGAGAAGCGGGTCAAGAGAATAAAAAGTAGTGAATAAAACACAACGCCTTTTGAAAATTTTCCTTCTCAAAAGCCGTTGGGTTATGCCACTCAACACGCAATGCTTCTGAAATTCGGCCGAAAATAGGGAACAGAGTGTCTTACACTAGGTTTCCCCTTCTTATATGCGGAATACAGCGTGAACTTTGTTTTTTTAAATTTTGTATAGATTAGATACTTACATTATCATATGCCGAAGTTCTCCATTCGTTATTTCTAAAAAGACTCGGTTTAAATTTCAATTCCAATATTGCGGCATAGCTGTCCATATAATCGCCGAAAATATAGCCTAAAATTGTACACCAAATTAAAAATAAATGTCTTACTTTAAATGACGCGCGCAGGTACGTAAGTCGCGTCGTGGTCTAACACTAGCTCAAGCGTATGACTAATTCCCCCTTAATCCCCCGAGTAGGGATGAAACCCACCACCGTCGCTTACAGTCACACGCATGTGCTACAGCGCTACGACGCTCTCAATAAATAATAATAATGAATAATAAAGATTGTAAAAACGATGAGACCAATTTGTTTTACCAAAACTATTTATTTTAACTAATATTTAAAGTACCTATTGTAAATATCAATGCATTCAAATTTACTTACCGAGAACAGTATTAAGGGACTCCAATAAGGTCTCAGTTGCTAATGTCACTTGCTTTATAGTTCCAGGACTGTTCCGTAGTTTATTGGAAAGCTGTGATACGTTTCTATTAAATTCTGCAATGTTATTTTAATTAAAATAAATACGTTATAATGCTGGATGAAGACTAGGATAAATAGAAAATATTTACATATAGTTTCTTTTAGTACTTTAAAACTATTTTGTTATATCAGTTTAAACGAGGGAAATTAAATATTAAACATTTACATTTCTCCGTTCGAATGTGGAGACAAAGCGCGGCGTTAAGTTCAGCCACTCAACTTACTAATCTTCCAGAATTCAGCGGAAAATAGGAAACGGAGTGTTTTAACACTAGGCTCCTTCCCTATAGTGTACGGGATACAGCGTGAAGCTAAAAAAAACAACTTTTAATTTTTTCTTACCACTATATTGTAGTTTTCCTATGTCATGATAATGTAAGGATTCGACAAAATACTTCATATCCCATTCGTATTCTACATACGATTGACACTCGCTGAGGGGACTCTTTCTTAGTAACGGAATTTGATCCGTGAACCTGCAATGTAAGGCATTGTTTTTATTTTTAACATGAAACGATTATTATTGAACTGAAATTATCTAATTCTTTTTTTGTAAAACTGTTTTTTTTATGATGTTATATGTGTCATAGTTATTTTCTAATACATAAATAATAATAATCGCTGCCGTTAAAATCGGTATTTAGTAAGATTAGTGAGAGAGAGAGAAGCCCGGTAGTACGTATTCATATACTACCTGGCTTAACTTAATTTGGCTTCACCTAGAATATGGTTTACAAAGCCTCATCATCCAAATTAAAAAATACCTTTCCTTGGATTGCGTTTAAGTGAATTCACTTTAAGTTTTATATTTTAAATAAACTTTTTATTTAGTAAAAAACAAACAGATAAAGATATACGTACCATTGCTCCCATCGTTCCAACGTTTTAATTAAGTATTCGATATATGACATTGCGTCATTGTTAGCAAATCGAAAAGCCATCGCATTGTTTAGCTCCTTGAAAACAAAAATAAAATTAAAATATAATCCATACCTATATTATAAATTCGAAAGTAACTCTGTCTGTCTGTCTTTTACGCAATCAGGGCCTAACCGCTTATTTAATTGTGATAAAATACACATATAGAGATACTTGAGGGTCTCGGGATGAACATAGGATACTTTTTTTTTCTCATATTTGTAATATTTTCGATATATACCAATATATTAAAATACTTATTAGTTTGACATGCAATTTATTCCGCCATGTTTATAACAACCGCCGTTGCTAAGCAACGATTTGCAAAGTTTGTTGTTAGAAAACGTCACCCAAAATAAGTTTGCTTAACGCATACATGGCGCGCGCCGACTCAACCTTATGAGACACAAAAACAATATTCTCCAAAAATATTGTCCCTTAAATATTGTTTAAAAAAGTCCGCGTTGATATATACTATAGATATAGATTTGTATACATTAACAAAAATTAGATGATTTCTATAATTTGATATTCATCCTTATGAAAATAAATATAATAGTCACTTTTAGCATTTCATCTAGATGGAAATTATAGTTTACTGTATAACATTCTAATAAATAATTAAGGAGATGTCACTGATTCCAAATGACTTAGCCTACGAGTTGTGTAGTATGACCGACGCGAACGGGCAGATGACTTTGTTGATTTTGTAATTTTTTATATATTTTCGAATTAATATTATTTTTTATGTAATTACTTGCTGCTTATAATTAATTAATCTTAGTTCGGTTATGTATACCGATGTTATACACTTAAAATATCGTAATTTTAATAATTTGGGATTTTATCTAATATTGTTCGCAAAAATTAATAATTATTTAATAGAGAAAAATGTTTAATACGCGCGCACGGCAAACTTTAGGTATATTTTCTAATATTAAGTATTTCCTTTAGTTACTTTTACTTCTTTTGTTTGTTCATTTCGGTTACTCAGATGTTTTTTTCTAATAATAAATCTACACTTATTAATCTTTTTTAACTTATTTTAATTATTTAGGCTTATATTTTTTTACAAATTCTATTGAAAACCGAAAATAATTTCATAAATATATTTAATAAATATAGTAAGTTAAATCGTATAGTTCAAGCGGGCGTAGCCGCGTCCGGGCCCACTAGTCTATATAATAAATTAATCTATTTAAATTCATAAATTATATAAAGAATAAGTATGTAAATTATTACGTTTTCATACAATAATATGTTATAATGAAGTTATAGGTAGTTACAGCATTTTAATTTTCGTAGTGACTAAAAGAACAGAGTCGAACGCTCAAAGAAATAAAATATTTAATATGTTCAGTTTTACGCTCTGGTGTCGGGTCAAAACGAAGCGTTGAATTCTGCCACTCAACACACAATGCGCCCACAATTCGGCGGTAAGTGCGGAGCGGAGTGTTTTAACTCTAGGCTCTCTATCCCGGGACATGCGCGATTCAGCTTGAAGTGGTATACTATCTATAATAATCCTTACATTAAGTGCTGCTCGAACATCTTTTATCGTGAAACTGAAGGTAGCGGCTTCCCGGCAGATATCTTCTATGTTGTGACCTTCATCGATAATTACTATATCACCCTCTAAATTGATTCGCAACTAAAAACAGGAAATGAGATCTTTGATTTTTTTTATTTATACATATTTTATATGATACTCTCATAAATCGGACTAATTACATATATTTAGATTCATACATGTTTCTAAATGCAACGATTCGAGCACTTTGCAGTAGTCTGAGCTCTAAAAGTTTCATTAAAAATATAAAAACCACAACATTTTATTAAAAAAGAAGTTACAATATATAACTCAGTCCGTTCTCCGCTTTCCGCCGAATTCTGGAGACGCTGCGTCGTGAGTGGCGGAACTCAACGCCGCGTTTTGCTTCGACACCAGAGCGAAGAAATGAAAATGAAAATTTAAATAAATTTTTAGTGCAGTGCGGATCGAACCTATAACCAGTCGATTCTACAGTCACACTTTGTACACCACGACTGGCTGCAGGATAGAATGAAATGAAGATAAAAAATGAGAGACATGACAAGAGGGCTTACACTGTTCCTAATATTAGGTTCGATGAGGAAATTATAGGGACAGAATACAATTTCGGCGTTTCCCTTCAAGTCCCTAGCAGCATAGTAGGGGCAAGCCACCAATTCCTCACCCTTCTTCTTCAATTCTTCTATGTCGAACACTCGAGGCAGTGTGTCGCGATTCAAACGTTTACGATTATCGAAATATCGACAGCTTGTAGTGTTTTTATTATTGGAGTTTTCTGTAGAAGGAGTCGTCTGTAAATATAAAAAATGATTGTACAACTGTGCTTATTGACTGTGCCCCCCTTTGGAGGTATATAGAGGTGGTATAGATATTTTTTGAAAAAATCAGGTAAACGCTTATTGAGATTCATAATTGGAGTTGCACGATCAGCGAAAATTTTATTGATCTTAATCTTATTGAAAATATATAGAAACAAAAATACTTGCCTAACCTGAGTGATGGAATGGAAATTGTAAAACTCAAAAAATTGGTAACTGTGTGGCAGTTATAGTGACATGGTAATAATATAAATAAGTAACTTGGCTCTCTTTATCTAAAACTAGTAGACATGGGCGCGGCTTTGCCCGCTTGAACTATACGAACATTTATTAAATATATTGATGAAAATATTGTCAGTTTAGAGGGTGAATCCTAATAAACCATGAAACACGTGTTCAGTGAAATATTTTTAAGTCTAATTTTCAAATCTTATAAAAATTGGTAGCGATTAAAAAAAAATCCATACAAACTTTCAACCCCTATTTCATCCCCTTAGGACTCAAATATTGCAAATTCCCATTGCACCTACGTCCTATAAGTAACTCCTATGCAAAATATCAGATTCCTGGCACTTGTAGTTTCTGAGATTTCGTGATGAGTGGGTGACCTTTCGATTTTATATGTATAGAAGATATGTGAAATTAAACATATACCAACCTTGATGCAGGATCTACACATGGCATTCCTAGACTCCCATTGGTTAGAATCAAAATCACGTATACAACTATTTTCTCTACTTGACAAAATTGTCATGTTTGAGTTATCCTTGTAAATTGTTTTGCCAAATTCCGCGATGACTTGCTCCAATTGTTTATGGGTACGAGCACCGTAGTAAATAACTGGAAGTCTGGAAGAAACGTGAATTTCTATGGTATTGTTGAGGGTATCCTCGAGCGATGTGTTCATTCTGCAAGGAAAACCAGCACCGACACCTAAATAACTACTCTACAATAATACTTAATATTTAAATATATAATATAATAGATATATAATATTATATTCTAATATATATATATATATATATATATATAAAATTTAAATGCAAAATTTAAAAAAAAACACACACACATACAATATCCTACACGTTTATATAAACTACATAAATTCATTAACATTCCATACTACTAGTACCTACTATTTGCTATATCTACTCATGCAAGAACAATGTAAACTTTTGTGCAATAATAAAATAAAAAAACTCATTTTTTTTCCTCTTTTTTAAACACGCTGTATCGTGTACACAGCAGGCTAGGCAGAGGGAACCTAGAGTTAAGACACTCCATTCCCCATTTTCACACCAGCGACCCGCTCGATAGTTATAATATAAATTTACTACTCTGCTTCACTATCGTTTTCTATTAATAATATCATTATAAAAACAGTATCTATACTTATATTGAAAAGAAAATTTTAAGCTAAGGAAATACAATAGAAGCAGCTAATTTAATAAAACATATATATATATATATATATAGCAATTTTGTTGAAGGACATTCTTTAAAATGATATAATTTTCACATAACACAATATCAACAAACTACCTCTTACCAAAATATACCAAAATATATTTTGTTCATAATACTACAAGTAATAGGGAGAGATAGGTATCTTCCTTCCCTCTCCTAGACCTTCGAAAACACACCACCATCGATACTGGAGGAAGGTCATATAAGAAGCATGAGACCCCCCCGGCGTGCATGTGTGAAGAGGTTGACGACAGTGCACGAGGCGAAAGAGGTATGTAGAGACCGCAGCTGGTCTCTGGCTATTCCGATAGGGATACAGCGTGAATCTAAATAAATTATATAAGTAAAGAATAAATAAATAATAATACTATAAAAATGTACTTACATATTTTTCTGTGGAGTAGAAGACTCTGGCTGGACTTGTTTTTCTGGAGTAATGGAACTTTCGGGATTTGTTTGTTTGTGTTTATGTATTTTTACCAAATTATCTTCTAATAATCCTGTAATTTTAAAAAATAGTAATAATATAATAAAGAAACCATTATTTAGATGTCATACGGTTTTTTTTTCAGCTTCACACCGTATCTCCCATTTAGCAGGGTAGGCACAGGAAGGTAGGCGAGGATTCATGGAGGCATTTCGTGTTGAGTGGCGGAATGGAGAAAGTAGAAATGAAAATATTAGATGTCATTTAGTGTGTTAATCGAATCTACAACCTCTCGCGTTTACAGTCAAACGCTTATGTCCCGAGCGTATGAATTGAAGTAGGTACATAGTATCAGAGACTATATAAAAAAGCATTGACTCGGTATAGCCGATGCGAGGCGATGTATTTATTAATTATAACTTCTCCAGATTCTCCTTTTTTTTAAATAATATTTGTAATATAGTCCCTAATAATGTAAATAGGGATCAAACATAATATGTATATGTCCCTATAATACGGTCAACAAGTCATGGCTGCCCTGAAGTAAACTGTAAATGGCTGCGTAATTTGTTTTTAGGATTTTTCTTACTTTTGATTATTGTCTTCTCTAGAGTACAATGCTTTTAGAAAACCTTCAAGACGGCCAGGACTCGTTGACCGTACTGTAAGTAAGTAGCATGGGATAGTAAAAGTCCGTTATGATTTATCGTAGAGGGGACACTGAAATATTGATAGTCAGTTTTTCTATTTTTAATGTATAATAAACATAAATTATATTTAATATTACAAAGTAATAATCACACCGAAGGCATTGTATTTGTTGCGCGAAAGTTGTAGCTTCTACTCCCATTAGAGGAAATGAAATATTCAATATATTAATTTCTTCGCTCTAGTTTCGAGGCGCGGCGTTGAGTTCCGCCACTCAACACGCATTGCCTCTAGAATTCGGAGGGAAGTGCTCTGCCTACCCGTCTATATATACGCGGGATACAGCGTGAAGCTGTTAGCTAATAAGATTGTTTTGATAATATAATAATTTATATAGTATATTTCTCTTAAACTATAGTCTAGTTACAAGTAATAATAAAGGATATAATTTGTATATATTTTTACTTAAATGTCAACATCACAATTTGAACAGAAGTGTAAGAGACATCACGGTAGGGCTGGCATGAAAGACGACAGATTTGAGAGGGGATGAAAGGGGGTTGGCTCTTATATTATTATTAAACTTTAAGTTGTCGTAACTAGCTGATGCACCCTGCTATGTTTATAGTTAGAGCAGTTTCAATAGCGCCAATTATTATATATGCAGCATCATTCATTTTTAATTTTGATTTTAATTGTCAAAAATGAAAATATCTGTTTTATTTTTAACATTTATTTTTAATTTTGATTTTAATTGTCAAAAATGAAAATAGCTGTTTTATTTTTAACTATTTTCTTCTTGTTTTAGTTGGTGACATTATATTTTACCTTTCTGTATGGAGAGACGAACGACTCCTTACGAATATCAACTCCTTAAATTGATGACGAATAAGTATTCCTAAAACTACACATCTGAAAATTTTAATTATCTGTGTTTTAAACATTTCTCTTGCTGCTTCTTGCTCGTTTTAGTTGGTATGGCACTTGATTACTCTATTTCAAAAGGCTCCCGAATTCAACTAATAGATGATATGGATATTCATAAATCTACATACTAATAAGAATAAAATTAAATATATTTATGACAAATAGAAGATTTTTTGTTGTTAATTACCGTAAGATGTACCTACTGTAACCACACCGAACCTTATATTACAAACGACGACAATTAAATATTTAAATAAAATAATCATTATAAAAAAAAACCATGGTTTCCCAATTACTTTCATAGCAACCCTATACTAAGGGGGTCGATTTGTATACTTTCATTAGGGCGAGTCGTAATCTCCGTAATGGCGTCATTGTCATCGCACGTCGCCATTTTGAATCATTGCAGTCATTTAAACTTTTTTTTTACTTTTTAAAATATTTACTTAAAATGAAACGAGAACTCGTCTATGGCAGCCAAACCGCGTTTTCTATTAAATGTATTTTGTAAGATATGAGAGAATGTCATAATTATTCTAAGTACTTAGGTATTTTAAAAATGTAATAAAAAAAAGACAGATATTATCTAATATATGTAATGTTTACACTTGTACGGATTTTTTGTGTCGAGAGTGTCAATTTGCAAGTGTACGGAAAATTTTGCAATTAGAGATTCTTGTGTCCATTAATAGACACTTGATATATACACTGAGTGTATGCTGTGTATAGTATCGTAGTGTATTCGCATCATTAAATTTAGCAACTTCTTACCATTGGGATAATGACTCGACGGGCCCGCTTGTTCCTGAATTCTGTTTAAGAACTGCAAGTTCGCATTTTCGACATTGTTATCGTATATACTCTTCTCTCCTGAAAATTAATTTCTTAATAATTAAGTTTTAATTAAAAATGAGAATTTAATATTCAATTAAAATATTAATTATACGCGATTATGAAAAATGTTTTCAAATTCTGTCTCTAGGCGCCACACTGGCGTCATGTGGTTTAACAAGCCACAAGGTACTTAGCAGGGTAGACAGAATGAACTGAGGAACCTGGTGTAAAAACACTCTGATTCCAATATGATACTTCCTTTCCCCAATTTCCGCCGAATTCTGGAGTCATTACGTGTTGAGTGACCAAGTGACAGGGCGAGGAAAATGCAAATATTAAATTTCTCAAACCGAGAATCGAACCCACAAACTGTTTCCAACCGACCCAAACTCCTGTTTTGAAATAAGCTATATTGTCTACGAAGTCTTTAGTTGATTAAATATATCTACCAACTACGGCGTCTAAAAGAATTAGTTTTATTTATCAACAGATAGATAACAGATATGCTCGTATCGTGGTGCTGTCAGATAGTCATTTAATAGTGAAGTTCTAACGAGTGTGGTTGTTTCAATATGGAGAATTTTCTAGGAAAACGATATATTATGGTGTCAACAGAGAATTTTGAAGAATATCTCAGTTTTATAGGTAATATTTTAAATAGATGATTACGTTTCTTTTTTGGCTTATAACTTCTAAGGCCGTATAAAAAATGATAGTTTTCATTTTTCTTTGTTTTTTTTTTAAATGTTAATGCGAGAGACTCTTGTGTATTAACTAATGTTTTATGGTAAAATTAATTCTACATTATGTAACTTTTGACGTGTGTACGTGTGACCTGTAAACGCGACAGGTCGTGGGTTCGATTTTCATCCTAGGAAATAAAATATTTAATATTTTCATTTCTTTTCTCTGCTGTCGGGGCAAAAGCGCAGAATTCGCCGTAAAGCGGGGAGAGCAGCATCTTAACACTAGGTTCCCTCTGCCTACCCTAGTACATGCGGGAAGCAGCTAAGGGAAACTGAATTTTGATATTTGTGTTAGCAAATATACGATTTAGAAAAATATTTAATTCATTAGGTTCATTTATTGTTAGAAAAATAAATATAAAATAAGGTTTATATTTTTTATCAATCCTAGTAAAAAAATCCAAATTTAAATTGTAGTAGGTAGTGAGTTCAGATTCCAAGTATAACCTACAGGCAAATCTTGATATTTTTTTATATTACTTGCTGCGATTCCAGATGTAAGTAATTCTTATAAATTAGTCAAAAGAATTTATTACTACAGTATAATTTCGTTCTATCTATATGTAGGAAAGATAAAATAATCTGTAATTGGCTTTTTTTTTTATTAGTAAGTTAAAAATATGCTGTTGTTTTGTATAATAAATAAAAAATAAAATAAACATAATTAAAAAAATATAATCCAATAAAAAAATAATTAACTAAAACATATTTTTATCAAAAACCTTGATATGCAACAATGTTTCTACAAAAAAATATTAATAACCTATTGAACTTTTTGTTTATATTTCTTAATTTTTTATTGCAAACTGTAAAATTTTATCACTTTGTTTACATGATATCTGGATTAGGTATGAAAACATGTACGTGTGACTTTAAACGCGATAAATTGTGGGTTCGAATCCCAGGCGAGGAAATAAGATATTTAATACTTTCATTTCTTCGCTCTGGTGTCGAGCAAAAGCGCGACGCTGAGTTCCGCCACTCCACTGTGGAAGCGGAGTGTCTTCTCAATAAGCTCTCTCTGCCTACCCTGCTACTTAACAATAGATGCCTTGAGATAGTATTTATAATAAACTAGCGGCCCGCTCGCGGTTTCACCCGCGTGAACTATGTTATTATTAATTTCTGTCTGCATGTCTACATCCTAGTGACGTCTATGCAAAATTTGAGACTCCTAGCATTTGTAGTAACGAAGTTTCATACAAACTTTCGACCCCAAAAACAACCCCTTAGATATCGAATATTGCAAATTCCCGTATTAGCGAGCACCTACGTCCTATAAGTAGCACCTATGCAAAATTTGAGATTCCTAGCACTTGTAGTTTCTGAGATTTCGTGAGGAGTGAGTGACTTATCGCTTTTATATATATAGAAGATGACTAATTTTTAACTATCTTTTTTACAGATGTAGGTTATATGGCGAGAAAGATAGCTTTAAGAATGAAACCAATACAATGTTTGGCAAAAAATAACGATGGCACATACACTTTCAGTTTTAAATCGAAGTTTGTGTCTTTCGATGTCACATTCACACCTGGCGAAGAGTTTGTAGAGACAAAACCAGACGGCGTAAAGGTACAGATAAGTAAGAATCTTTATAGATTTTAAGTTACACTTAAAGATATGTAATAAAAAAAGCAGCTTCTCTGCATAACAGAGATATATGTATGAGATAGAGAGAAGAGTATGTCTAGGTAGAGGGAATCTAATGTTAAAACACTAAAAAAACCCGCTAAAATTTTTTTTATTCCAACATAAAAATATTTTGATACAAACTTGGATTTTCTGAACATAGGTAGGTACCTACTTTATAAATAATATATATAATAAAATCAACTATAAAATACAACATTTTACTAAATCTTTGTAATTTTTGTATTTTTTCTTTTTTAAACAATGTTATACTTCACGGTCATGTTTAACGTCTTCACTAATGGCTATCAAAGTAGCAAAAACCGAGGCTACAATAATTCATTACAAACATAAAAAAATGTCTAGTGGGTATGCTTTAAGCATACCTAATTTTAATATTAACTAGCGACCCGCTCGCGGCTTCGGCCGTACAACTTTATATTGATAAAATATTTCAATCTATGAACTGATTTAAACAAAACAATATAATAGAGTAAACTACATTTAAATCGATTAATCTGTTTCTGAAATTAGCGTACATAAAGGCAGAGACAAGCAGATAAAAATCAAGTCTTTGTTTTGGTTCTACTACATACATCTTCCATGTACAGAGAGTTACAAATTTATTAAATTATAATAATTCAGCTTCACGCTGTATCCCGCACACAGCAGATTAGGCAGAGGGAACCTAGTGTTGAAACACTCCGTTCCCCACTTTCTGCCCAAACATTACGTGTTGAGTGGCAGAACTCAACGCCGCGCTTTGCGTCGACACCAGAGCTAAGAAATGGAAATATAAACGTAAATAAATATTTCACTTCCCCGAGTGGGAATAGAAGCCATTCAATCGTTACAGCCAATCGTTACAGTCACGCCCTTGTGTCGCTACGGCGCGACGGCGACGTATTTATAATATCTGTTAGGTATTAAAAAAAAGAATTTAATTGATTTTTTTACTTTTATATACTTATATATAATTCAGGTGAAGGCGTTGATCACATTAGAGGACAATAAGATGACACACATACAAATAGAGGCAAACGGGAGGACCTCGAAACACGTGCGAGAATTTTTCGACGACAAACTTATCACTGTGGGTTATTATATTATATGTTATATTTTAAATTTAATTTTAATTGAATTGTAATTGAATACCCAAACGTCGCCTATTCGCTTGTACTTCTTGGCTAAGGCGGCCTCATAGAACTAAATCTCAAATATTACTTTACGTCTAAAATAACTACCAAAGCTACGTACAATTTATTTATAGAAGAGAATTTAATAGGCAATGCTTTAAAAAAAACAGCCATAAATATAACAAACTTAGGCATTGGAAACCTAGTTGAGACACTCCGTTTCCCTTTTTCCACCGTTGCATAGCGTGTTGAGTAGCGGAACCCAACGCCACGCTTTGTCACCAGAGCGAAGAAAATGGAAATATGAAATATTCACTTTGCTCGAGTGGGAATCGAACCCACTATCCGCCGCGTTTACAGTTACAGCGACTTACACGACCGGCTTCAATACAACTAAAACCTAAGAAAAGCAAAGCTGTAAAAAAATATTGTAAAGCAATTTTCCATTCATTTTCATTTTGGAACCTCAAAGGCATCTCAGTTCCAATCAATTTTCGATACGATTCGCAATCGTTATTGCCCTTTGATCTTTCTCTTGTTCAGCTCGTGTTTGTGTTGCAGACGACCACGGCGGAAGGACTCGATAAAACGGTAACGAGAGTTTTTGAATTGGTCCAGTGAAGATTTTTTTTAAACTATTTTAATTGAAATATTTCAGAGATATGTGGCTGATATTGGAAAATAATGTTAAATTTTATGTAAATATTTATTTATAGTTTTTCAAGGTTGGGTAATATATAATATTACTACATATTTGTTATTATTTCATCCATAGTTACTTTTATTTTTTTCTCTTTTTATCTCATATTAGAGGCAGAAATTTAACGTAGTTGCTTATAACTTAAACTATGTATAAAATAATGAAAGCAATGTAGACAGAGGGAACCTACGGTGAAGACACTCTTCTCCATTTTGCATTGAATTATGGAGGCTTTGCGTGTTGAGTGGAAGAACTCAACGCCGCACTTTGTCTCGACATCAGAGCGAAGAAATGGAAATATAAACGTAAATAAATATTCCAATTCCTCGAGTGGGGATCGAACCCACAATCGTCGCGTTACAGTACACCCTTGTACCGCTGATGTGTATTGTAAATCTACCTAAGTATATTAAATTATAAGTATTATTTTAAACGGTCGTGATCGACTCTTCGCAGGAAAGCTTCTTTAAGAGCTAAAAAAATAGGTTGTAGACTTCCGTTATGGAACAGGGAAAATAGCGATAAAAAATGTTCTTATGCCCTAGCTAGCATATAAGACTATTTTACCGTCTGCTTTCACATCTTATTATAATACAAGACAAGGTAAAGTACATTCATCAATTCAATATAGGCCAATCGTCGAAGTATCTTAAAGGAAACGCAGTGTCTTAAAACTAGATTCTCTCCGCCTACCCCGTTATGTGGGATAGGGATACGGTGTGAAATAAAAAAATAACCTATATATTATAACATTTAAAATAACGTAATTGAATATCTAATCTAACAAATCCCAATAAACGCAACTCAACCCCGGACCAACCCCCATCAGCCCCACACACCGGGATACACAAAATCATCTCTAAAGACCTATTACTTGAGCGTTTGAATAATCAAATTTCCAACGTAAATCCCCTATCGACTTTCACTTAACATGGCAGGGTGGGCTAACAACCAGCGACCGGGATCCTCCGGGGCACTTTCCAAAACACGATTCCCTATTCCATTAGACCCTCTCGAAGTTATCTCGCGTTATTTACATCGCCTGACCGTAGCGTCTTATATAGCCTGGCCTTACATACAAGGGTGGTAGGTATATAAGTGAGCAGTCGTGGGTCGTGTGTTGTTTATGGGGGGGGGTGATAGGGGGTCGGCAGCCAGGGCGGGTGGTGTCGCGGTGTCGTTGCCATGGCGACGCGGCGCCCGGACGCCGGCTCCCGACGCCGCCGGTGTCGGCCGCCGCGCCCGCACCCCGCCGCACAAGTGACACGCGCTGCGAAAAAGCACAACCGCCCCGTGTTTGGTGTGGCTATGATTCTTTTATTTTAGGGATATTGTTTTTTTTTTTTTAAATATTTTTTTGGTGAAAATTTCTGTAAAGTAAGCACTTATATGTATAGAGAAAATATTTTTTTAAATAGCATAATAAAATGATTTTTTAAACATCTATGATTGAAACCTAGCATACGAAAAATAGAAAAATGTATAACGTTTCTATCGCTGTGACTCGAAACTTCACTTCGAAAAAGTATTACCCAAACACATGTGAAAGCGTGAAATATACGTATATAGTGTTAGCTATTACTTATAACTTAATATAGATACTTATTTAAAATGAAATAGTAAAAAAAAATAAAAAGAAACAAATAATGCAAGAAACAAATAATTTATAAAAAAATAAATTACTTTATTTTCTTAAAGTTTTAGGTACTTCAATTATGTGTGAACACATTTTTTATAACATAGGTCACTTATATCTTTTTATTCTAGTTTAATGTTTTGTATTTACCCTATGTTTTACGTATACGTGAAAACTTTATTATCTAACGTAATATATTTACGTATTAACTTTATATATTGTAAGCGCTGATTGTTTCCCAATATGAAAAACACAAAAAAATAAATAAAAACATTTTTAATTTAATACAAACGCCTTGTGCCCGTAACGTGGCCACCACATAAACTCCCCTTCAGGTCGGGTCGATGTGGCCGAGGGTGGGGGGGTTAGCACCTTTTGTTTAGGACCCCACCCCCTGCTCATTTACTCGCGCACTCTCAATGTTGTTTGCAAAAGGTTTAGGTGCCTAAATGTAGAGGGAAATGTCACGGTTTCACTTTTAAAGGAATCCCTTGTTATGAAATATTGCATGTGATCTGCAATTGTCAGCAGCTACCCCATCTTTTTTTGTACGTTTATGTTTACACCCTTTATAGTATCAACGTTTAGATTAATTGTTTTTTTTTGGGTTGTAATATAGGTATGGCGAATAATAATATCAGAGATATTGTAATGTTAAAAACAGATAAGAAACTAAAAACCCGAGTGCATAGAAATTAAAAATTAAAAAAAAACAAACCCAATGGCTTTTGTGAAAAGTAATAAATACTAAGAAACTGCGTCATTTAATTAATTTTGATAATCGAGACACGCACAAACAAATCGAATCGAAAAAAGTAGTAGTTTAAAAGCTACAAGCACTTCTTGCCTTTAGTAAAGATTGTACTAGGTATATTAGAATTAAAAGACTACCGTCTTAAAAATCGTCTTAAAAGTCGTCTAAAATCTTTGATTTTGCGATTATGACACATTTTAAATGAAATTCTTCAACAGGAATAATTGTGTATATTTAGCATTATATATTTTTGACTGTTACTATTCTATATAACGAATCTGTAAAGTACCTATATATCTGAGAGTGACATATGAAAAATAAATGAATAATCTATTAATAGAAACTAAAAGTAATATTGTATATCTATTCAATAATCCCAAGTTGACAGAGTTCGTTGATTTATATTTTTCCATTTTCACAATATGGCGTCCGGATGTCAATGTAGTGCGACTTAAACGACTCGATGAACATAAGGTTTTTTCAAATTCAAAATATTCTTTATTCAAATAGACTTATAATAAGCGCTTTTGAATCGTCGAATGAACATATGAACAAAAAGCTATCACCGCTTCGGAAGGCAGTTCTGCTAAGAGCCGGCAAGAAACTCAACAGTTGCTCTTTTCAAAATCAATGGTATATTTTACTATTACATTAGCTGGCAGGTATCCTGCCTGACATTCAATAGACATTAATTCCATACATGTTTGTCATCTAAATATTCTTGAACAGTGTAATAAGCTTTACTTGACAGAATTTTTTTTAACTGATATTTTAAATTTTGGAATTTGTCGAGATTTAACTATTTTTACAACGCCACATAGGAACAAATATACCTACATACAAACATTATCATTATTTAGTATTAGTGCTGAATATGTACAACCTTTCGCAAAAAGACGGCAAGTTTGAACAAGCTAGGGGTAACTCCGTGAAGTAATATAAACCTCTTATAACATATCAACTCAGGTAACAACAATAGTATCTATTGTTTGTTACAATTATGTTTTCCGCTTTCGGATATTTAAGTACTTACAGCTTATTTGTAGTTCTTCCTGTTAAAATATCAATATACATTCATACTGCTCGTGTTTCATTAAACAAAAATTATCGCAGTACCCCACACTCCACAGTAGGCAGAGGAAGCCTAGAGTTAAGACACTCCGCTTCTTGTTTATTTTTGTACTGTGAAGTAATGAAAATATTAAATATTTCATTTCTTCGAGTAGGATTCGAACCCACATCTTACCACGGCTGGCCTCGTATTTATTAATACTGGCCATTATACAACGAAATAATCATTAAGTGATATACCTACATATGTATATCTATGGTGAAATATAAGAAGTGGTGTAACTATTTTTTTTCTAAGCTCAAAAAAAGGAATAGTGAAACACTAATAGAAGTTACTAAATTCACTAGTAGAGGCGTACGAGATATTTTTAAGGATATATTTTTTTAAATCTAAATTTCTAACTCGCGGAAACATCTAGTCTCAATGTACCTCAGCAACTGAGACGTTCTTTAATAAGAGATTATATATCAATATAGTAATTGTTGTGAGAATTGAACCTTGAATCATTCAGTGTCTCAGTCACACTAAATTCATTTACATATTAAATTAATAAATTTCATTCATTCATACAAAATTCACGCCTTTGCATGCTAGTTATATTTATATTGTATTTAGTTGTTTTTTTTTGTAATTATAATTTATTAACTGTGTATCAATCAATCAATCAATCAAATCAGTCTTTTCTGGTCCACTGCTGGACATAGGCCTCTCCCAGGGTGCACCAAAGCTCCCCGAACCTCCGCCTTCCGCATTCAGTCTTAACTGTGTATGCAGTAAAGAATTTTACCTATCTATCAAAACTCATTCTATATCTAACGCACAGAATAAAAAAAAATAAGAATGTCTTTAAAATTAAAAAAACCACAAAAAAGAAGCTTTTCCGCTCTCCATACATTACGTTGATCGCAACATGGCGCAAATAATTCCGAATTCCGTCTCAAATCGATCGCGTGGTTGACGCTGCGGGTGTGTGGCCCCGCCCACATTTCACACGAAAGGTGATGATTGGCCGAGCCCATTACACACACACAGGTACACTCTTTACTTTTTGCGTATTTTCAATATTAAAATGTACGACATTATTGAATTGAAAAGGAAAACTGGTTTACATATGTATAGATTTACTGATAACAAGGCTTTTTATATAGATACATTCAGATTACAATAACAATAGAGCTTAACGATATTTTCGGCATAGTAGGTTAGAGGGAACCTAGTATTAAGACACTCCATTTGAGATAATGCATGTAGAACGGCGGAACACAGCACCGCGTTTTTGTTTACCAGAGCGGCTAAACAAACAAAAATAGTCTTTTAAACGAGAATCGAATCCTCGCTCATCACGATGTTCGAAACAAAAAACAAAGTGATCATAGCCACTTAGTACAGATAATATAATAATTTCATTGCCTCGAGCGGGAATCGAAGCCACAGCCTACTGCATTTACACACGGCTAGGTACGACTGACCCCAAAGACCATATCATCCTCACACTAAACTAAACTAGCATAAACCATAGATAGCATCAATCCCATCAACAGAACGATCAATACAACATTCCACCATGTAGGTACCATTCATTTGAAAAAAAAAAAAACACTTGAAATCTAATTCCAATTCCATACAAACGCACAGCAGATGCGCGAGTACGAACAAAGGAACATAAAGGAACATTTGTATGGTATAGTACAAGTAATACAACTAATTTTACGGCTTCGGTATTATGCCTGTAGCGTTTTGTTAGCGCCCTGATCGACATATCTGATAATTTAAATATGGAAGAGCATTCGAGCGTGATATGCGCAGGCGCAGATTCTGGCGTGCCTATGCGTGTTTCGAGTTTGTAGTGTTATTTGAAATGTTACGGACTTTTGAAGAGGTTGAAGATATCGCAACAAAAGATTATTATTATATGGAATTTTACGTTAATACGTCAGGGTTCATGTCTGACTCCTGTGCAGTCGCCGGAGTCAGGCTATGGCATGAGCTACCCGAGCCCATAAGAAAAGCCCCCTCTCGTAAGGTATTCAAGCGCCGGGTAAAAGAGTATTTTTTTAAAAATAACATAAATATATAATATTCATCTATTTAATTAATTGTATATATTGGAGTACCTATATATGGTATACTATATTATCATATGGTTTATATTTTTATGTATTTTATTTATTGTATGTATTGTTTTTATTTTGTTATGTATTTTATGTATTTTTTTATTTAGAATATCCGTAATATTTTATTATAATTATATCTTATACGTATAACTATTTATTATATGTATATTTATATATTTGTTGGATGTATATATATGTAACTTTTACTTCTGCACACCTGCATACTTATAATCCCACATGACAAGGTTGGCTAGGAGAGAATGTTTTTAGCGTTAAGCCCGACTTTTGTACATTGTTTTTTTGTAATTTTGTGCAATAAAGTATATATAAATAAATTCATTTTGTAAGAATAGAATTGAATAAGATTATTATATAGAATATTAAAAATGTTGGTATATTTGGTGATTTTTAGTAGGTAACGCAGTCGCAATTTCGTATTTAGCGAGTTAAGCAGACATTTTTTTCTAATTCAGTATCGCTTCTCTCTTCAACTTACTTTAGAGACATGGCGAATTAATTGGCAAAACCTAACGCAACACTTTGTCTGAGAATGTCGGAAGAATATATAAACGTGATATTAGATTTTTAAGTCTGAGCTCAATCATCGCTCTCAAGTCTGAGATCGATTTTGAGACGCCGTTTTCATTCATAGATATGTACCTAATTTATGAATGAATTAGATATTAATTAATTTCATTTTAAAAAATCATATTATCGCTGTGTAAATAAAATTTAAAATAGACATTAGGACTTACCAAAGGTCTTTGTGGTGAACGAGAGTTCTGTAAAGCTGGTGCTGCTTGTGCTTGGACTTGGCTTGCTTGGGCTCGGCTGGTTATCAGGACGAAGCTTAGGATGATTGTCTATAACACTGCTTGCGATGCGCTCTGAAAAAACGTTTACAATAAGTATTTGTTTAGTGAACTTATTCTCTTCGTATATTATATTTGATATAAAATGGTATAAAATCTATCTATTTTCAGTTGTGCGTTCTGGTATCAAGGCAAAAGCGCGGCGTTGAGTTCCGCCACTCAGCACGCAATCTGCGAAGCTGAAAACAAAATCCTATGGAGCTTCTTATTTTTCTCCTATAACAATTTTACTTCGAACTCTATTTCACAAAAAATAAAGAAAAAAGTAACATCACAGAAACTTCTGTTATTACAATTTGTGGTGTAAACTGGTGTTTGAAACGAGAAGTTCATTTTTAAAAGGATAGGCTTTTGTTGAACAACTCACTGCCATGACTAGAATGTGTTACATTTATGCAGTTAGAAAAACTACGATATTTTCCTTATTTTACATTTTTGTAATATATCTATCTATCAATCTTCAAATATCAAAATTGAAAAGAAATCAAAATTTTCATATATAATACAGTTACAAAAAGGAGATATTTTCCTTATTTTTTTTTAATATTATTGCAATATGTATTGTGAAAAAAAATATCAAAAATTGGAAAGGAAATCAAAAATTTCATATATCCTAAAACAGCCGCCGGAAACCACTAACCCCTCCCCCTCTTCGACAAAAAGCTGTAAAATCCATGCAATTTGTACCCTCTACTCTCGACGTACGTATATACTTATCGATTTATCGCAAGCACAAGTTTATGTTTTAAAAAGTCAACTGCGTCGCGTTCATGCGAATTTAGTCTTTGAACCTATAAACGAACAGCTAATTTTGATCAAACTAAAACTGGCCCATATAACTTTTCGCTTCGGTAGGCGTGTGTAAAAATACCGTCTTGTAGGCACACCGCCCAACCCCAGGCGACATTTTTACAAGTGGGGGAGAGAGGGGAGAGAGCAAGGGGGCACCCGGACGCTCTCGTCATTTCGTTGTCATCCAGGGGCTCCTTTTTGCCGCGATCACGACGCGAGCGTCGGCGTCGACAATACTGTTCAGTATTTTTATTCTTTTCGAGAAGAAAATGCGAAAAAAAAAAAAAAACAACTCGACTCGTAGAAAATCACGAACAATGCGGCCCCAGGGCGAGATTACCGCCATCAGAAAATGAATGCTTTGTTGGATCCCGTCCACCGGGATGTTTTTCAGTTGTTACATTAGACCTGTCATTTCCATTAGAGAGGGCTGAGGCCGGGCGCGGGCCGTCGCCGAACCCGCCTACGTCTTTATTTGCGTTTCAATTACGAAAGTGCTTTGTGACAATCACTTTTATTAAAATATATACAGAAACAGACACATTATTGCTTGTATAAATTATTAAAAAAAAGTTTTTTTTTTTAAAGTTCCTAGGTAGAAGCTTTAAGAGATTAGTTCGACATCATCCGTACTTATAATATTTTAAATGTAGGTATATATATAACTGTTATGTATTCTACGGTCATACCCTCATAAGCTAATGAGAAATAGCTTGCACACAATGAAACGCCATGTGTTTTTAGTAAATATAATTAATATATAAGTATATTTAGTATAACATACTGGAAAAGGTACTTTCAGATACCCACATATCTAGCTAAATATACAAAAAGCCTAAGTATCCACTTGGCGTGTATAAAAGTATGAAATAACGATTAATTCTAGAGGACAGGACTTGTATTTATTACATTTATGCATCAATTTAGAAAATAAACGTAAAACAAAAGGAACTAGTTGGACCCAAAGGCACAAATAAATTGAAAACAAAAGGAACTAGTCTGGAAGACGGGTGTAAAAGTGGACTTGAGTTTCAAATATGGTGATTTTACCATAATAGAGGCTCATCAGAACATCTAAAACGTGAACGTCGAAGCGACATGGAACCGGAAGAATGTTAAAATCGAGTAATTTTATCGAGTTATTATAGCTTCAATACTTGTCATTTGGACCAGTTCAAACGATTATTAGGCCTCATAAAGGATAATTATAGATAGAAAGATATAAAAGAGCATCATATGAGACCACATGGAAACGTGGACGTGGAATTTGCTAGTAACTCACAATTGAGCAATTTTATCGAGCTATAGGTATACATACTTAACACCTCATTATAGCTTCTATATTCGTCATTTGGACCAGCTCAAACTCTTTCTACCTCATGAAGCCAGGCGCAAATAAGTGACTGGAATTTTTTAGCTCTGATGAAAATTTCTTTACTCTGGTACCAAGGCAATGCGCAGCGTTGGGTTCCGTCACTCAACGCGCAACGCCTTCAAAACTCCTCGGAAAGTAGGGTTACATAACACTAGGTTCCCTACGCCTGTTATGCTATAGGTATGCGGGATACAGCGTGAACCTCAAAAACAAAACACATCTCATGCCTGCAATTATGAAAAATAACAAACAAACGAGGTAAGACAATATGCCCTTAGTCCGCGCTAATCGAAAAATGTAATGAAAAAAAAAAAATCATTTCGGCAAACCTCAAAGTGATGTGCCTTTATTCTATCGGCGTGCAAATAAAACCGGCGATGTAATGTGACGCTCTTAGAAATCGGTAATACGTAAAGCTTTGTCTCTCGCCGCGCATCACTACCAATCATGTCAATTTTGAATGGGAGGTGTTCGTGATGATGGTTTTGAGGGCAAACGAATTTATGAATCAAATACCTACATTTTGATGTTTTTTTTTAAATAGAATATTTTTTTTATGAAAATTGTATGAATATCTAAGTATCTATGGAAGAAAAATTGGAGAGAGAGAAGGGGGGAGTAGACTTTACACTCAATGTATTGTGTCTTTCGACTGGGTAAAGAAAATTTGATTTTTTTTATTTGAAAGCCAGTTCTTCCCTTGTGGTCCCATTTTTTTAAAACAAAATTTCTTGAATTCGGGCAGGAAGAGACGAACGTCTTTCTTAATACAGCCTATACCGCCCTATAGCGCAATACGTTGGAGAGAAATGGGACACTAAAAGTTTGACACCCGCCAATATCAACCTTAACATTTCTTTATCTCTCTTCAGACACCGATATCGAAACCCTCGTAAAGTTTGTATTTACATAATTATTTAACCTCCAGCGGATAATATGATAACCATCCATCCATATATGGGGGAAGTCAAGTAAAATAAACATCAAATACTGATAGTTAAAAATTATACGATTGTGATGGNACTACACTCAATGTATCGTGTCTTGTGGCACCATAAATATCAAATCATGATTGTGGGTTCCATCCACGCAGCGTAGATTTCTGCCATTTTTAACCGACTTCTATAAGAAAAGGATATAATCAATTCGACACTATTTTTTTATGTTTGTTACCTCAGAACTTTGTACTGAACAGAACTGGGTAAAGCGAATTTGATTTTTTTTATTTGAAAGCTAGTGCTTCCCATGTGGTCCCATTTTTTAAAACAAAATGTCTTGAATTCGGGCAAGAAGAGACGAACGTCTTTCTTAATACAGCCTATACCGCCCTATAGCGCAATACGTTGGAGAGAAATGGGACACTGAAAGTTTGACACCCGCCAATATCAACCTTAACATTTCTTTATCTCTCTTCAGACACCGATATCGAAACCCTCGTAAAGTTTGTATTTACATAATTATTTAACCTCCAGCGGATAATATGATAACCATCCATCCATATATGGGGGAAGTCAAGTAAAATAAACATCAAATACTGATAGTTAAAAATTATACGATTGTGATGGACGACAGTCAGTTGACAAACAGGAGGGAAGATATACGATTACAATCGAACATTGGTTATTGATGACACGCAAATTATATTTTTATAGGATCTATAAGAGTTCGTTTCCACAGATAAGTAACTACGAAAAAAAAATCAGCTTCACGCTGTATCCCGCACACAGCAGGGTGTGCAGAGGGAACCTAGCGTTAAGACACTCCGTTCCCCACTTTCTGCCGAATTTTGGAGGGGCAGATCTTAACGCCGCGCTTCACCTTGACACCAGAGCGAAGAAATGGAAATATAAACGTAAATAAATATTTCACTTCCTCGAGTGGGAATCGAATCCAGAACCGTCGCGTTACGGTCACACCTGCTGCGCTACAACGGCGTAACAACAAAATCTTATAACAATATTAAAAAACCTAAACGATTGTTCTATAGCTAAAAATAATACAATTATCTAATCTATATATATAAAATCGAAAGGTCACTCACTCATCACGAAATCTCAGAAACTGCATGTGCTAGGAATCTGAAATTTGGCATAGGAGTTATTTATAGGACGTAGGTGCTCGCTAAGACAGGACTTTGCAATATTAGACTTCTAAGGGGTCGTTTTTGGGGTTAAAAGTTTGTATAAAACTTCGTTACTACAAATGCTAGGAGTCAAGTTTTTCATGGACGTAATTTATAGGATGTAAGTACTCATGGAGACTTTAAGGAGATATAGAAATTAATAATATCGTAGTTCACGCAGGCGAAGCCGCGGGCGGACCGCTAGTATCTATATATAATTAAAGTAAAATGTATATATAAATACTTATATAGATGTTTATTTCAATAACCATTTCTTTTACATAGAAATTTCAGCATTTCTTTACACATTTTTTTAAATATTAAATGCTTGACAAAAATTAAAATATTTTCATAACAGTATGCATAAAGGTTGTTAAATTAGTTTCAACACGAATTTGTAGTTCTGTAGCTATTTCGAGAAATTAAAATTCCACCATTAAAAATGTTAGAAAATTACTTGAAAAATAGTTATAATAAGAGGCGATAAAGGTAGTAGCGTAATAATTTAAAATACACTTTACATAAACATTTCTCAGCATAATTCACTTATTTCAATCTTGTTATATTTGAGGCCAGTAGTGGCGCAGGAACACAGTGTGACCGTAAACACGAAAGCTTGCGAGTTCGATTCCCAATCGAGCAAATAAAATATTTATTTTTATTTCTTAACGATGTGGAAACAAAACATGGCGTTTAGTTTTGCCACTCGAAACGTAACGGCACCGGAATTCAGCAGAAAATGGAGAACGGAGTGTCTTAACACGAGCAAGGGAAGCACACTAAAAAAAAATCTATTGTGTAACTACAATATTTTCCTACAATAGGTTATACTTTAAATTTTGTTTCTTTATATTATAACCAATTTGTTTTGTACAATGTTATACTATTATTCAACATTACATATCCAGAGGTAGGTACTTATATAAAGTTTGGAAACTGCTATTTCAGTTTACATAGATAAGTTAAGGAACCAACAACCTTAAATTTTTTTCGGGGAAATGAAATATTTATTTAAATTTAATCGAGGAAAAGAGCGACGTTGAGTTCCGACACTCAGCACGCAACTCCTCCGAAAATTCGACGGAAAGTGGGGAACCACCACCACCCGCACCAGGTTCCCTCTGCCAGAGCAGATTTTTTTTGGTACGCAGTTCTCTTGAAAGACCAACTACGTACCAACTATGGAACCAACGTGAGACGATATTTTCCTCTTACACAAGCAATGGAAACGCACTCCTATTTCTCGTGTCTAATAAACGTTATCGGGAAAGCGAGCGATGGGTTTCGGTACCGTGTAGAGCGCCATAACCCTTTATCAGATGGGGTGGGCGAGTGATGTCGCCGACGGTGCTTACTTCGTATTTCATTACCGCTATATTTTTTGTTTTCTGGCACTGTTTAAGAACTGTTTGGTTTTTAGAATTAATGAAGACTTTTTTTTAGCTTTACGTTGTATTAGGCATATGATAGAGTAGGGAAAGGGAACCTAGTGTTAAGACATAGACGTTGGAGTAGGGAGGTCCAGGTGGTCCATGCCCACTAACGGACATTTTACTAACAATAAACTTGCCCCGAAAAATAAAGAGAATAATATATTTGTTTAAACCCTGTCCAGTCCAGAAAAAAATCTGGTTCCCTCTATTTTTCTAATTTATGTGGGATACAGCGTAAAGGTAAAGAAATGTATTTAATTTATTTAATCATTTCAAGTCTAGGTCATATTGGGCTGTGTGATATATCATATATGGTTAAAAATCTATTGAAATATCAATACAAACGATATTAATTCTACTAATATATATTTCACGTAAAAAATACTAAACTGATTTTAATGTAACTTTACAGCCATGTAGCTTATACCTACATCAGAATAACACAGGCAACGCTTTATATAACGATTTTATATAAATTAGCGGTCGAAGCCGCGTGTAGATTGCTAGTATCACGAATCTACATATATTTCTAAATTATTCACTAACAAAACGAACTTCCAACGTAACTTATAACCTATAATTATCTAACAATAAACAATAAAACGTATGAGCAAAAACAGCACAAAGCTAAGAAAACAGTCAATTCCAGCTTATTTACAATGGTCCATTCAAGCTCGTACCATATAAAAAGCGGATGTGTCAATAATTAACTGTGTGATCCGGTAGCAGACGCCGGCGGCCATCGATTGCGGGGCCCCGGTTTTTTTAATAACGAACATGTATTGTCGTTCCGACAATAGGGGTGAACTCGTCGTGTTTTTATAGGGCACGCTGGGGCGAAAAATATTACACCCCCGGGCGGCCATGTGAGAACGAACACCGAATCCACCATGTGCCGAACGTAGCACTGATTTGAATTGCTTATAGAGATTAACATAAAATTTACATGATTTAAATACTTTACATTTGATTCGTAAAGCGTGGCCGAATAAATAATAAATTTATATATATACTAAAATAATTAGATACATAATTTATTATTTAAATATACTCAGTTTATAATTATGTCCATTTATCTTTTAAATGTTCTTTCTTACATTTAGTATGTCATTTTGTAATATACATAAATATGATGAAAAAAAAATAGCTATTCCAGCGTTTGGGGCCTGTCGTGGTGCACTAGAGAAAATAAAATATTTATTTAAATGTATATTTCCATTTCTTAGTTCTGGTGAGTTCAATAGAAAATGGGGAACGCAGTGTCTTAGCACTAGGTTCCCTCTGCCTATGCTGCTGCGTGCGTTTTTTGTTTTTCATAATAATAAAACAGTAAACTTAAAAAACACTGTACATTTCCTAAATCAAACGAGCTAGTAAGTAACAAACAAGTACAAAGTAAAACAACATTTGAACGCAAACGTCCTCAATTCCGTATATAATAGGCAATAAGGCAGCACAATCGCGACGCAATCGCAGCAAAATCCACACCAACGATCCCCCACGCACAATTTGAACCTCACAACCCTCCATTGAGGATCAGGAAATTCATCTCGCTAATCCACCGGCCCGCTGTGAATAGTAAAAGTGATGGCTCTATTCATTGTGAGGGGGGACCTCCCCTGTGGGGGTAACCGAGGGGGTGAGAGAGGGAGCTGGCAAGCGCTAAAATTTAATAAAGCCGGCCTCGCCGGTATTATGGACAGCCCTTGCGATTAATTACGCACAAGATGCTAGTAATTATGCGTACGCAGCTATCACAACAGGAATGGGGGGTAGTTTGTCATCTATATATTATTCATCGAATAATCTCCGTCTCTTCTCCTTCGGTGTTTATGATGCTTTTTAATTTCACTTGAATAATTAAAACCGGCAATTATCCTGCATATGCTATTTCTGCTTGCATCTCGAGTTCGAGTCGTAAGACTTGTGAAATTGTAAAAGCAAAACGGACGAAGTGGCGGCTGTTACAATTATAATGAGGTAGAGGAGATATAGGTAGGTAAAGGTAGGTAGGGGTAGATATGAGGATGTGAAATATATGAATATAATGTAGTGTATAATAGACACACCTCAGTGGGGAGGCACTAGAGGTTAAGTGGAAAGTCACGTCGCTTACACGAGTCTTTTTTCGCTTTAGTACATTAGTCTCTAGTATTGAGTCTCTGGTTTTGATGTGGGGGAATATTATTATTTTTAAAAGTTTTAGGTTTAGTCGATGCCAGCGTGTGACTGTAAACGCGATAGACTGTGGGTTCGATTCCCGGTCGAAGAAATGAAATATTTTATTTTTTCATCTCTTCGTCTTGGTGTCGAGGCAAAGTGCAGTGTTGAGTTACGTCCTCAACACGCAATGCTTCTAGGATTGAGCGAAAGGTGGAAAACGGAGTGTCTTACAACTAGAATCCCTCTTATTGCCGTGATACATGCGGAATACAGCATTAAGCTAAAAAAGAAACGATTTAATAGCATACGTTTCTAATGCAGTTTGAAAGGAAGTAATTTTAAATAGGTTAAGCCTCATAACATTATAATAGATGCAGGATATTTTTAAAAAATATAATAGAACTCATTAAACGACTATTATAACGTATAAGAGCATATATAAATCTAAACTTATAATAAAATCATAATGGACCAGTGTCTGCATATGTACATAGAAGATATATAAGAAAAAATACAATTGGTGGCATTAAATATATACTAATAAAAGCAAAAACAATGATTATTAAAATTTTTTAGTGTTTGTTCAAACTAATCTCTAAAACGGCTTAACCGATTTAATTGCTTGCTAGTTACTTGCTATTGTACTTTGGTAAGATTCTCTAAACATTTAGTGTTTGTTTTATTTCAATAGGTTTTTAAATAAAAAAGTAATATCATTTTAAAGAATGTTACTCGAGTTAATTGCTATACATAATTTCCTTGAATATCACATGATTTAGAAAACGTAAGTAACGCATTTCCTTATAATAAATTAACAATTACTTGGAAGAAGCGGTCGAAGCCGCAAGTCGCTAGTATATAACAAAACCAGTTCAAATTTAACAAACCAAGACTATGCTATCTATCGATACGACTCAAGATAGAGAGTTGGGAGGGCCACAACTACCATTATCTTTCACAAAACACACGAACGACTCAAGTAGTCTCTCCACTCTCTACCCTCCACTCTATGTACCGACTCCCCATGTTTGCAATACCTCGAGTGGCACATGGGCGCAGAGCTCCGGGTTGGTAACGACATCTTTTGTTGACGATTGAAGCGCGCTCGTAATCCGCGCTCGCTCGAGTGTTTCGAGTGTTTCACATTCGCTCGCTCTCCATTCGTCGCGATGGCGTCACACTTCACTATGTGGTTAGGATATGGTGACAAGCGTTGGCGATGTATTTTATATTATATAAATTACAAGCAAAAAATATTTTTTTAGAAAAAGCTTTTATTTAAACGCTCTTAAAAGGAGAAAATAAAATTTGTCTTTTAAATTTTAACTATCAAGTCATAACCTCATTGTACACAATTTATATGATTATAAAAGCTTGTCGCGTTATAAATATTTAATTAAATTGAAACTTTTTAAAATTTACACTTAACTAATTTTACATAATTAAATTAGCACAAGTTTATTTACACAAGCAAATCGCGCGAATCGTTTAATATACGTTTTTCTTTTTTTTTAGGGTAGGCAGAGGGAACTAGGGAACCTGGTTGAGATACCCCGCTCCGTTGTTAACAAAGCGAGTAAATGAAAACATTAAATATTTCATTTCCTCGAGTGGAAGTTGAAATTCCTGTGTCCCTGCAACACGACTGGCCTCAAATATGGATGTTTATTTTAGAAAACAATCTCCTACGATAGCTATCATACTAATCTAATTTACATAAATCCCTAAGAAGAATTTAACTGCGTAAAACTGTTTCTGAAATATTAAAATTGATGTAGAAATCTAATGAATAACGTTTAATAATTTATATGGATTCTTATGAACTATTAATATACGCGGGTGTTTTTACTTCATTTCAATTTATCTATAATATATAATACCCATAGGCACATATTTCTGTAAAAAAACTAGATTTTTTATTAAATAAAAGTACTAGGTGGTAGGTAGGCTTAGGAAATAAATAATACCTAGCATATATTATAATTATATGCCTATACAAATATGTTCAGAATATTATGTAAGATTATTTTAAATAGTTTTTCGTAGTAGTTCCAGAACTTACACTTGAATATAATATTAATTCTATAACATTCCGAGCATGTGAGTCAGCTTTAACATCTCAATATACGAAACATAGTGTAAATAGAAACAATACTATGTATATATATATAATCTAACAAAAAAAACCCTATTTACTATTCAAAACAAGTAAATACCCCCAACTATTGAAGTGAATTATCTTGAAGCATTTTCAAAAAACGCTCCAACCGGGAGCGAGCTACTGGCTTCGCTGTTCAGCATATCGTCACGGCGTACCTATCTCGTAATTGGCGCTCGAGTGGCAATTAGCAAGCACTTGCCTCTGTCACCGCTCGACCCGTAGCTCGGTGCGCTACCTTACCTCCTCTTAGCCGCTACACTCAGATATACATAAATACCACATTACAGCCATTCTTCAAATTTAAGTTTCTCCTCGTAATTTGTGGGATTCAGTACGAGAAAAATTCTTCATTTTTTTTTTCGTTTTAATGGTATGGTATTAAAGTTTGAGGTAGTCCCACTTGTGTTTTAATAATCACATTGCAGATTTGTACTTAAATTGTTATTTTAAGATGATATATAAAATACATACTTTTAAAGAGAAATTTCTATTTGCTCTATTCAATATTGAAAAGAGAAGGCTGAAATATGGGATTCATTCATTTATTGATTTTGTAAATTATTCGTTTGTTTAACGAATTGTATTTGGACTTAATTTATTTGCAACGTAAAAAAAGGACAGTATCACTTAATTTTAATCCATAGCAAAAAATATTTGGAAGTTAAATTATATATATTTATTTTAATTTGACTGGTACAAAGCCTTGAAAATTTACATAGAAATAGAAAAAACTTTATTGTACACAAAAATACATAAACAAAAAAGAAAAACTATATTTTATAAAATGTATGCAATCTCTTCCAGGCAACCCTTGTTAAATAAAGGATTTAAAATAAAGAAATGGGAATACCGTTATAGTGCACAATTAGATAAAATAAAAAACAGTAATAAAATAATAATGAATATACACACACACACACACACATATATATATATATATATATATATACATATCTACATAATAATAATATAATATCTACATATAATCCTATAAATATAATATATATAAATACATTATATATATATATATATATATATATATATATATATAAACGACTTAAGATAAACTACAGTTATATTTTGAAAAGATGCTCTTTTACACGATTTTTAAAAATATTAAGTGATTTAGAGTGACGTATTTCGGAAGGAAGTTCATTCCAGAGGATAGCAGATTTTACAGTGAAGGAATTGGAATAGAATTGGGTATGACAAGTTGGAAATTTAAGAAGATTATCGCTCCTGGACCTAAGTTCAAGGCGTAGGCTAGAATCGGAGCCACGGAAGCAGAAACGATCTTTTAAATAAGCAGGATAGAGAAATTTATACAGGATTGAATAGAGGAGAGTAAGCATTCGGAAGTTACGGCGATATCTGATAGGAAGCCATCCAAGCTGACGACGATGATCTGAGACATGATCAAATTTACGAAGACCATAAATAAATCGAATATATAAGTATTGTAACCGCTCTAGTTTGTTTAATTGTTCCTCAGATACGTCTGGGTAACATGAGTCAGCATATTCTAATATCGGTAGCAGTAGTGAGTGAGCTAGAGTAGTTTTGGTTTTAACTGGTATGAAATGTTTATATCGTTTGAGGGTGGATCCCTCAAACGATATAAACATTTCATACTAGAAAATAATTTTCGACTGACCTCCACTATTTGCGCTGACCAGATAGCGAGTTGTCTAAAGTAATCCCAAGGTTCCTTATAGATGCATTAACACTTAAATCGACACCATTAAGCTGTACTGAACGAAGTCTTATACAGTCAAGTTTTTTTAATTGTCTAAGCAAAATTAATTAAATTATTAAGCATTATAGGCAGCACTAATGCTTAACTGGGACTTACTAGGATTAATAGTAAGTCCATAAGATGTACTCCACACAGATATATTATGTAAATCCTCGTTAAATTTACAAATGGCCACATCCATATTATTGGACGGCGTCGCTAAGTAAATCTGCTACTACACACTACATAAATCTGTTACATACTAAGTTATTAACTAATAATAAATATAAGTTTCATGTAAATATGGAATAAAACTACTTATTTTGCTCCAAAACGTAAAGCGTAATTTAATAAAAATTAAGCACGTTATATCCGACTATTCATTTATTTTTCACGTTGAAAGAAAAAAGAATTAACAATGTGGCATTTGTTAAAATAATAACTGTAGAACTTTTTTTTTATGGAGAAGATAGGGCAAACGAGCGTAGGGGTCACCTGGTGGTAAGCGATCACCGCCAACCCTCGATCCCGTGCAACATTACAGAAGCTACAGTATAAACGCGCTTTTTGAACGTTCGGGACCTGGGAAGTCGTATCGACCTGAAAGCAGCAAGTAGGCCATTCCACACTCGAGTGGCGCGTAGAAGGAACTTTCTATGGAAAAGGTCATTTAGGTAGATAGCATACCTATGTAAATCCAGATTTATATTATTTAAATTCAGCCGAAATCCACAAATAATCCTCAACACAAACATCAAAATTTATATTACAAGGATATATATAATTGAAGTTCCCAAAACTGCCGGTAGCTGTTAAAACGCACAAATTGACAATCCTGATCCATTACCAGGCCCAGTTAGTGGGAAATGAGCTAGCTAATAGAGTTATCTGTGAAACGTGACTATACCGATTTTAGATCGCATTTATTATTCATATTATGTATATACGCAAACCGTTTGCGCTAAGCTCAGTCGGCGGTATCAATAATTGAATTTTGGGATTGGGGTATCACTTTGGAGCTTCGGCCCTGAGCCCTCTATTAATTGCTAGAATTAATTCGTGTTCGTCCCCTTAAATCTTAAGGGAGGTACGTCCATAGAGATTGGTGTAGAGTAAAAAAATATTACGTTTAATTATTAGGAAAATAAGAAATTATTAAGATAGATATTCTAAATGGCTTAGGTAACGCTCATGTCAAGTACATAGCTGGACTATAAAATATTTTTTCTTATTTAAACCTGTAGTTACTCAGATACGCGCTTTCAACCAAACGAACTCTACAACTTTAAATTATGTGTTAGTACACATTTATTATTGCACTGTTTAATTTTTATTTTATAAATTCTCAATCTTTTCTTTATTTACTATTATCCATGTTTTTTTTTATAACAGATTGATATTTCAATATGATTATATATATTTTCGTTTAATAACGCGCCATTGATATGCCAACAAGTCTAGATTTTAAATACTTTCATCAATTTTAGCTATGGATGAGATTTATCCATTATCTCTGTTAACAGCTAAATTCAAACTTATTAAAATAAAAAATACTATAGAAACACTATTTAAATACGAAATAAAAAAAATTGGTAATATACCATAGGTATATCAAGTTACATTCTACCCCATAAATCTACATCTCCAAGTCCTTATGTATTCCAGTGAACGGTGTCCCTTAACAGGACCCTCGACGGGTGGCGAGGAGGGTCTAATCGCAATCGATACTAGTCCCTGATGATGCTGATTCAATACCTCGCACTAAAGCTTTTTATCAAACGAAAGGCACAATGGGGTCGCCTTGTGGAGTGTTGCTATAGATATATATTACGGACATTATATTTCTACTAAATATCTAATTTTATTTACTTTTAAAATGTATTATACAAAGAAAATTATATTAATATATCTATTTATTGTTAACATTCCGTGTTAAAACATTGATAACTGACAAAATAATCAAAATCAGCTTCATCCTGTAACCCGTAAACAGTAGGGTACGCTGAAGAAACCGAGTGTTAAGACACTCCGTTTCACATGTTCCGCCGAATTCGGAAAGTATTGCGTGTTGAGTGGTGGAACATCGACACCACAGCGAAGAAATGAAAATATGAAATATTTCATATAGAGTTCCCCCTCGAGTGGGGGTGGAACCCACGACTGGGCACTTTACTTTTAAAACGTAAAACAAAAAAAGAGTACACTAATGTATTTTTTTATTATTAAAATCCCTCATTACAGAACATCGATACCTGTCAAATAATCGATGCATATTAAAAAAAAAAAGCTGAAACAAAAGAAAAAAGCAAAACTACTCAACTACGAATCCGCTATCACTTTCCATATCGAGTTGCATATCCATTTCACATACGCTATAGCGTCGCACGAACGTGACACCGACACCCCCAAACCCACACCCCCCGTGTCAGACACACACACCCCGACCAACGAGACACTGCGCTAAACCAACTGTACTACCATACGAATATCACCTTTGAACCAACGCATTAAGATGTACAAGAAAATAAAAAACATTTTCGCAACTACTTTGTAGCGTGGTCATTGTGTACATAGAGGGCGCGCCCCTCACTGTCGCCGAACAAACATGGCGGCTAACGAGGTTTTTGCGAGAGGCTCTCTCGTGAGCGATTTCGCGCCTAATTTGGACGTACGGTACGCCGTCAAGTGTTTTATTTTATTTAGATTTTCACATGGAGCCGGCGCGGGGTGTTACAGTTAGTATGTACTCTCGGTGTTTACACCCGCGCGAGGTTTATTGAGGTTGTTTTAATCTATATTCTTTTTTTTTTTTTTTTAACTTTTGAATTGTTTTTTTGAAATCGTATAAAATACGAGGCACTATGAAAGAATGTAAATAAAAGTCTAGTTTAACTAAGAAATATGATAGAGTTGTCTTTTCTTTTAGACGAATAATGTTACGAATCAAATATCAATAAACCAGTAACATACTTAGAGGCACAAAGTGTGCTCCAATATCGACTGGTTGAGGGTTCGATCCCCACTCGAATCGGCAATGAAATATTTATTTAAATTTACATTTTCATTACTACACTGGTGTCACGGCAAAGCACGTCGTTGAGTTCCTCCACTCAACACGTAATGCCTCGGCGGAATGGAGTGTCTCTGCCTACCCTGCTGTGTGCGGGATACAACGTGAAGCCGATTTGAGTCACATAGGTAGATACTTATTGTAATAAGATAAATTATATTGCCAACAGAGTTATTTCACATGGGAGAATTAATTATTTTCATTTTCTCACTATAATATGTTAGGTTTCACCACTAAACATTCAATGTCATGAGCATTGACGGAAGATAAGGAATGGAGAGTCTTAACGCTAGGTTCCCATTCTTAATCTGCGATACCTACTAGATATTCGGGGTGAAGCTATGTTTTTAATAGTTTTTATTTAGATATATAAGAGAATCGAAACGAATTAATATATAGAAAACGAAGCTTCATATATCTTGACATTTTTTTGTCTAATAGAGTCAACCTTCTAAGAGTATGGGTAAAGTGGTAGTCTACATTTAATTTAATTTAACTAGTAACTAGTTGTTTCTGAAAACTGACATGATATTATATCTTTTGGTCTGTGTAGGTGTATCTATTACGTGTGTCTGTGTTAGTTTTATAGAAGATGCCTTGTATTTAGGGTTGCTAAGTTTTTTTTTCCCCTTCAAAACGGAAAAGAAGACAAAGTTATATATTGGCCATCATATTATTCCTGGAACTACTACGATAAACAATAATATATATATGTTGTACATTTTCGATTCGGAAAATAGGCAAATTTTAGATACTTGGTATCTATTATCCGAAAGTCTAGTCCATCTAGTCCATCGGCCAAATGGTGATGTCGGGGTAAGTGTTGCTTACGCTGTAATCTAATATAGCCCAGGCTAACGGGACTGATATATTAGACTTTGGACTAGTTCTTTAATTCAAGCTTCATCTCAGCTTACCCGGGTTCCACATGTCAAAAACAAAAATAACGGTTTACGGCTGAGGCCCGGTAAAAAACTGTATTTCTGGATGTGTTAAGTACAGTCTTTATTGCTCACCCAATATAATGCAGAAGAAGAAATAAGTTAAAAATTAATTTGTATGTAAATTTGTAAAAAAAAAATTGTGTATTTAAATTTTAAACAATATTTTAATACAAAAGAAAATAAGAAATAGAAATATTAAATATTTAGGCTCAAATTCATATACCAGCCGGAAAGTGGGTGACGGAGGTTCTTAGCATGAAGCTAAAAGAAATCTATTATATATATGTGGATACGTCTTGCACCAAATGACTGAAATATATGAAAAATTTACCTATAATATTAACATCTTATGGTAGCCCTACCAAAGTATTTAGTTGTCCAAAATCCCTTTGGGCTTCAATATCGTTCCAAAACTAAATACACACCCATAGTATATTATATAAGTATTGTCTTACTATACGCTCCGAGCGATTCGTTGGTCATTTCAGTATCTATGTTTCTATATAACCACGGTCGTTCAATTATATGAAATTGTCTATTTCGTATTTTTTCTTCAGAAATATGAAATTGTTCTAAGATATATTTTTTTGAGAATACGTTTTGATATTTTCTTTTCATCAATATAAATTGAGGCCAATCGTGGCGTAAAATTGTGAGTGTAAACGCAACAGATCGTGAATTCGATTCCCATTTGAGGAAATGAAATATTAAATATTTGCATTTTCTCGCTCTAGTAACGAGACAAAGCGCGGAGTTGAGTTCTCCCACTCAACAGGCAATGCACAAGGTTCCCAGGTTCTTCCCAGGTTCACTTATTTAATTTTTAAACACGTTTTTATTAGCTTATTAATTATAAGCTATAACATATTTGTTTAAATATATGTGTGTGTATGTATAAAATTGTAACTGATAATGTAAATTCAATAAATATGGGAAAATCTATTATTCGGGGAATTAATCAATATAATAGAACCTGATTTTTTTAATATTTTGTCTGTATGTCTGTGCGCTTGTAGACGTTAATCCCAGAAACAGCTTAACCGATTTAAGCGCAGTTTTCACTATTGTATTTGGCAAGCTTCCCCTAACATTTATTATTTGTTTTGAATTGGCTTAAACTTTAATAAACATATACCTAATTGTGTAGTTCAAGCGGGCGAAGCCGCGATTGAATAGCTAATAAACCTATTATATAGAGTTCAATATTACTAATTATTTTTAATAACCAACGCCTTCAATCAAACTAAAGGTACAGCCACAAGTCCAACATAGACTGAACTAACTACACTAAAACTCTCCCAGCTAAAATCACAAAAAGATATGGAGAGAGAAAAAAAGCAAGCAGCTCTGCTTAATTTGGACAATATTATTAAGTAGCATCCACAAAGAAATCTTTGGTCATTGAAATGCTTGTAAAAAGAGCATTCGGTCTAACAAAACATTATTAAATCTTTGGTAGGGAATAAAGAAGTTTTTGTAATGTGTATCGTCCATTGTATATGAATTTGGGTGCTTTAGCGCCTATTCATCGAGGTCTTATTTAATATTTGTACTGTTCGACAGGATTTAAAATGTTATTAATAATATTATAGTAATATTAAGAGTTGAAATAAACACGTCTATATAACAAACTTATATAATAAAAGAATAACAAATAATAAATAAATAACAAATAAAATAATATCCGGCGTATACCTCTGTAGGCAGATCGAATCTAGAGTTAAATTCAAATTCAAAATATTCTTTATTCAAAAAGGCAATTATTATAAACACTTTTGAATCGTCGAATGAACATATTAACAAAAAGCTACCACCGGTCCGGAAGGCAGTTCTGCTGAGAAGAGTCGGCAAGAAACTCAACAGTTGCTCTTTTCAAAATCAATGGTACAATCAAAATTACATTTGCTGGCAGCTATCCTGCATTACATTCAATAGATATTAATTCCATACATGCTTATCCTCTAAATATTCTTGAACAGTGTAATACGCTTTACTTGTTAGAATTTTTTTTACAGATATTTTAAATTTTTGTAGTGGCAAACTAAGAATACACTGCGGAAATTTGTCATATACACGTATACTCAGTACCGTATACTAGTAACGTATACTCATCCATAAAGGATTTATTAACTTTTTGGAGGCGAAAACTTGGTGTAACAAGCTTATCTTTATTTCTCGTTCCTATCGTATGACTGTCACTATATTTGCTATGACAATGTATATTAAGTGTATGTTAAAGCACTTCGTTATCCATTTGCCGCTGAATTTTTGGAAGCATTGCGTGTTAAGAGGCGGAACTCAACACACTCAACACACTAAAATAACAGGTTTTTGTGATTATATTCCATAAGTTCAAAACGCCGCATTAAGTTCATCCACTCAACACGCAATGCCTTTCGAATTCGGCGGAAAGTTGGTTACGGAAGTGTTTCAATGGGAACGGAGTGTCTTAACAAACAATAGGTCTCCAGGTCCCCCTGCCTACCCTGATACCTAACCATCACTATATCAAATACTGTGCGTTAATTATATCATATTTAGAACTATGATCACAACCAGATTGTCCAAATAAAAAAAAAGAAATTAAACTAAAAAAAAAAACCTTAAACGTTCAACTTGCGGCGTTTAAACACGTATCACATAACAATGGAAGCGCCAATTCACCATTTCTATTGTCAATGGTATTGAGGACAGTTTCTGAACGATTAGCCGGCGGCGATGCGACAAAATTGGATGGAAACGTCAAAATACAATCTCTGGTGACAATCTAAGGATAAATGGAAACCGAATCGAAAAAGGCACGCTCGGGACGCCATAGACTAAGAAAGGAATTGAATTTGGACAAAGTATCGTGCTTCCGTATTAGTAATTGTTGAATTGAGTTGCACAATGAGGATTGTCACAGATAACATTAGAGTTTCTTTTTTTTTATAAGAAAAAAAAATGTTGTAACTTCTCCCTAGAAAAAATATTGTACATTTAGATAATATGTATCATCTAATAGCATCTATAAAGACTTTCAAATCGACTAATTTCCAAATACTCATACTTAATAAACAAAATTGCATTTCAATTGTATGTAACTAGTTTTTTAGCTTCACGCGATCCTCACTTTCCACCCACTTCTGGAGGCTTTGCATGTTGAGCGGCGGAACTCAACGCCACGCATTGCCTTATTACCAGAGCGAGTAAGACGAAAATATTAAATATTTCATTTCCTCGACAGAGAATCGAGTCACAAACTACGGTTCATGCTCTACGAATGGCCTCGTATGTATAGCTTTGACAATGGTAGATTTTTAAATAGGTACCTAAGGTACATTAAAAATAATATCTATGGAGAAAGCACCATATACACGACAGTAAATAAATTATATATTTTAATATAATATCTTTATTTTTGAATAAAATTTTTTTGATTACAACAAAATGAAGTTAAATAAGATTACGTTTTTTCCAAGGAAGTTCATGTCAACTAGAAATAAATATATTTTTTTAATCCTTCACTTGCTCGAGGGGCTTTTCGGATTAAACTCCATCCTATTTGGAGAAAAAAAAAAAAAAAAATTGTGTTGTCAACGTACACGCATTGTAGGCGACATGTCTGTTTTTGTCAAATCTATTGTGAATTTCATTTGTGAAAATGTTATCGCAACAAAGAATTACTCTTACTTTTTTATCTATAGCCTAACATACGATTTAATATTAAATGAGCCTAATGTTATGTTTTTTTATTGTAATACCTTTTTTAAAGGAACTGGTGAACAAAAGTATAAAAAGTAGCTAGTTAGGCAATTGTCAACAAATAAAATATTTATTATTATGCTTTATTGACCTGTCTTCATCCACTGATACGATGAAAAAAAAATGAGAAAAAAAAATATATTTCTCTAAAACTATATTAACTTTAAAAGTCGTGAATATTTGAAAACTATATAAACTGTACAAAATATATATTTTTTTGTTACAACGTGTTTCCAATTCTTTGTTTTCAATATTTTAATTAAAGTCAGCAGTTACCTACTCTTTTCTCTATCTCTCTATCATTGTTCTCTTCCTCTAAGTCTTATGTTTGTCATAAAGAAGTAACTGAACAATACATTATGAATGATAAAAAAGGAGGATTTCTCACAGGATTTTTAATGACTATTTTCATTTCTCCGTTCTGGTAAGGGAAACGGATCTTAATTGGAACGAAGTGTCCCACCACTAGGTTTCCAGGATCCTTCTGCTATGTATGGATTACAATGTGAAATACATTTTGAAATATTTCTATAGCAATCTGTATTATATTACTTTAATTAATTTTCTCAATATTGTTAATTTATATCTTTCAAATAATCATAAAAAAAATATTTTAAAAATTTTATTATTTCTTGTATCTTACAGTGCTTACTGTGCTTAACTTGCTACATGTATAGCATTTGTAACATATAAAGATATGTTTTTATATGTATAATATCTTCTATCCATTGACAATCTCATACACTTTTATACTTTAAATAAGTACTATAGTATAGGCAATATTAAAACGGGCAACCGTAAACTTCACAATAATTAGAAACCATCCTCAAGTCAATACAGGAAATTGAATGAGCGCTACACGTCAGTTATACTTGAAGACGACCCAGGACCCTCTGGATAATACAAATGAGCTGGGAGTGAAGGAAAGGAGCGTTTGTTTTATTTATAGGAAATATCTTTTATATATTTTGCTTATTCTTAGAGTGTTTTACCTATACTAAATAATTGTTTGGAGAAATCCTTGATAAAAAATTTGATATTTTTGTTATTTCCTCGCCCTGGGTACGAGGCAAAGCGCATCGTCGAATTCTGGCAACACGCTATGTCTCCAGATGTCGGCTAAAAGTTGGAAACGGAAATGTCTTAATTGGAACGAAGCGTCTTAACATTAGATTACCAGGTTCCCTCTGACGCTAAAAAAATAAGAAGTTATATAAAAGACTAACTTTCATTTTCATTGTATTCATTGTCAGTTTTTTCCTTAAGTACCAACCAATATAAAAAACTCAGATAAGTATTTTAACTACCTACTTAGCCTCATTACTTATTGTATTTAACCTGTCAATGACAGTCGGTCAGTCAATTTGTATGTACATACAAAATAAACGAATGCAATTTTCTAGTTTTAATTAAAAACATCTAAGGGCGGGAGACTACATACATAGGTACTCTGTCATCAAAACCTGACACGGGGACAATGAGGACGACGCCATTCGCTTCGTAAATAAACCCCCAAACATTTTACATGAAACTTCAAAGACTCAAGCCCGACACTAAGCGGCCGTGTGACATTCCCCTCTTGTCCCTTTTATTATATTTTAATTCACACCCCTAGCATCACCACCGGTTCGAACTATGATACGTATTAATACGTGATAGAATTGAAAATGGAACAGCCGATCTACAAAATGGCAGTTTTCACATGCTAATGTTGCCAGATGTGATATAGGTTTTTGTACTTTAATCGCTTACGAATAGATCGATTTTTGTCATAAAGCAAAAATATTTTTAGGGTGTGTTGTTAAAAGCTGAATTGTCGTATAACTTATAATTAATACATAGGCGGTGCTATTGATATGCTAAATGCGACAAAGGATTTTTCCCCTGGGGCATGCTCGACAAATGCAGTAGATTAATGCTTTTTATAACCGTCACTTGAGTTAAGTACGTTTCAGGGAAATTGGTTCGGTGTCGTCGTTATTATTATTTTATTCTTGTATTCTTTAGAAGCTCAGTAAAATTTTAAACAAAAACAAAATTAAATTTCAATATTTAGTTTTTAGAAATACTTACGTAAAATAAATTGGAATAAAATGAAAGAATAAACTAGTAAAGTAGGTGCCACAATGTTCTACGAATTAGTGTAAGTCTTTTCATATCTCGCTCTCAAAATATTCTGTCCATTTCAAATTAGCGAAATTCTATTCTAAATATCTCTTCATCCCTTAAATAATAACAATGATTTTGAAGACAAGAAATTCTACGAGTGGTTATTAGGTATATCTCCGAATATAAACATCACAACTAAAGAAAGGTAATTTAATCTAATGGCGATTTAAAAGGAAATGCATTTAATATTACGAGTGAGTTCTATGTATGCCTGTATATGCTAGTCTTTAAGTCAACATGGTGCAGTGGTAGTGTATAAACGTGTGTCTGAAATCACGACAAATTGTCGGTTTGATTCCCATTCACAGGAAATAAAATATTTAATAATTTGACTTTGCTCTGGACTTAAGGTAAAGAGCGGCAGTGACTACCACTCAACACGCAAACACTGGGTTCCCTCTGCCTACCCTGTTGTGTGCGGGATACAGCGTGAAGCTGATAAAAAATATAAAAAAATTGTACAAAATAAAAGTTACACTCTGATTACAACGAGATACCCTAGTATTTAGAGAGATGGCGCTACTGTACACAAACTTTGGAGGTTATCCTTAGGACCTGTTAGGACTTAGTTTGTGATTTCCGCCATAGATGGCGTTTAAAGAAAATATATAAAGTAGAAAAAATGTACCATCGACGAATTCTAGGATATGAAGACAATACACAGACTACCATCGCTAGCTCGCTCAGTATTTTTTAATTTTTTAATTACTACATATATAATTGAAAGTTATAGATTGCGAAGATATTTTATGAACATTAATTAATAAATGAACAATATGACACACACATTAAGGGAAACCACAAGATGACCATATTACGTAATTAAAGCTATAAATAAATAATCTCAATATGCTTAAGTCAAAAGTCTCTCATAGCGGTACGCAAAGTACGGTGTTTAGTCCCGCCACTCAGAATTCGGCGGAAAATGGGAAACGAAAGTGTCTTACTGCGAACGGAGTGTCTCAACACTAGGTTCATAAGTAACTACTCTGCTATGAAGCTAGAACAAAAATCAGTCCTTTACAACACGATTTTACGATTAGGTCTGAAGGGAAAAAAGAATTGTGAAACGAGTCTCGACTATAAATCAACCATCAGTACACAACGAACTGCCTTCCTATTTATATTTACGACCGAACGATGCTACAAAATTTAACGAAAAAAAAAAATACCAAAGACAATAAGCCAGTGGGTACTAATTCCAAAATAAAACCCCAATGGAGTCACGGAAGGCAATGTAAATGTCCATCACATTAATAGATTGACGTGCTTAAAACTGTAAAATTACCATTTCGTATAAGAAACGAGAAAAAAATATGGTTTTAAAAAATAGCTTCGTTCAGGGTTTTTAGGGGTTGTTGGCGACGCGCTCACGGCACGCGGCATAAACTCGCCGGTTAATGGCTTGTAAGATATGAATAAGGGATGTTTTATATTAAAGGATTGTAATCTGTTAGTAGATTTCAAATATAAAACGATACGAAATAAATTGTTATTTTTTTTAAGACAAAAATTGATACAAAATGTACCTATATCATCGACTAGTCGCTAGAGGAACAAAAAATAATTAAAATTATTTCTATTAAGTTGATATATTAGTGAAAAGCCAGTCGTGGGTTCGATTCCTTATTATTATTATTTTTATACTTTCATTTTTTTATTCTGATAGCGAGGCGAAAAAACCCTTTGTTGAGTTCCGCCAATCCACACGCTATGACCAAGAATAGAATGGGATGTCTTACATTAGGTTGCCAGGTTCTCTCTGATTAGCCTTGGCGATGTGCGGGATACAGCGTGAAGCTAATTTATTTTATAATAATTTTTCAACAACATTGAGCTTTTGTTATAAAATAAAATAAAAAACTTATTATTAATAATAATTTCAGTATAGCGTGCAACGTAAGTACGAGTATATTGTTAGAGACTGTATGCTGGTTGTAGCACCGAGTGCACGCCTTTTAAAAGATCTATCATTCAGGTCATAGAACAAAGAGGCTTGTAAAAAAACGGAATTCGTCTCTTCTTATATGATTGTAATATATGAAAAAAAATTTTTACTTTTGTAATAAATATTTTTTTGGCCTATTTATTTTTAGTTTAGTTAGATTCACTTAATGTCCAAGTGTTAAAATTAAAAACACACGTTATTTATTGCTTCGTAAGCCAAAGATACCTCTGTCTATAATGACTTCTTTGAAATATTTAATCAAATTTCTGATTAACAAAAAGGAAATATTTCAAAATTATGAACCTTGTGATACCACAGTTTACCTAAAAAAATCTTATATCTACTATCCTCATCAAATATAGACTATTTATACGTATATTTTAAATTTGAAATTAACTCTGTCTATCTGTCTTTTACGCCATAAGGGCCAAACCGCTAATTTACTTGTGATAAAATACTCATATAGAGATACTTGAGGGTCTCGGGATGAACATAGGATACTTTTTTTGTCATATTTGTAATATTTTCGATATATACCAATATATTAAAATACTTATTAATTTGACATGCAGTTTATTCCGCCATGTTAATATCAACCGTCGCTAAGCGACCTTTGCTAAGCAACGATTTGCTAAGTTTGTTGTTAGAAAACGTCACCCAAAATGAGGTTGCTTAACGCATCTCTCTATTGAAAACTGAAAATAATTTCATAAATATATTTAATATATATTCGTATAGTTCAAGCGGGCGTGGCCGCATTCGGGTCCACCAGTATTACATAAAAAAAAATATTTAGTACCTAATATTATTTTCAAATTCTGCCAAACATTCATGTTCAATGAAAATTCAAATCAATTCACCGATTACATCGAAACTTGCTGTAAAAATATTTTACAAAATTTATCGCGGAAACCACGTATTTAGATATAATCGGGTTATAATCATAATATTTATGTTTACTGCCATTCAAGTAACGACATTTAAATGTTCCAAATTCTACCCCTTTATTGTCACGGTATGGTCGTCGTCTATGCAACGGCGGCGCTTCATTTGCATGTAACCTACCGTTAGTATCTTATACTTACTTAGAATTTAAACAGGTAGGAATATATCTACCTTTATGATATCATAAAGGTAGGTCAGTATTAGATACTGTATAGTGTCTCCTATACCAGACACTATCTAAATGTAATCCTTATGATATCAAATATTTTATATCTTAGAGTGATAAAAGTAATAATAGTATTTTCCATCACTACTACACAGTAAAAAGCGTGTTATAATAAATTGATTTACGGACAATAATTTTACGTGATAACGTCATAAAAAAACATTGATTATTAATATTATTACGAAATTATCATTACTCCGAATAATACAAAGAAAAAGTTATTTGTTGTTTTATATTTAAATTATTACAGATTAATTAGAAATATCAATGTACTATTAATAACAAGTAATAATTAATGGATAGGTGCATCACAAGCCGAACGCTTAGGCCGATCGTGCCTCTCTTTATACATAGTTTGTTCCTCGCTCTCGCTTGCACACTCGGCTCAGGTGGAACGTGACAATGAGATATGCAGGTCGTCTTCAGGTCAAATGTAATCCACATTTGACGTTTTCTAATGTTCATTTACAATCTAATTAATAACAAATAAATAATTTAACACCAAATTTCTACTACAATAACTAAACGAAAGTTACTTAAAAATATAACTTATAAAGACTATAAAAATCATATAGAACAAGTCCTGTAATTCCATGTAATAATGTGACTAATACCTGATGTTACTAATAATTATACCCAGGATTATCAATTAAGGATGAGTACTAATTAAAATGCCTGTTCATATGTGGAACTATAAACAAAAATAACTCATTAACGCTCCGACTGGTCTTAGAGATAGATTTATGCTGGAGTATAAAGTAATAGACTTTATTAATTGCTTGGGCAATATAAAATGGAGAGTTGCAACAGAAATGTTTTTCCTTTAAAATAAGAAAATGTAAATGAATAAACACGTTTTATTTTTTAAAGACACAGAATGATATTATCGTATATTCCTTTTTTTATACTAGGTCTATAGTGTAGATTCGAGACTCAATAACCTTTTATTTTTTTCAATTTCACGTATCCCGCATGTAGCAGGATAGTCAATGGGACTTTGAGAACCTAGTGTTAAGACACTTCGTTCCCATGAACACATCCGTTCCTCACTTCCCGTTGAATTCTGGAGTCACTGCGTGTTGAGAGGCAAACGGCGACGTTTGCCTCGTTAGCAGAGCGAAGAAATTAAACGAATAAATATTTAATTTCCTCGAGTGGTAATCGAATCCATGGCCTCTCCTCTGTTTTTTTAAATTCAACAGTATTTTTGGAAACGCCACCCCAACCAAGAAATGCGGAAACGTAAAGTCGAAGGGTATGATCACTACTGCATAAATTTATATGCAAATGAGTGGAAGAGCGAGTTCGCGGCAATAATCGGCCGGCGGCGTCGTAAATAACGTTAACGATTCGACGACATCGGCGGCAACCCTTGCCGGGGGAATTAACGCGACGCGGGAGGTACCTTGTACTGATATACTAAGGTTAACGTGACCAGACATCCCGTTTTGAACGGGACTGTCCCGCTAGTGTATCCCGTTGTACCGAAACATACCATCGGGACGTACAAATGTCCCGTTTTTTCGGAATGGCGTGTAAATTTGGTCGGTCGAAACAAGTTTCTCTGTAATTATCGCAGTGTGCTTAGTTTAAAAAAAATAGGAAGTATTAAATTATTTATTAAAGTGTCAATTATATCTACATAAAAAAACAAAAGCAACATCAGGCGTCGGCAAAAATTAAAGTTGGTATAAAAAAACAAAAAAACATCTATCTACAATGTCCCGTTTTGAACGAACTGAAAAATGGTCACGTTAACTAAAGAACTCTTAAACACTATTTATACAGGATTCCAATATTAAAACTCTTAATGACCAACGGACACATGACATATAGGTTTTATCTATTACAAGCAAGATTTTAATACATAAAAGTGAATTTAGTGCTTCCGTTTCGCAATCTAGATGTGTTTAGAAAAAAAATTGTAAATTCATAAAAATACAATCATCTTGTAACAGGGTAGGCAGGGGGAGCCAAGTGTTAAGACACTCCGTTCCCCCCTTTCCGCCACTAGACGTTGCGTGCTGAGTAGCGGAACTCAACGCTGCGCTTTTTGGCTTAACATCAGAGCGAAGGAAATAAAAAATATTTCATCTCCCTGAATGAGGATTCACTTAAAACCTGTCGCGTTTACAGCCACACGCCTTGCGCCCCACGATCATGCAAAGATTCGATATTTGTAAAATTTCGCAAATTTAATGTTAGGACCAGCGACAAAGGCATATCCTAAATAGAGACATTCTAATTCAATTTAGCAAAAGGGTTGTCAGCTACGCGGAATGGCAAAAAAGCGGTAAAAGTAAAAGGGAGACCGGGCGAGGGAACCTCAAAGACATGTTGGGGCGGCAACGTGTCGCACACCCGTGCGGTTCTGGCTCCAGGATAATAGATGCGTTCAAAATTATAAGGTAAGGCTCAAATATCGTTTAGAACATTAGAATGAATAATAGATGACCGAAATACAAAGTGTTCTTTTATTACACAAAATGTTTTTCTATTTTAATTGAATAAAAACAAATATACTGTTTGAAAATTGATAAATTTCGCAAAAAAAAACAAAAATTGTTCCTATAATCAAAGTCAAAGGCAAAGTCAAAATATCTTTATTCCATAAAAATGCTTAACATTTACTTGGACATGTCAAAAAAGTAAAAAAAATGAAAAACAAAATAACTTGAAAAAAGCCCGTTCAAATAGTTGAGCTCATGAGATGATCCACGCAAAGAAACTCATGGCCACTCTTTTTAACTGCCAATATTTGTTACAATTACAATTAACAATTTTAACTTAGAAATAGGACAACTCATTTCCAAACACCTTTATCGCGAACATAATCTTTAACAGAGTAATATGCTTTTTGGCAGAGCCTGTGCTTTACCACTTTTTAAAATTTGTTCAGTGATAAATTAACCACGTCGTTTGGAAGTTTGTTATAAAAGTGTATACTTTGACCTACGAATGAGTGAGACACTTTATGGAGCCTAGAGAAGGGCACAGCAAGCTTATTTTTATTTCTTAGACTACGTTGATGGAGATCACTGTTTATATTAAATTTATTAATATTTGTATGCACATATACTTAATTGTCGTAAATATATTGGGAGTGTAGTGTGAGGATGTTAACGTCTTTGAATTTATTCCTTAGTGACTCCCGTGGACCCATTTTATAGACTGCTCGGACAGCCCGTTTATATATATATATATCCTATAACCTTCATTTCTAGGCTACTTTTTTTAGACAAGATTTAGAAAGATTTAGATTTGTTGTTGTTGTAGTCTTAACCCTTCCATTTTTATTAAAAGTATATACTAAGATAGGTAAATAAGATAGATAGCTTATTTCGTGCTTCACTTGAAAAAATATCAGAAATTGTTGCCATGCGGATGGTGCCAATTTAATAGTTCTACGCTGCTTAATACTGTTGCTGAACGCTACGTTAAAAATAATTTTAAAAAAAACAGAAAATAAGTAAGTTTGTTTTAAAATCGTGTGAATTTAACCGCAAATGTTCCGTGACAAATCAAAAAACTTAGAATCTGTCAAAATCTTTTAGGGGCATGTGATTGAGACGTCAAGATTTTTGACATGAACAAAATTACCGAAAGAATATCGTGACCAGAAAAGTTGGGGACTTAGATCAAACACGCTAACACCAAATGGCTTTAATACTTTTTTTTCTCACTGTGTTAGTAAGCAAATTAATTTCTTAAAAAATACAAGAACTTTAGGTTTTTAATAAGGTATATTCTGATGTTCGAAAATACATTTTAGAACTTTTAAACAAATTTCAGAATCTTAAGTAGACCAGTCTGCTTACTTGACAAATAAACCGAATTATCCTAAACGCTTTCTCATTCGGAATCCTATGAGGTAAGAATAGCAAAAAACAGCAATATTCAGATAATAGTTTGAAAATCTAGTCAAAATAAACTCCCCCCAACTTAGGTAATGTAAAATCTCTTTGACAGTTAAGCATAACGTAGCTTCCTGTGCCGTGTGCAGGTGTAATTCCAATAAAGTGTCTACTAGCGCTCTAGATCGTCGATATAATGTTGACAAGGAATACTACGGTTTTAGAACCCATAACCATGTTTCAAAATTGTGGAACCTAGAAATTTTTCTTGCTTGTATCAAAATTTGCTTGAAGTACCTACTTCTTTATAACTAGTTTCCTGTACTTTTTTTACATGACTTCGATGAAGTCTAAAAGGAGAGTTATGTTTTACGCATATGTATGTAAGTCCGTTCCTTTGCTCCCTCGTAACTAGTGAACCGATTTTGATAAATGACACGTCACTGGATTTGTCTTGATGGCACGAATAGATAGATACATTAAGTTTTTGCAGTCGGATTTTATAATTTTGTTAAAAATTACTAATTACTAATACTTATTCTCTATGAATAGAATTAAAAGAATTAAAAACTAAAAAAGTATATTTGTTATCGGAATTTGTACCATAATCAAATTAAATGGTATGATATAATTGAGGATATGTTATATTATATTTATTCAGATCAACGTTTTCTATATAAAAATAGAAGTAAATAGAATTAATGTATAATTCTAAAGATTCCAAATGGATCTGAAACATAATTCGAAAGCTTTACGGAAACGTTTGAAACAATACAAGTTCCATGAACGATAGGATCATCAGTATTGCAAAGACAATCGAAGAAATGAATGGTCCAATCAGGTAACAATAAAAAACATGGAAAATATCAGCTACCCTCTTTATATAGGATGCAAATGGTATGGTATCGCATGCACAAAATGCATTTTGGTTATGCTGCAATTTTCATGTTAGGCTGTTCGCGATGTCGTGTGACAGTGTTTGTGATTTATGTGCAAGCTTGTCGGTTACGCGGCGCTGGAGCACGCGACCACTTGCGAGCAATTGGCGCTTCTTATAACTTGGCCTTCCCATATTGCCAGATTATTTCTTAATATAATAAAATAATCATGAACATCCCTTGTTATGTAACAATCGGTATAGAATAAAGAGTATTTTATTACTTCACTTTATTTTATAATTTTTTTAAGCGTCACGCTGTATCCGGCTAAGGAGAAGGAACCTAGTGTTAAGACACTTCTTTCCCCAGTTTCCTCCGAATACTGGAGACATTGCGAGTTGAGTGGCTGAACTTAATGCAGGGCTTTGTCTTAACACCAGAGTGAAGACGGTTTCCTCAAGTGAGAATCGAATCTGTCACATTTACAGTCACTCTTTGTGCCCCTGTGCCATGACTAGGCTCAACTTCAAACCAACTAATTCATAATTTAATGGGTTAGTAACTCAAATAAATGTTTCATGGGCAAAAGCAATAGCTTTGATAAGTTATCTATATCTAATCCATATTATTATATAAATTTTTGTAAAAAAAACTAATGATAATCACTTGAGTTTAATGTTTAAACATGCATATTTTTATTCCATGCATAAGTTTTTATTTGGTTAAAATTTTGAGGTCATTCGTGGTGTTGGGACCCCAAGCGTGAAGCTGTAAACATTCTTCCTGCAAATGGTATATACTGGATTTGGGATGTTACCAAAAATATCATTCAAAATGTTCTTTTTAGCACATAGCAGAATAGGAAAATGGGTACCTGGGAACCTAGTGCTTAGACACACAGTTCGCTATTAACATATTTCCATTCTCCTATTTTCACCAAATATTCACTTATTTTGTAATACACATAGAAGACGTAGATGGAAGAGGTACAACAGTGAAGTCTCTTTATAGTTTGTTAAAAGGCCATAAACCATCATCAACTAATTTCTAGAATATTCTTCAGAGGTGGCACTAGTAGAATTTTTTTAATTTGGTGTTCTTAGAGAAAAGAGCTAGGGCATGGAAATGAGGGTAACTACAGCACATTATAAGTGGCCCCTTTGAACATATACTAGGATCAGAAGTCTCAGTCATTGCTCTGAACTTGTCACCTTTGTTACCAAAGACAATCGCACAAGGAATGCTATTAATATATAGTCTTTTTTTCTCTGTCTAACATATATGGAAACAAACTTACCTTTTTCTCTTTTCTGCCATGCTAGAGATGCACAAAGTAGAGCCAATGTCTTCCCGGTGCCTGTTGGACTCTCGACTAAGCATTTGTATTGCATATCAATAGCTCTAATGACCTAAAATAATTAGTAAATTGTAAAAATTCATTCCAGTGGTGCAAAAGCAGAGTCTGAGCATTAACATAATGATTGTGAGTTCTACGAACACTTGGAGTACAGATTAATTAATTTCTTTTCACTTCGATAATAAAGACAAGCTCAACAATGATGTCTACCACTTAATATGTAGTATTTAAAAAAAATAGTCACTGTGTAGCGTAGAGTGTCTTAACACTATGTGCCTTTCGCCTATCCTGCAGTATGTGGGATTCAGTATCAAAGGAAATAAATCTGTATAATACTTAAAATTGATTTTTTGAATTTATACTAATAAATTTAATAATTAATTCAAACATTTTCTATTGATATATTGCAATTAATTTTATATGGTAAAAACAGTAAGAAAAATTAAACTTACTTTAGACATGACATTAATCTGACATCTGTAGGGGATAACTGGTAGATGTACCCTTACACCACCTATGTCTCTGGGATATTGTGGTGAAGACGGATCAGTAGTGGGTTTATCAGTTAAAGACGACGAAAAAATTTTATTAATATGCGCTTTCCTTTGACACTTTTCATATTCTGGGGTTCTCACTTCTTCAGTTGCAGTTTCTCCTGTTAAATCTATTATTTCAGGTTGTGAAATTATTGGAATAACGTCATCTTCATCAGACATGATGGCTAATATAAATGCTCTTTCTAATTGAACAAAATATATAGTTAAGTAGTGGAAATTGTATTTTCCCGCTCGTTTTCACACAATATTTAAAGCTTCTAAAGCAATGCCTCTTAAATAAATTATCGTAGCAGCTGTGTACAACGTTAATTGAGTTTGTTTTTGTAGTTTTATATGTGTTTATAAAAAAATTATTTAAATCTTTAAGTTAAAACATTTTTGTATTTTGTATTTTGACAGTAACTGTCAGTTGACGTTGAATTTTTGTTATTTTATCATTGACAGCGAATTGACATTTTGTACGTCAAGAAATATAGAATTAGGAATATTTTTTTTAGTGAATTACAATATAAAAATCTATGAATTATATAATTCACTGAAAAAAATGATTCCTACTCAATGTTTTAATTAATTGAAAAATCTTCATAATTTGGCTGGAAGGAATATCAGTATATTTCTTCTTACAGAGCTAATTGTGGGATTTGTGATAATACGTCTCAAGCCTGTACACACTAATAACTAGCCTAAAGTTGTTATGTGAGAAAGAAACTAAATTTTAACAAAAGAGGTGAAAAGTAGAAAATATTTTCAAAAAAAATATATAGAAACCAAATTATATAAAAAATAAAATATAAAAAGCAAATATACTATTTATTGATTTATATAATTATAATTGCAATGCATATTGGCTTAATGTGTAGAGCAGGCATTAGTTTCTATTGCAACGCCAAATTCCCTCTAAAATACGGCACTATTATACGAGTGAGTTGTCAACAAAGGTTATGGCGCGTAAAATTTGGTTTATAACCCGACACTACGCCGTTTAGGCTGCGCAATTAGACTTAGAATGTTTGTATCGATCTTTTATAATTTATTTATTATGTTTTTTTGCATGTTTTTCTTCGCGAATATGAAATAATTGTAAGTATTATGTAATTTAGTATAAAAGTATATTTTTTGCATTTATTTAAATGAACAAATTTTTGTTATATTGAAATGACGTTAAAAATTTGACTCTTTGTTGAACCATAAGCAGAATAATTAATGCTGGCTGCTTTAAGATATGTAAATAAATGATTTATTTACTAGCTTCTTTTTTGTTTTTGAAGAAACGAAGTTATGAGGAAATCAAATAGAAATATCACAGTGTCCGAGTATTATATTACTAACCGTATGTAAGTCAAAATAAATGTTTAATTTAAGTGTTAGTTAGTAAGTTGCCTCAAAATCTATAACAAATCAAAGATATACAATAATAATATGCTTACGTAAATGCTACTTAAATAGGAGTTCACTTTTTATGTAATATTTTATCGCATTATTATTTTTTAAAAGTGATTATAGAAAAGTGAGTCCGTCGTGGCGCAGCGCCTAAAGGTGTGACTGTAACGCGATGGTTGTGTGTCCCATTATGTTTCAGATCCATGTGGATCCCCATTCGAGGAAGTGAAATATATTTTTTTGCGTTTACATTTCCATTTCTTCGCTCTGGTGTCGAGGCAAAGCGCGGCGTTGAGTTCTGCAACTCAACAAGCAATGCCTCCAGAATTCGGCAGAAAGTGGGGAACGAAAGTGCTGTGTGCGGGATATAAAATATAGAAAACAAATATAGTAAAATGATATTATTCTATTATTAGTTGGCTTTAGCAGTTACTTAAAAGCTAGTAAAAAGCTGACAGTTACTTAAAAGCTAGTAAAAAACAAAAATATTGGCAACAATTACAAGATAGTAAGGATGCAAATAAAAATAAAACTGGATGACACGACAGACCCTCCTATACGGTCCATTCAACAGTTTATGTTTAATATCGCGCTAACAAATTGGTATTCGCCATAAATTATAAGTGAAGACCTCGCTATCTTGCTCCCCTAGCCTAAGTTTTGGAGATAAATGAATTATTTCATTTCCTACGAACGAGTGACATACGCTAATAGTATATTTTTTATTTATACATTTATTATAATTGTGACTTAACTCTCTTCATCTAATGTGAGAGTTGTGTGAAGATAAGTATGATAGTGGTAGTTCAATAAAAAAAAGTTATCGGCATTTAAATGAACACAAGGCATGAGTTTGCCTGCCTTATAATAAATCTGTATTTTTAACCGACTTTCAAAACAAGGAGGAAGTTCTCAATTAGATATTATAGATTCGATATTCGATTCATTTATTCGATTAATTATTTTGGATTCGATTTGGGTATACTTTTTAATATGCAATCATTACAGTTATTTTACAAATAATATTATAAATCCTTACCCAAATCAATAATCTATATATATAAAAGGACTTGTCCTCACTGACTGAGGTACACGCACAGCCAAAACCGCAGTGCGTAGAAACGTGAAATTTGGACAGATGTTTACTTTCGTAATCTGAACATCCACTAAGAAGGGATTTTGAAAAATTTGAATCCTAAAGGGGTGAAATAGGGGTTGAAAATTTGTATGGATTTTTTTTTATCGGCACCAATTTTTATAAAATTGTAAATTCAGACTCTTAAATATATTTAATTGAACACGTGTTTCGCGGTTTTTTAGAATTTACCCCCTAAGGGTGCCAATAAGGGGTTGAAAGTTTGTATGGAAAAATCTTTAAATCGCCACCGATTTTGATAAAAATTGAAACTTAGACTTTTAAAAATATTTCTTTGAACACATGTTTCATGGTTTATTAGGCGTAGCTGCGCGCGTCCGCTAGTTTAATATATAAGGCTGTTTCTGAACGAGTAACTTAAATCATTCATTGCCATCAACACATTTGACTGTCAGTTAATTCTGTTTATTAAATGAATAATCATGTAGTTAACGCGGACGAAGCCGCTGTGGGGCCACTAGTATTTAATATACAAATGCGTTGAGTTCCGCCACTCAACATACAATGCCTCCATGTGTCTTAATGGGAACGGAGTAACATTAGATTCCCAGGTTCCTTATACTTGCCAGGTTTGCTTACCCTGCTATGTGCGAAATATAGACCTAAGGACATAATAAATTTCAAATATCCAACTAAGTACATAAATGATACAAATGAAAAATACTTTACTAAACAACTCGCGACACGAATCACATATGATTCTATCAAACACTCGTGCGTCTCCAACAATTATTACAGATTTTTATTACTTTTCCTCCACTTTATCAGCGTATGTCGCTACCATCTATCTTTTGTTTCTATCTTTTGTTTCTATCTTTTATTTCTTATCTATAACCAACTGTATTCCCTTCAAATAGGGGGCATGGATGAGACATAGTTTTCATAGGGTGATATTTGAGTTTCTAGTTAATTTGATGAGAAAAGTTTTCGTATCGATCTCATTTATACTTTATATGGGGACATTAATAGCGAGGGTTCGCGCGGCTTCCGAACGGTCAATGTGTCTTCTGCTCGTAGATTGATATCGAATGAATCAAATGTGTTTGTTGTTGTTTACCAATTCGATTCCTGTTGGTATTAGATGATCCCTTGAGAAGATGTGAACCTGATACCATCAGTTGGTGGAAATTTTATGGTTAGTCTTGTAAAGTAGAAGTGATAAGGTTTATTAGTTTTTGTTTTATTAATGGAGCTGTTAAGAGTAGACTAAGAATCTATATATACACACACACACACACACACACACACAAACACACACACACACACACACACACACACACACACACACACACACACACACACACACACNCACACACATATATATATAAACATTTACCTATATCACATTTACCTATATATAAAACAAAGATTAAAATTTTGTATGACAATTTGTTTGTTAGATATGAAATAATATCATTTTTTCAACAATTCTACTCAAGTTGATATATATGAAAGAATATTATTATAAGAATATTATTGACATATAACAATGAAAAATATTTAATTGCCTTACTTTAGTTGAAATTGAGTAACATATTTATACTACATAATTAACGTAGTGTTACAATTTCTTTGGTTCTCACTGTATGCCGTACGTAGCAGGTTAGGCAGAGAGAACCTGGTAATGGTTCCCATTAGTACTGTTAAGTGACTTCCGTTCCCAATTTTCCGCCAAATCCTGGAGGCACTGCCTATCGAGTGGCAGAACTCAACGCCGCGAGTTAGCTGATTACTTGTAATAAGATAAATGACTTACTTTAATTTAAATCATAATAATAAATTAAATTTTTGAGGTGTAAATAAATAAACGCTACTACTAGCGGACACCCCTTTATTTAGAGATGTGCAAAACGTGGTTTCGGACAAAACGAGGCTATTCAGTTTAAGCGTTCGAGCGTTAAAACTCGGTTGATTCAGTCCGTACGTCCCTCAGCATTCGGATTCTTTTATCATAATATGATAAATGGGCAAAGTATTTTGTTATAAGTATATAGGAATTAAGCGCAAATAATTAAAATAATACTAACATAAATATCGAAAAAAATAGAGAAACCATATTTGTTTTTAATAAATATACCTAATTTTTTTTAGTTTAAAATGGCAACGTGCTTTTAATAATAAAATAACTTTTTTTACGATTGATACCTTATTTCACAACATTATATCTACTATCTATTAAATATTTTTATGCATCATACAAGAGGAAACCTAGTGTTAAGACACTCCGTTCTCCATTTTCCGTCGAATTCTGGAGGCATTGCGTGTTGAGTGGCGGAACTCAACTACTCTACAAATAAATATTTCACTTCCTCGAACCTCGACTCTCGGTCCCACTAACTGTCTCCCCCTGTGCCACGGCCTCTCTATCTAGTAGGTAGTTTAATAAAATTCTGTACAGTTCTGGTAAGCTGCTATTCTAATGAATATGGAGTATCCATAGGATGTACGAAGTTTGTCAAACAGAAGTTGCAGAATAGAATGCAATCAATATTTCCCTGAAGCTAAAGCTACAGTTTCGGCTCCACTAAACCGTGATGCCCTTTGATTGTTGCTTGCGACATATGTCGTATACAGTCTCGTTTGAACAATAAAAACATTAATTCTTACGATAAATTAGATATTCTAATAAAGCTATGGAGTTATAATATGTATTGGCAAAAAAGGAGAAGGTTAAGACACTCCGTTCAGCACTTTCCGCCGAATTTTGGAAGCATTGCTTGTTGAGTGGCGCTCAAAGCGGCGATTTTGCCTCGACACAAGAGCGAAAAGATGAAAATATTAAACATTTTATGTCCTCGAGTGGGAATCGAATCCACGACTTGTCCCGTTTACTCTTGCTCATATAACTATATATAAAGACATAATATAATTAAAAACTTATAGCCATAGCATATTTCATGTATTGTACAATAAATTTTATATCATTTTAAGGTGCACACACACACACTCATATATAACACCTACGAATGCTTTACAAAATAATATCTAAATACTGACAGCAAAAAAAAAAATCTATAAATTTTCTATAAAATTTCTATTTCTCACTTTTAATTTTTAAAATGACGACGTGCTTGACCAACAAGTAAAAAGTGGACGAAGCGAAGCTTAGGAATCCCATAACTTATATTTCCCGGTACTGTTGATATTGAAGAAATGTCTTTAAATGTTCGAAGCATGCTGTTCCAGACGTGCTTGTGGTATAAAATATTCTGCAACGCTGCTGTAGGTCGCTAATAGGTATCTAGATCTGAATTAAAATAAACGAATAAATTAGCTTCACGCTGTATCCCACACACAGCAGGGTAGGAGGGAACCTAGTGTTAAGACACTCCGTTCCGCTGAATTCTGTAATGGTGTAGTGGCGGAACTTAACGGCTTGCTTTGCCTCAATACCAGAGATTCATTTCTTCGAGTAGGGATCGAACCCGCAACCAGTCGGTTGACAGTCACACTATTTACCCCTGCGCCGCGACTGGACTCGTTTCTTATTATTTTTATATTATGGCGATTTATTGCCCGTAATTATATGTACTTAGTTTATATATTTTTATAGCTGCACACAGTAGTAGGTATAATTAATCTTGGCAACTAGTGTTAAAAAACTACATTCTCATTAAGACCCTTTGCGCCGAATTCTGAAAGCGTTTCGTGTTGAGTGGAGTTGAATTTCCTTGAGTCCAAATCGTCACGTTTTCAATCAGGCAAACAAACATTTACATCAAACTAAATAATAACTATATATTTAAATGTAATAACTATACTTAAAATTTGTCTATATAAATATTGAATCGAAGTTCAGCCCGCATCCGCGAAGTTGGCGAGAACTCTGAAGGGAGGAGTGCTTGCCACACTTTCCCTCTCAGACGCTTCGAAGTACTTACTATCTCTTACAACTTTCACTTTACTTTTAGTTAACTTAGAAATGGGTTAACTTAGCAATATTTACTTATTTTATATTAAGTGCCTATTATTATCGTTATCATATGAGTTTATTATGTAAATTGAAAATTAATAATTTGCTTATTATTAAAAGATTTTCGTTTTTCGCTGAAGTATTAATCGCGTTTATTAAGCAAAATTAATTATTCTGTATATTATTGTTAATTCAAAATACGGCACGTATATAACGCCTTAAGTAGGGGAAACCTAGTGTTAAAACACTCCGTTCTCCATTTTCCGCCTAATTTTTCGAGGCATTCCTTGTATCCGTGCCGTGCTCTTGCCTTAGTTCTGGAGCGAAGACATGAAAACAATTTCTACTCATTTCTCTATCGAGAATCGAACCCGCGACCGTCCCATTATGGTCACACAACCCCCGCGCCACGACGGTCAGCATTGATTTCATCTGAACATATGCGACACAGATGTGTACCAAACAAATAAATATAAAACCATTAGAAGCTACTTTAGAAGCTACTTTAGAAGCACGCCCTCAGTGCCCAAGGTTGCCGTGTCCCACCACCATAACCATATCAACCTGTCACCTAAATGGGTTCCCGGTTGACGCCTTTGTCTTTGACCGAGGGTGACGTGAAATATAGCGTCCATTTGACCATACAGAGATACGCAATAGATAAACTCTACAGCTAGTCTATTTTATATTTAATTAAGAATTAAAAAAATGCTATAGGGTCAATATCCATTGATACTTTACAGCAAAATCTTTTATCCGTACCTTCCATACGTATATTATAAATTCGAACGTAACTCTGTCTGTCTGTCTGTCTTTTACGCAATCAGTGCCAAACCGCTAATTTAATTGTGATAAAATACTCATATAGAGATACTTGAGGGTCTCGAGATGAACATAGGATACTTTTTTTTCTCATATTTGTAATATTTTCGATATATACCAATATATTAAAATACTTATTGATTTGATATGCAATTTATTCCGCCATGTTTATAACAACCGCCGTTGCTAAGCAACGATTTGCAAAGTTTGTTGTTAGAAAACGCCACCCAAAATGAGCTTGCTTAACGCATCTCTCTATTGAAAACTGAAAATAATTTCATAAATAAGTTCAAGCGGGCGTAGCCGCGTTCGGGTCCACTAGTTCTTGTTCTTTATATAAAATACCACCACTCCACCTTAGAAACAACCTTAATAATTTTAACTACAAAAACAATAGCTTCTCTCTGTATCCCAAATAAAGCAAGGTAGGTTGAGGGAATCTAGTGATAAGACACTCCGTGCTTTACTTTCTGGGGAATTTTCGAGGCATTGTTTGTTGAGTGGCATAATTCAACGCCGCGATTGGATTTCGAGCATTTAAATATATGAGAGTTGGCAGTTGTGGCCAGGCATCTAATAAACAATAGGTACAACAACGCAAGCGCGACGTTTGTTGGTTCGATGCCCGCTCATGGTAATAAATAACTTTAATTCTTCCTCTCTAGTAAGGACACTATTACTATATACTATTTTTGAGGAAAATACAATAATTACACGTTTTTTAATATTATTCTTTCCTATTTTATCACACTATGAGTTCTCTCTTTAGTAAAAAAAATTTACGTATATGTCCGTGATAATAAAATCACATAAACAGTATAGAAAACAAATAAATACATTTTTTTATACATTTAAAAATTAATAAAACATAAGGAATATAAGGAACCTAATATAAAATCCAATCAAATCTATGTCATTTTTTTAATTTTTCCATAGAAATATTAGCTGTAGGGTAATATATCAAGCACGCATAAGCATAATATAATGAAAGTGAAAAACTTAGTCAATCAACCTAACAAATAGCAGCCGATAAACACATTGTAAAACAAACGGAAAAAATGTAGAGACGCTTCCATACTGAATATTGTTTTTTAATAATTAATTTCTCGAATATCCTTCTTTTCTTGTTATAAATACAGAAATATAAAATTGGCATAGTGACCTATTATTCCGTTTTTTTATAGGCTTTTCTTTTAGATAGATAGATAAAACTCTTTATTGCATACACAAACTATAAGTACAATAAAAAAAAGAAAATCGATAGGTATAGTAATGTAACTAGCATGCAAGGGCGACCTTTTATTTAATTTATGAGAAATTCTTATTGTAAATAGTAACTACTTTTTATTAAAAAAAAAACATAGTGTTAACATTTATAAAGAGGATTTATGTTGTAAATGTTAAATTTTGTTGAAATTTCACAAATTTCTTTCTACACTATTCTAAGTGAATAAAAAAGTTGCAAGAAGTAAATTATTATTTGATTTGAGAATTGCTGACAAAGAAAGAAAAAACTGAATGAGAATTTCATAAATTTAATTCTATTGAAAACTCTTCCAAATAGTATGTATATAAAATTACCAAATTATATTATAAAATTTAAGGCTAGTCGTAATACAGAATAACAAGTGTGTAACTGTGAGAACGCGACTGGATGTAGGTTCGATCCCCACTTGAGGAAAGGAAATATTTAAGATTTTCATTTCTACGCTGAAAATGGGGAAAGGAGTGTCTTAACACTAGGTTCCCCCTACATATTCTGGCTACGTGAGGAATACAGTGGTATATAAAAATATCTAATATTTTCTACACAAAACGTATGTAGACTTGCCTTAACATATTCATAACATGGAAAATTGTCAAAAAGACAGTTCGCGTGCACCACCACCCTTAGTATAATGAGATTGTGATTGTTTTTTTCTATATAATTTCTGATTTTCCCTAAAAAAAATGACGGCTATCATTTAAAGGGGAGCCGGTGAAAAATCGCGGGTGATGTATTCGGGTCATTCTTTATTGACGCGCGAAGGCAACGTTGTTTGTTATAAATGATTTAGAAATATATTATTTCTTTAGCATCACGATGTATCCCGCAGGATTGACAGAGGGAACTTAGTATTAAGACACGTGGTTCTCCATTTTACGCCAAAAACTGGAGGCATTACGTGTTATGTGTGGCGGAACTCAACGCCGTGCTCTGCCTTGACATCAGAGAGAAGAAATGAATTTATTCAATACTTTATTTTCTCTGAATGAAAATCGAACCCATAACCCGTCGCGTTTATAAGACACACACACCTGCACCACGCCTGGCCTCAAATTTTACAAAATATTAACCAAAATAATAAAAAAGTAAAAAGAGAGTGTTTCACCACTAAACTATATAAGTACCTACTTGATACACTAAAAGGAGTGAATAAAAAAATAGCAAAAACAACAAAAAACAAACGCAACAATAAATACGTAATTTGGAAAAAAAAAACCTACTATGGTCGTAAAATCGCATTACTCTTCGTAAAACGGAAATCGGCACATAAAATATTTCGTTTCCGAAACAGCTTGACCTACCGTCAACTGGACGGTGGTACGTTTATTGTGCTTTAATGGTACTGGCCTGGGGGGTGGTGGTGCCAGCTTATGGTGGTGGACAGACGGTCGGTGTTCAATTGATATTAATGGTATTATAACACCTGGTCACTGTGACACTGTTATACGAGGCTAGCTTACATGGATATTTGTGGAAGGTCACCTTCCTGATTTTATACTAATATAAATTTTAGATGTTGCTTATTTAAATAATTGACGTGATTGTGTCTGGGGTTCGGGTTTGATTCCTGGGGAAAGTAATTATTCTCATTTTCCCTCTGTGTCAAGACAAAATGCGGTGTTAAATTCTAAATTCAATATCCCAAAATTCAAACAAAAAATAGAGATCGGAGTTATTTGACACTAGGATCTATTTGCCTACTTTGTTATATGCGGAATACAGCGCAAGGGAAAGCTTGGGAATTAAAATTATTCTTTTCTGTAAATAGGAACCCACAACCGACTGACGACTCAGCCATTGCGCCAAGAAATCCTATAGAAAAGAAGGCATACTCGTATATATATTTGCACTCAGCAAATATATTATAATTTAGTTATATAAAAATATACCTATGGAGCATGTAAGACAACCTTTAGTGATTAAATGTATACTTACAATAATAGCGTGTTAACATCTCTATCAGCACCTGAGGCAAAGGACAAGTTTATAAGTTCAGAGCTCACGTTTCTCTGTTTTGAGCCTTATTTTTAGTAATGGATGACTGCATGGAAGATTAAATATTATTATTTTTGTTTTTGTAACACTTTTCTTTTATTACCTTCACGCTGTATCCCGCTTATAGTATAGTAGCCAGTAAGAAGCTTCAGTTAAACACTCTGTTCTCCATTTTCTGCCTAATTGTTAAGACAATGTAAATTGAATTTAATGACGCAGATTGAATCTTCTGGTTGTCAGAGGATATGAAAATAATTAATTCCCTTGAGTAAGAATCGAACTCACAATATATAAACGCTTGTGACGAGCCTCAAGAAGGTCTCGAGAGTCCCCACTCTCGGATATATACAATGTACAGGTTGAACCTAAAAAAAAACCATTTAAATAAACAAAACTTATTCCTTTCTCTTTACTTGACATTGTTTAATTACATTTGCAGTGAACGATTTGGTGTCACCGCCATGCTCGGCGCGATCAGTCGCAGGCTAGCCGATGAAGGCATCCGAGCGAGAGAGTCAATAGGGGTGAGGGTTTGGGGATCGAAGACGCAATTATATTAAGATTACATATTTATCTACGGATTGGACATGTCTTTGGGGGTAGCGGGCTGTTGGATGTCTTGAGAGTGGTATTTTTTTTATTTTATATGAGTCAAAAGAGACATTTTTGTATGGAATATGATAAAATTTAATTACTTTAAAGAGTTTCTTCTTGTTTTCTAGTTGAGAAAATATCGATCTTTATTATTATTATACCATAGATGGTCGTGGCGGTACAGTATCTTAACGGTAACAGCGACGTTTATGGGTTTGATTTCCGCTCGGGGGTATTATCTATTTTCGTATATACAAAGCGTGGTTCTAAGAGACATAGAGAACGGAGTGACTTAACGATATATTCCTAATGGCTATCCTAAAATATGTAGAAATATTAAATTAAATATTTAGATTTTTTTTCTGTAAAACTTACTTTTTTCTTTTGTTATCTTCACACTGTATCCCGCATATAGCATGGTAGGCAGAGAGAGCCTGGAGTTAAACACTCTGTTCTCCATTTTCTGCCTAATTCTTGAGACAATGTAAATTGATACCGGATAAAGTACAAAAAAAAACTAAATAAAATTTCCTTTTATTCTTCTCCAAAAGCCATACATATATCGAGGCTAAGCTACCAAGTATTATCAACTCGGTTACCATTCGTCCCTGGACTCGCCTGATCCCTTATATTGATTCCGGTATCAGTGGCGGCGGGCGATCTTATCATTATTTTAAATGTCTCTTCCTTGCTGCTGTCGGTTTTCTTTAGCTGTGAATTTGTTTTCGTAATACATACATGTTTGTATGTTAAATCTTCTTGTAATGTGATTTTTATTAATCAAAAAATAACAAAGAAATTTATATATTTTTAAGTGAAGTCCTATAATTTACACTGTGGTAGGTAGTGGTTTAGAATTCTATTCTCACTAGGAAATAGTTATATTTAAATGATTTTGTTCTCTGCTGTGGGAAGTGCCTTATCTTGTCTAATATGTCTTGAAATTGGGCAGTGTGTCTTATCTTGTCTAATATTCAATGTCTTGAAATTGGGCAGTACGTTTAAATCAGAGAGTTGACTCTATCTCTTCGCTGCAATATAACCCAGCTAAGCTCTTAGAGATAACAAGATAGCGTTAGCTCAAGTAATTTTAATTTTTTTTTCTTCACACTGTATATCGTACATAACATTACAGGCAAAGGAAACCTGGCCTAATGTTGAAAAATGAAAATATTAAATATTTTATTCTCTCATGTGGGGATCGAACCCACTATCGTCACTTTTACTACGACTTGTGCCTCTTCGTTCGGTACTTTAAAAAACTTCATATCAAATAACGAGTAAAACAACTTAAAACATTTGAAAAAGACAACTTGTGACAGTTGTGTGACAGCTCGAAGGTAACTATTATATTTAAAAAATAATACTTTACTAACAATAAAAAAAAAACCATAATAAAATGATAATAAAACATCAATTTACAACAGTTAGTACAAACGCCGCTCCGTTGCGCCCGCTGTCTCACCTGACTGCACGCGCGCAGCCGTGACATAACGCCGCGCCGTCCGCCACCACGCCCGCCACATGTCATGGGAATCGATTACGTTAGTCAATGTATCCACATTCGAATTACCATATCGATATTTATTTCATTGTTATGATTATTTATTCGATTACGAATAGGCTTATCTTCTTCTTCTTCTATCTTCTTCTATTATGTTCTTCTTCTTAATGTGCCTCTCCAACTAGCGAAGGTTGGCAGTCAACTTCGCATACTTGGTCCTGTCCCTAGCCAAATGAATTAAATCTACGGCGTTTTTAATTCCAGTCCATTCTTTGATGTTCCTTAGCCATGACTTTCTTCTACCGCCGGTTTTCCTTTTCCCAGAAACTTTTCCCATTATTATAGTTTGCAGAAGTTTGTATCGATCATGTCTACATACATGCCCTAAATATGCAACTTTACGCTGTTTAACGGTTTGCAAAAGCTTACGTTTTTGGTCAACTTGGCATAGTACTTCGTCATTAGATATTTTATCTATCCAAGATATCCTGAGAACCCGTCTTGATGCCCACATTTCAAAGGCTTCTATACGTTTTCTAAGATCCTCTCTAATAGTCCAAGACTCGCATCCGTATAGAACTATAGGCACGTAGTTTTGAAGCATACACACACATAATGGGATATATAGGCCTTATAGGCACCGAGCATTGCTTTAACTCCGGAGCGAAAATATTAAAAATATAAATTTAGCTAAATATTTCAATTCCTCGAGTGGAGATCGAACCCACTACCAGTCGCGTTTACAGTCACATTTTGTGCCTCTAAGCCACGACTGGCCTCATATACAATAACTGGAAATAGAAGGTGGAAGCAAATGAACAGCACCGTTTCATCCGAGTGTGACGGAGTCAGGTGTTACAATGGCGGTAGTGTGATTTTATGTAATTATGTTATTATGTTTTGCAAATTACTTTGTATATGTAATTCATTCTGCTTGGCGCGTAACGGCAATAAATATTTCCCTATATAAGTAGATTTTAATAAGGAAAAATTTAGATTTTAACGCAGTGTCTAAATAATAGGTTCCTTCTGCCTACCCTACTGTATGGACCTTGAAGTTAAAAAAATAGATTACTCGAGAATATCTCTCCACTTAACAGTCTGTGGTATCTGTTTTTACGATTCTATTAATAGTTTTCTAATAAACGTAAAAACTACTTAGGTATCTATATAATTTTCTTACATCTCTTTCTCTTTCTACATATATATTTTAAGACTCCATCTATCGTTTATTTTACACGTACCTACATAACGTGACCTACTATTTTGGTTTTTAACAAGCCAATAAAATAAAATAAAATATTTAATAACAATTGTTTCCAAATGCACAAGAAACTAACACTTGTAATGTCTACAATTCCTCTCAACACCCGTGACAATGCTAAAACTTCACATGGCTAACAATTAATAACAATTAACAAACAAACTGTAAAACCCACAGCTATTTATATAGAAATGTAGAGATTCACCTTTTTATTATAGCTAATACACTTCCTGTTAAACGTATTGTTTGTTCTAATATGGCAAATTGCAAGGTACATCGATCTATTTCACATGGTACTGATTGTTTACACAAACGGACATATTGGTGATGGGACCTTTTGAATTGAAGTGTCTTTCTATTTGTTTATATTTTATATATTCATGTGAACGATTCTTGTTGTTTTTTTTTCATTATTTTGTCTTAAAGATTCGAGCTTTGAATGTTATAATGGAATTTCATTAAAAATAGTGTGGCAAGCAATAATAAATTGTAGAATTTTTATTTTTTATCTTCACGCCGCGTCTCGCACGTAGCGGGGTAGGCAGTGTTGTTAAAAGATATAAGGTAGAAGTTTCATAAATTTTAAGTGTTATTCCACACTTAGCAAAGAATCATTTTAGTAGACGTATAAAAATTTAAAATAGGCCATTGTTAAAAGAAATGACACATCAGCAAATTTGGATAAGTATAAAAAAAAAAACTTTTTACTAACAAAGTCCAACCTGGTCTCAATTACCGTCCGCGTTCCGTAGAAATGGTCTGTAATCCCTTAAGAGTTAAACTCACACACTACTAATTAAAAAAAAAGTATTTCAATGGATGGATATGGCCGTAATTGCTTTTGGGAGAGTTGCATTTCATTCACACATTAAAACAATTTTTAGGGTTCCGTACATGGAAAGGAAAAAACGGAATCCTTATACATTTATTATAGAATTAAGGAAAAAACGCGAGAAGCGAAAATTTGTAAGTAATAATATTTCATAGAGAAAAAAAAACTACAAAATTATATTTATTGTTCATATCATCCAAAAAGTGTGCATATGCACTAAATTTGTCAACTTTTACAAGATCCTTCCCGTATAGGTACTTCCCGCTGACCTTTTCCGTTCCTTTTGTAGAATTATTCTAAAATTATAGGTAAGGAACCCACGATAGGCGAGTCCGACTCGCACTTAACCGGTTTCTTATACATATTATTTACAACGATGGTTTAAGAAGTTAGTATAATTGCGAAACTTTACTTTGTAGCCGAGTGGTGAGAAGTATTTGAAATTACGTGGAATTGCCTAATGTGGCTGTGGAATTGGAAGGCTTTAATTGAGAAAAACTTTTTATGGGTGATTTCGTATTTCGTAAGTCTTTTCCGAATCGCCGGTGACATTATAATGGCTTCTGATCTAAATATATACATATATGTATTTACAAAAAAAAAAAAGTTTCAATAGTGTTTCGTTTTACGATTGCATCAAAAAGTTTTTGATTTCTTTTTCTCTATTTAGTTTTATTTTTTACTGTAAAGGTTGCGGATTCATTACTCACTCGGGGAAAAGAATTATTATTTGTTCGCTCTGCTAATAAGGCAAAGGGTAACATAGAGTTCGGCCACTCATCACTTCTCAATTCGTCATTCGTATTTCAGAAAAAGGCGTAAGTATCTATATTTGATAATAAAAGAATTGACATTAAGTGCTTAAAAACTACATCATTATTAATCCAAAAAAATGTTTTATTATACAATTACAGCGAGCGAGGAGAAGGGTCACTTTTGTTTTCCAAATACAGTATTCCCACATATTCTACAGTACGATTAGAACTCATAAATGTCGAGTGCAATCAACCAGATATAAACTGCGCTGTAATGGCGTCAGAATTATATTAAAAACTAGTGGCGACCACGCGGCTTGGCCCGCTTGTTCGACACAATTATTGATTTTCTCATATAAATTACTAGCTAAAGTTTTAGCCAATTCAATAAAATACTTTTTTTTTATAATATTTTCGTATACAATTCTTTATACTGACATTTTATTTGTGAATCGATTGAAATAAAACAAATACTAAATGTTAAAGGTTGGCAAAAACAGTTAAAAAGTAAAAATTAATGTTTTTTTGTTTTTTTTTTAATTACTTTTATATCTTCCATATACAGACAACGATGCGTTACTATTTTATTATAAGTATAAATATAGATGTAGCCTTTGTATAGAGACAAGTAGAGCCGCTGTAATTACTTATGTCAATTACACTTTTATCAATTACAACACAATTAAAGGGTAATTAGGGTTCCGGCACTTGGAATGGACTTACAAAAAACTGCGGATGCACAGCAAGTGTGAGGTAATGTCAGAGTTTTTATTTTTATATTATTTGTTTACTAATACGGTATTATTGCTTATTGCTTCGCCTGTATTAAGTAGAAATATATATATTAATATAGATTTTACAAAATATGGCTAAAAATATTATGAACGTAAATACAAGTAATGAAGATGAGATGACGTTTCTAAATTAGAAATTAACAAAACTTACACAGATTTAAAGAAAAATAAGATCAGTTTATATTGTTTTTTAACCGACTTCTGTAAGAAAAGGAGGTTATCAATTCGAGTGTATTGTTTTCTTCACTATATACTTGAGACTCTCGTTATAACAGATCCACAGTAAGAGAGTCACACCTGCATTTAAACAGGATATCATTTGTCTGGTATCATTTGTTAGTAGATTAATTGAATTTTTCTTACAATTAACTGTCAGAGGCAGCAGCACAAAGTGTGTCTGTAAGCGCAGCTGATTGTAGGTTCGAACCTCACTCGATGATCTGAAATATTTATTTAAATTTGTATTTCCATTTATTCGCTCTGATGTCGAAGTAAAGCGCGGCGTTGAGTTCCGCCACCCAGAACGCTGCTGCTGTGTGTAATTTAATTAACTATTAAGCATACGTATAATATGAAAATAATAACTACAGGTATCATTACCAAGAGACACCAAAAATCCTTTATAAAAATGTACTAGCGTGACGAAACACTTTAGTCGACAATCAAATTGTATTAAAATACAATAAGATACTGTGACGGCAATTATAGTCCATTTTAAATTTCGGTCTTGCTTTGTTCACAAAATAAATTATAGCGGCGCGTCCACACTCGTCCGTGGAGCGGCGACAGATCGCACCAATTTGAATATTAATAGCTGCAGCGGTGCGTGAAAACTGGCTCTGTGGGCACTCTAGGTGCAGATCTAGATGTGTTATTATGAATTTAAGTTAAAAAAAATACGTGAATAATAAATAAATGTAGTTCCCATATGTCTTACTAGCGGACGCGCGCAGCTTCGCTTGCTTATATCGGGGTGAATTCTAATAAACCATGAAACATATGTTCAATTAAATATTTTTAAGAGTTTAATTTCAATTTTTTTAAAAATCGGTGGCGATTTATAGATTTTTCCATACAAACTTTCAACCCTTTATTTGCACTCTTAGGGGGTGAATTCTAGAAAACCATGAAACACGTGTTCAATTAAATATTTTTAAGAGTCTGAATTTCAAATTTTATAAGAATCGGTGCCGATTTAGTTTTGTTTCCATACAAACTTTCAACCCCTATTTCACTGCTTTAGGATTAAAATTTTTCTAAATCCCTTCTTAGTGGATGTCTAAATAATGAAAGTAAGCATCTGTTCTTTCCCCATAGCAGGATAGATACAGAGGACCTTCAAATTCGTTGTTCTGCTCTCAGCTTTCTGTTCTATTTTCGAGATATTATGGGTTTTCTATAGTTTTACGTTTTGTCTTGGACATAGTAGAGATGGCAAGGAAGGGAACCTGGGAATCTACTAAGACCCTCGCTTCCCATTAAAACACTTCCTTTCCCCAAATTCCGCCCAATTTAGGAAACATTGCAGTTGAGAGGCTCAACTTAACGCCGCTTTTGCTCCTGCATAGACATTATTTTCTAAATCGAGATCCTACAAAGTATTAAAAGTCACTTCCAGTCACGCTGTACACCGCGTCGCAATCGCCGAAGCGGCACACGGCCATATGACCGCACCCTTAGCAATTGACAGCCGATGCATAAATCAGGCCAATAAATAAATATCGCTTCGAATCGCTTCCTGTCGCTAATGCTGTGTAATTTAAACGACCCCCGGCTTCACCCTAAACCTGTCATGGTATTTTGTTCGGATGTTCGTAATGCATGTAATGCATCTACTAGCTCGAATACTTCCCATGCGAAGATATTTAGATTTAAAAATAACGTTTGAGAATGTAAAAATTATATAGACCGCTCTCAAGTCTGAGATCGATCTTGATATACCGTTTTCATTCATTAATTATATGTCTATGAATATGTATAGGATTCTTATAATTTTGGCAACTTATGTTCTTTCTTATTTATATTATAAAGTACCTATATCAGATTTTAGGACAGGATGTCTATTTAATCTTTGTCTAATAAAACATAGCTTCGGCAGTATCTTGGACTCATCAACATTTTGGTGAACAATTAAATTTAAAAAAATCAGATTCACGCTTTATCCCGCACACAGCAGGGTAGGCAGAGAGAACCCAATGTTAAGACACTTCGGAACGAGATAATACACTTTCTGCCGAATTCTGGAGGTAGGTAAATGAATTTTAGTATTACTAGAACCAATGAGCAAGCAAGTACATACAACATGCATTATAAAACGTCGATTTGATCATTGCAGGGCGGGAAGTCACTCATTTACTATGCATCTACTTACCACAGATTGGTACGAGTATATAAAACTAAAGTTTTTGATATAAAAAAATATATTCTATACTTGCAATATATCCTATGAGATATCCTGTAAAAAACTTTGATACTAATTATCTAATGCAAAATAATAAACTGACAAATTTTGGACTATATAGTAAAATTTCAAGATTTTTACAAGATCAGTATACGTACGAAGTTCTAAAATTAAAAGTTTATGAATAATAAACGTTGGCATGCTAATACTTATATATATTTCTATCATTCCCTTCTCTCCTTTCATTCTCAACCTATCTCCAGTAAATATTAGAAAAATATAAGTAAAAAATGTAGTACGTAGATTTACTGTAACAATCATACATACATACATACCTACCTAATTCATTGTAAAGAGATGAATGAAGCTGATGAAAAGGTCACTGTCACAGGCTTGGGAAGTGACAATACATGAGTCAGCGGGCAAGCTTGCTAACTCTATATATAGAGTCTCATTATAAAATGTAGGAACAGTAGATCGAGCGGTATGATATATTTATTTATTTTTTAAACTAGAAGCATCTCTATCTCTATCTAAAATATATCATATCGCACCTTTAGAATTGTAGTGACCTAATCCAAAAAATCATGATTTTGAGTTATTGTCAGAAATTGACCTAAAATAACGATCTTTATCGACTCTGAATAAAATATAGATCGTTTTCTTCGTAAAAGGCTACAAAACGAATATTTAGGGAAAAAAAACTGCTAATTTATTACTATATAGACCTAATATCGACATATTTTTTAAAATATGAAAAAAAAATATTTATGTAATAAATAACCTTTGTTTTATTTTACCATAAATGATATACATAAATAAATCAAGAATTAAATAAAAAAAAATTCACTACTTTATCATTAAGATATCACATTATTTTGTAAGCCTAATTTTTGTACAGAAACGTAATTGTACAAATCTTTATTTTACGTTTCCCAAAACTTAATATATTTGGATTAGGTCCCTATAATTCTAAAGGTGCGATATATTGATGCCGTCACAAAACTGTTTATATACTGTCGACTGAATATTGCTTTTCTGGAAATTTCCATTAAAAATATTGGCGTTAATGTGAGGCATTGCAAGAAAAATGGTGAACAGGTATATCAAAATGTAGAAAAAATATTTTAATATCCTATCCTATTAAATAATTTGGTGGAAAGTGGGGAATGGAGTGTCGTAACATTAGGTTCCCCCTGTGTGCGGGATATAGAGTAAAAAAAATATTATACAACCCCAGGTGAAGTCAATTTCAATTTCACAATCATTTTCAAATTCCATTCCAAATACAAAATCCCGTATCCCAATCGTGCCAACACTACGAGTATAAAGAGTTAGATAAATCTCATTGCGTTTAGTAGAAAGCAAACAGATAAAACATAGCTAGTTTGTTGTTTGCACGAATTCTCTCCCTCCCACAGATATTTAATTTTGATATGAAAACCGTGACAGAGCCGCAGCTCGCCAGCCCAATATATTATACTGTATCTGCTAGACAATATTACCGCAAAATATTAGCCATGGCGAATGTAGCATTAGGTTTTGTCCACTTTACCAACTATTCACCACAGAACTGATAAAAGAACTCTATTCCTGTCGAAAAGAAGTCCAAAATCCTGTGGTGATTGATGGAGAATCAGAGAAATATGATAACGTGAATTATATCATAAGACCACAGGCTTTGAGTACCAAATACGAACACAAATATCTGACGTCTTAAGTAGGAAGTGCTTATTTGCTGTACAAACCAAAATAAACTTGTTCTCAAATAAAATAAGGTTGAAAATGGATTGGAGACGAGAACAGCACTTGACCAGTCACTAGGGACGCTAGGGTCTTTAGTCACGGTTTTATTTGAATCCACCGAAATGCATTGCAACAAATATTTGGACATTTATTGCGATTGGGACCGGTGTCGAATATTAAATGTTGATTTTGTACGCTTGACGTTGATTCGTCATGGCTGATCTAGGGTTATAGGAGATAAGCATCTATTACCATTCTATATTAGCGCGGAGATAGAAATCTTTGTTATTGGTTGGGAATTTGTGTAATGGCCACGTAACTGCCTTATTATTTTAGTCTTTGTCACAGCTAGCATTTTGTGCTTATATCTTGGTAGCAAACAATCTACATGAACTATTGATTTTATTTGGGATATATCGTAAATATCCTGAAAGAGCAGTGGCCGATTCTTTTTCAGTTTACTTAAATAAATCCTTGCAAATTTTTGAGCTGTAAATTGAAAGTAAATTGATTTATTATTTATGCAAAACGTCTTTATTTTTTATTTGATTCCATTCCATTCGTATCTTTACAAAACTAAAATTAAAGGTTATTAAACGAAATAGCTTGTATATTTAGATATAGATATTTATAGTTAATTTTGACTATAAGACATACTTACACTAACTACAATATGCATTAGACTCATATATAAACTTTTAGGCAATTATTATTTTTTGCTTCACCCTGTTCATAATATAAATTATTTCATTTCCTCATTTGCTCGATACTCGTATTCGCTTCGTTTGAGCCTCTGTAACACGTCTGGCCTGACAATAATCAACAATTAGTTAAATAAGAATATTCTTGACTAAGACGAATATCTTATACCAATCTAATGTAGGCATAAAAGACAATTATATATGTAATGTACTATAGTTATGTATGTTAAATAAGTTATAAATGTTAATAATATAATTAAAAAAAAAAAAAGTCGGTAGGGGTCTCATCCAACCCCTCTAGTATAAGCTCTAGATATAAGTACAGTTTAAATTGTCCCAAAATTAAGTACGCCATATTAATAAAAAAAAAAAACTTTCATAAAATAAAAAAAGGCACGGGCAACTATGCGCCCGTGGATGTAGCTGTTAAAATTAAAAAAAAAAAAAAATCTAATGTAGGCAATAGCGCCTGGTGACAGTATCATTTAGACAAGAACTTCGAATCTTTGATGGTGACAATTTTATAGTCCTGGCTCGAGCTCGCGCCAAATCGTCCACGCTGTCGGCTGTCGCCGGACGCCACTTAAAAATCGAGCAAAACAGTGACAATTGGTGCATATCCCCAAACGAATTATCCCTCTTCGGCGCCTTTGTCCAATTGAAGCTTCCTTTATTTCAGCAGTTTTTGCCGTTTTTCCATTCTCATTTGGTTATTTATATTTTCTTTTTGGATCGGACAATGAGCGCGCCGCTCATTATATCGTCTCTGGTTTAGCACGCGACCCGCTACTAAATCTCAACTGGAATTCTAGCGAATTATCCGACGAACAAGGCCCGTTTTTTCCGGTGATTGATCGGAGCAAAAATTACTTTCTGCTTTTTCTTGACACCGACGTTCGCGATCCGCTGTATCGTGGGGTGGGATCTGTTGGACTGTTTTAGCTAGCGAAGATAAATCTGGATACGTATTAACATACGAGTATACTAAAAGACGTACGCGTATATCGGGGTCGCGGGAGTCATTAATTTGGAGTATCGTGGCAGGTAATCTCGGGCTCGGTGCTCGCTCCTGCTGCTGTCGGAAATAGACCAGCCCACCCGACAAGTGCTTTCGAGACGGGTGCATACTAAAAACTGAAGCTGACGTGATTGCATTTGCGTGAACCATTCGCAGGGAGTGCAGGTTCATTAAAAATAAACCCTATTTTGGGTATAATAGAATTTAATATTCCAGTGTCGATAGTAGTACTTGTTGATATATCTTTTGCAATTTTAAGAGTTTCAAGATGCACAATTTTAGATGGTCTCCGCATATTCATATTCCCGAAAACGGCAGTGAGATGCATAATGCATGCCGGTCGCTCGCTGCTATTGTCTCCGGCAGGATGTATGTCTGTCTGTCTAAATTACCCGTCGATTAGTTTCTGAGTAAAGTCGTTTTGTATTCGTCAACGTGCATATTTTGGAAATTGTGTAAAAAATAGGATGTAATCAGTCGATAAAATATTTATCATTCAATTGCTTTGATGGATTCCAATGGAATATTTATTGTAAAAACAATTATTTTCGATCTAAAGATATTGTGAATATTTTGTTATGGTTTTTTTTTCATCTTCACGCTATGTCATCCATATGGCTGGCTAGGCAGAGGGAACCTAGTGTTAAGACACTCCGTGCTCCACTTTCTGCCAATTTTTTGAGGAATTACGAATTGAATGGCAGAACTCAACGCTGCCTTGATACTAGAGCGTCGAAATAAAAATATTAAAAAATTATAATTCATTGTCCAAGAATTTGAACCGTCGCGTTTACAGTCACACGTTTGTGCTACTGCATTACGACGAACTAAATTTTGTATATTATTATTCTTCACTTGTTTTTATCACTAAAAGTCTTTAAAAGTTCGTTCTATATTAAGTGAAAAGGGATCATAGAGTCATATTATGTGAAAATCTTTATCAATCTCTTATGTTCTAGCGGTTGAAATAAAAGGAATATTAACTTTAATAGCATGCAATTGTCCACATCGTGAACAATAATGGAAAGGTTCCCTGTGTGTCTGTCGTGACACTTACTATCTATTAGGTATGCCGGCCCCAAATAAAAAAGATCTTAGACGATCTTTCTTTTTATATAAGGAATATATGAATTCGTGAAGTAAATACATCACGAAAACCGACCTGAACGTGATCTGGATGATGTAAACTAAACATTTTGGTTGCTAAAACAATTTCGACCAATCTCTAATTTTACGAGTCATTACCTCGTTCCACCTCCACCGCACAAGAACTCACAACCCCGGGGTGACGACGACGTCGATGCGAGGGTCCCATCTCATAAATATCCCGAAAATAATAAAAAAACCCGACACCGACACTAAAAGATGTTGTCAAATGAACATTCGTTAAAACTCTGCGGCGCCTAACCGCGCCACCGGCGTTGGAAATGTCGAAAAATTCATAATTTTTTTGTCCCGCCGACGAATTCGTCGTTGTGAAAATGGCCGAATAAATGTCGCTTTTTGTTTCCGAACAATTGCCGGTTGAGGGAAAAAAAATTGTAACGTACGAGAGAGTTCTCGATATATTCCGACGGGAAACTTTTGTCACTTTACCATTTAGCGTTCCGTTATTTTTTTCCCCGTTCCCGTTTACGTTTTCGGCAAATTGGTTCCGTTCGGTGGAATAATCTTTTTTATTTGTAAACCTTTGCAACTACTCTCACGCTTTAAAGGTATATATATGTCATTTTAAGACATATTATATTATGTAGATTTATACAGAAGACATCCGTTCATGTATTTACAAATATAGTAAATGTGAAATCATGGTTCGATCCCCACTCGAGGAAGTGGAATATTTATTTAAGTTTATATTTCCATTTCTTCGCTCTAGTGTCAAAGCAAAACGCGGCGTTAAGTTCTGCCACTTAACACGCAATGCCACCAGAATTCGGCAGAAAGTTGAGAACGGAACGTCTTAACACTAGGTTCCCTTTGCCTGCCCTGCTGTGTGTGGGATACAGCGTGAAGCTAATTTTATGTTGTGCGTGTGACTGTATGTGTGGTGGGTTGTGAGTTATCATTTCTTCGTTTTGGCACAAAGGCGAAAGCCCGGCGTTGAGTTCCACACTCTGTCTGAAACATTCGGCGGAAAGTTGAGTACAAATATCTCAACATAAGGTTCCCTTTGCCTACTCTGCTATATGAATACAGCGTAAAGCTGAAAGAATACTACATAAATAACTGTCTAAAATTATTATAAGAGAATATTATTCTGCTCAAATTTTTTTTGGCCACCTTACTGAAGGTGCGGTAAAGAATTCTGGCACTAGATGGTCTAGATTTTAAAATTGGTTCACTTGATATTTTCAATTTGTTACCAAATTACTATTGCTTCTCAACTGTAGTTGAATTTCTTACTAAATCAGTTTTATTACGTCTTAAATAAACTTGGAATATATTTTTGTCACGTCTTTCAAAGTTAAGGCCGCGTCGTACTCTATTATTTAATTATGTAAATAATATCAATATATTTGTACAGTTAGCAGATTTTACTGCCGATTTATATCGGCATTCTACTTTTGTAATCGTCAATTGATAAAAAACAATATTTAAAAATAATATAAATTTTACACCCCGATCCACCCAGTTTCTTAATATAAGAAATGGAAATATAAACGTAAATAAATATTTCACTTCCTCGAGTGGGGATCGAACCCACACCCGTCGCGTTTACAGTCACATTCTAGTGCCTCTACGCGACCACCGGTCTAAAATGACAATTTAAACTAAAATAATTCCGTCCACGTTAGACATATTATAACTAACATAAATTATACACAATCCATAAAAAAAACTCTCAGTGTGCATTCTCTCTGTCTTAGATCTTTTTATAGTTATTTTAAATAACCATAGCACTTCCAGTACATATACGGGCCCCAGCTTCAACACCTCTGGAGTAGATTGCCACCGTATCTTCTGCATTGTCTCGAGTGATTTGTGACGATGTGCGCTTCAACGAGGGAGATAAAATATACGATCAGTCTTAAGAGAAACGGAGAAGAAATAGAGTTCAACCATTAATTATAATGGTCATTCGCCTACAGGGCTATAGGTACGTTGTTAGTTGGTTCTTTCAATTTTCATTCTCACGGGTCGCAAATTCTTGAAATATCTCTTCACGCCGCCAGCTTCGGTATTTGTTTTGTCGTTTTTTGCAATAAAAAGTTAAATATTTTAATGAATATGTGGATTAATTGTGTTTTTAAATATAATTTCTTTTCTAAGAAAGCTTAAAGATTAATAATTAAGCTCACATGTTCATCAATAAATGTAATGAAAGCAGTATCTTATACGTAGATTAGAAATGAAATAAAAATATGAAAAGTAACGAACGGATAAGTAAGGAGTAAACAATTCCTTAATTGTAAGGCAGTGGATTTTTTATATTTTCATTTATTTTTAATTCTACGGTACCTATACATTAAAAAAATGTAATGTTACGAGACCAGTCGTGGGAACAGCGTTAGTATGCAATAACTATCTTTCAAATTTTGTATGACATCATCATAGGCGAGATTTTATTTCTTTATTTATGTAAACTACGAGACGAGGCAATCTCCTGGCGAATCTGGTGATTTCAGTATGCCATCCATCACTGGGAAACGTGCGTTGAAATGTATCTATATAAATACAATTATACTTCGCAATCTCTTCATCATGTTCAAATTAGACTCCCTATCAAAATTATGAGGCCTAAGGCCGTCTTGGTGCAGTAGCAGAAGCGAGAGACTGTAGATGTGATGGGCTGTGGGTTCGATTCCCATTTGAGAAAATGAAATGTTTAATCTCTGGAACTCTGGTATCGAGGCCAATGCCACCAGAAATCGGCGAAAAGCGAAGTGGAGAGCGAAGTGCCTTAATACTAGGCTCTCTGGCGCTATCCTACTACATGTGGGATACAGCGAGAAGCTGATTTGATTTTTTTAATCAAAAATATGAGAAAAAATATGAAACGTGACGCTGGGGCACAAGCGTGTGACTGTAAACGCGACGGGCCGTGGGTTCGATTTCCATTCCAGAAATGAATTATTTAATATTTTTATGAATTCGCTCTGGTTTTGAGGCGCAGCGCTGTGTAGAATGCCGTTACTCAACACATAATGTCTCCAAAAACGATATAAACTGAAAAGCGCTTTAACACTAAGCTCCCTCTATACGAAATTCAGCAAGAAGCTTAAAATCAAAAATATAAAATTTTACTTAGCATTTAAAGACAACCTTTAATTTCTCATTAAACACCCAAATCTCGTTGTACATGAATGGAAATAAACCAACAGCACAATCTCAGTACTTCATCACCAACAGGATAGCTGGCGGTGCTTACTTACCCATATCTGCCATCTTCGCGTTGCACCTTCAAGTTATAGCTTAAAGAAAAACTAGTTTAGCATACAAACATTGTGGGCGAACGGGGATCTGATAGTATACGCAATTACCTCCGTACGTGACACCTCGAGGGATTTTTATCATAAGGTCCTCTGCTTGGGAGTGTGCTTGGGAGTGCCCGCAATTATATGGTTTTTGTGACTCTAAAAAAAAAAACGTTTTATGACGACTGTCACGTTAGATTAGAGATCTTTGTTTTGTCATGATCTTTCAAATTGTAATGGAACTGTTGCTGTGCTTATTTTGATTAAATTCTAGTGTTCATAATTGTTAGTAAGTCATTGTAAGTCTTTACCGTGATAGTCTTTTTTCTTGTTTACGTCAAGTGTTGACACTTTGTAATCATAAAGGCACTTTCGTTTCTCACTTTTCGCCGAATTCTGGCATTGTGGATTGAGTGACGGAACTCAACGCCACGAGGAAATGAAAATATGGAATATTTCATTGGTTTGAGTGGGAATCGACTCTACAACCTGTCTTGTTTACGTCGCACGCTTGTGCCTTAGCGATATATGTATTCCACATAGTTTGTTATATAGGATTGTTAAAAAAAACAATATTATTGATTTTATCAATAGATTTATCTATATATTTTAATGAATAGTTCTCAATACAGCTGTCAAATAGTCACAGTCTCATTCGATTTCACAAAGCAACATTTTTTTTTTATTTCTGTAGAAAAAACTGCAAATCGACTCTTACCACGGTATTTACTCAAATCACTGGTTTATTAATTATATAATAATAATAATAATAATAGAGACAAAAAAAAACAATTTTCACGTACTTTAGTATAATAAATGTGTGTATGTATTTTCAATGAAAGTTTCATAATGCTTAAATTTAATGAATTCCATGGAAAATTATATTCATTTATAATTATATATTTTGTATTTTAACTAAATATTTATCAACTATATATTACAAAATTTAACTTACAGTTAAGATTTTTTTTATCAATCGTTTTACATGCATTTAGAGGTTGCTTGCGGAAATAATATACAAACAGTGAGAATATTAAAATTATTATATATTTTTACATACAAAATTCCAATCAAATGTATAATAAATATAAATACTCTTTTGAATATTATAACTTTTTAAATATTATTATTCTTTTTTTTTTGAAAGCAACGACCAAATGCACTATTCTCACAGCACAATTGACAAAACATATTTTCAAAATATGTTAATTAGTAAACACGTAAACATACCTTATAAATTGTATTTACAAAATAAAGCGATATTATTTCATTACTTTATTCTATTTGGGAAATTAAAAAAAAAATAAAAAAAAAAATTACGATGAAAGGGGCCGGTGACGTTTCACTTAAATTAGATACGTGATTAAAAAAATAATAAATGAAATAATCGACAATAATATGAGTGAACATAAACTAATTAAACATTTATTTTTAAAAATTATTTATTAATAATTATAATTTGTATAAAATAAGTAATTTTATTTTTAAAATAAAACAATTGCCCGTTTCATCGAATTATCTATCCCTATTGCTATTGCAGTGGAGAATCTAATGTGAAAACTATTGTGTTTGAATTCTACGTGTTCTGTGACGTCATGCGTGTTACCCTTGCAGCCTTTGTAATAGAAAAATCGCATTATTATTAAATTAATAAAAAAAATATTATCTTTGATTTGTCCTAGTGTGGTAGGTACATCAGTATAACTCAGATATAATAACTATTACAATTATTCAAGAAAAATTGAAAAAATGAAATATTTTAGAAATTGAAAATTTTTGTATTTTCAGATGCGCCATTTATAAAAAAAAATGATAACATTCGTCAAGTCATTTATCTTTTGATTTATTAGATATAACTGCAATGTACGGTTCGTTTGGAAGGCTACCGCAATAAAAGTAGAGCAAATTTACGAAATAAATAGACTTGCGTTTCACTATTGTAGGCTGTTGAGAAAATTGAAGAAATTGTATCAAAAATATATCATTTGTACGCGAGAATAGAAATCAAACAATATCCGACTGTCGTTCACCACGGCTCTACTACTGCGGAAGCCTGCCAACCAGCACCAGCACCAGCACCAGCACCAGCACCAGCACCAGCACCAGCACCAGCACCAGCACCAGCACGCCGCGCACGCGCACGACCGTCGACCGAACATTAATGACTAAACAACCATCTAGTGTAAGCTTAACTATTTACAAACACCACGTCCGACCCGAATAGAACTCGACAGAAAAACAAAATAGGAACAATACAAAACGACGGCCGAGCCGGTATAAATACACTCTATGTACACTCTGGTCAGTCCTGCGTCTCCACGTCCAGCCCGTTCACCATGCGCTCGATGCTCTTGAGGTCGGAGGCGGGCGGCGTGCCCGCGGGCGGCTCGGCGGACGCGGCGCGTGCTTCCGGGGACGCCCCGCGCGCGGCTGGTGATGCTCCGCGCGCCGTCGGGGACGCCCCGCGCGGGCCGGTGCCGCCTCGCGCTGGCGACGAGCTGAGGCTGCGCGCGCGCGGCGCCACCTGCTCAAAGGCGGAGCCCAGCCCCGGCAGCGCGTAGGGCGCGTAGCGGTGTGCCTTGCCGAGCGCGGGAGCGGCAGGCGCGGGCGCCAGCGCGGGGGGCGGCGGCAGCGAGTATTGCTGCAGCAGCGGGTGCAGGTTGAACAACAGGCCGGGCGGCATCTGGTGCGGCGGGAAGAAGGGCGGCGGGTACAACGAGGGCGGGTACAGGTAGGGCAGCAGCGGGGGCTGCACGGGGGGGCCCAGCGACACGTCAGGCGCGGGCGAGGGCCTCGAGGGACCTGCGGGAGGCGAGGGGGCCCGCGCGCCGCCCGAGCACGACGAATCCGAGCCGGCCTCCTCTGCGCCCGAGTCTCCTCCGCCACCACTTGAACTGAACCAGGCTGCAAAAAAATTGATATGTTACCTCAAATTGAACGTGCTGTCGTTTTAATATACCAAACATCCTTAAATCAGTATTAGTATAATCCAATTTGGGTTCAATGATTATAAAATAACATTAGATATTAATATACTTACAGCTACTGGTGTGCTGCGGCGGAGGCGGCGGGGGGCTGGAGGGCCCGCCGACATCGAGGGGCCTCTCGTCGTCGTCCTCCCGAGTGTCGGACCGCGCCGTCAGCAGCGCCTGCCTGCGGTACACGGACAGACTACTCGTGTTATCATTGTGAATTAATTTCTTTAACTTATGACATAAAAAAATAATAATAAAAAATCATTTTTTTTATTACGTTCCAGATAATTAAAGCAAAACTTTATTATTATTTAATATATAATTTATCTCAATATTATTTAAATAATAAATGGTAAACTACAATTTTTCACGTTCAAACCATCAATAACCCGAATAAATCAATTAAAACTCAACTCGTATTATTTTAATATATTGACAAAAGGTGTAGATTAAAAGGCAAATTAATATTTACATACTTAAAAGGCCAAAAAATTTAATCCATTCTGAATACCAACCCCGACCGGGGGGTGTCAAGTGGTTGACATTTCGGCTAATAGCTCCCGACCCTCAACCGCTAAAGGTTAATCATATCCTAATGATAGTGCCGAAACTTCGCCCTTTCAGTGTCGAACGTGTGACGAGAAGGTACCTATTGGAAGTTTTTTAGGAACCCAATGATCCGTTTATTACGTGGCTGGGAAGTAAATTGTTGCTCGTTTACGATCTATTCTTGTCCGGATCGGGACGATTTCTTGCGTTTGCTTAATAATTATATGACATTGATCTTTTTGTGTCAATAAAAAATGTCTTCTTCTTCTTTTTGTCTCTTATATATTGTATATTTCAAGGATTATCAGAATATTTCATATAAGCACTTCTCGCGAGGTGGTATGGAAGCCTAATCCTACATATGTTTAGACGAGGAACCAGGACCAGTATGTAGTCTAATCGGACCGAACCATAAATCTAGGTATCCTAACACAGTAGATAAATTAATTTTGAATAATTAAGAATTCCGTTTATGGAAGACAAGACACAGGCTTTAATACATGTTAAGCGTTTCCATACGGTTCTTAAAATGTGTCATAACTCCTGGTTACTATCACTTGACCACAAAGACCAGGCCACAGGTATTTGTTTTCAGCTCCACGTTTTCAGCCTACGGGATATGTACTGCATGTAAAAGGATAGCCAGAGGCAGTCTAGTGTTAAGACACTCCGTTGCCCCAAAAAATATTACTTACAAATACTAATTCCTCGAACGGAAAAACCGCACATTAATTCGGACATTGACCAATCGCACCGCAATACCTTAATCGTCGTTTACGAAATAAAAGACCAAAACCGTCCTAACCCCATCGCCCAATTACGTTGTCTGCAAAACAAACGCTTTGTCCATTGTCCCGTTGATCCCTAAATTCGTCCCTACTTCCCTAGTCGGTCGGTATCCGCGACCGCTCGCCCCTGATTACCGGGGTTCCGTACTAAATTCATTTTATTAACTCATCTCATCGCCAACTGATAGAATTTAATTTGTGCCACCCTATAGACGTTAGGGTTGACATAACGTTATCCGTTCACAGTAGTTTATTGCTATTGTTGGAATGTTTTTATTTATACTTTTGCCTTTGAATTCACTTTTTTTTTCTTTACTTTGAATTGTAATTTTTTTTTCTTAGGTGTTATAATATCTTGATAATAATTAAGAATGACGTTGAATTTCATATAATTGTCAAGGAATAGTAATATTATTAACTGTTGAGTTTTTTTAGAAGCAAAACGAAAAATAGAATTCTCTTATTTACTTATCTAGTTATTTTCAATCAAATATATTTAAAACGGTTACACTACAAACCTTTAAATAAGAAACAATTAGGTAAATAAAAAAACATAAACCATTTCCCCATTTTGCAGTGAACTCTTACGATCATATTTATTTTAATTCATTTTATACAACATTTTTTTAGGAAACTAACTTACTCGTATATCAACGACAAATCAGCATTAACTCAGTTTATTTTTATTAGGCATAATTAAGTTAATAAATTACACAAAATAATCGAGTTCCCGGAACCCTAACTTAAGCCGCGCATTAGGGTGTTCACGTTACAATGTAAACTGTACGGGGGTGGCTCGCTCTGTAATTTTACCAAAATTTTTTATCCCCAAAAAAAAACCCGGTGCATTTTGTAACCCCTCTTTTATTGAATATTCTAAGACACGGGTTTATTCGGGCTTTATGATTGAGTGAATTGTCACTCAGTTAATATATTATTAATGTAATATTCTTTCTTATAGGTATTATCCTTTTAATTGAGTTCAGATTGCTATTATTTCTCGCTTCACGCTGTATCCCGCATACGGAAAGGCAAGGCAGGATGTGTTAAGTCAGTCCGTTTCCCATTTTCCACCGAATTCTGGAGGCATTGTGTGTTGAGTGGACTTAACGACTTTGCTTCGACACGAAAAGAAAATAGAAATATTAAATATTTCATTTCCTCGAGCGGAAATCGAATTCACAACCTGTCGCGTTTACAGTTACACTTTGTGCCCGCCACGATTGGCCTGATCAATAACTATTTAATTTATAAAACAATTGAAAATATGTATCCTTCACTTATATTTACAAAAAAAGTTTAACTACATACAATAAACACATAAGACACTGTTCACGTCATGCGTGACATTTGACGTGTTAGAACATGAGTAAAACGAGCTAAGTTGCCAGCACTAATTAGTCCAGTGGTCGATTAATGGACATCAAAGCTGACCTTTTCCACTAGAATGCAGATAACATAAAGAATAATTACACTCTATGCTATAATTTGAATGGTAAGAATAGTTTTAATTTTTATATATACCTATAACTGTTAATGTGTTAAATATATAATTAATAATTTTCCGTCTTAAATAGTAGAATCATCCTTATTCTTATTGCAATACATTGTAGAGGGAAACTTATGTTAAGAGTCCTAAATAAGAGAGAGAGAGTCCTAATTTTTTTCGTTGAATTATAGAGACTTTGCGTCTTGAGTATCGGAATTCAACGCCGCGCTTTACCTCGACACCACAGCAAAGAAATCAAAATATCAAAGACCTTATCTCCTCGAGTGGCAATCGAACTCACAATCTGCACGTTTACAATTATACACCTGCGCTTAACTGGCCTCAGATACATTTAGGTACATTACCTATATATTATATACTAGTGGACCCGAACGCGGCTACGCCCGCTTGAACTATACGAATATTTATTAAATTTATGAAATTATTTACAGTTTTCAATAGAGTGATGCGTTAAGCAAGCTCATTTTGGGTGACGTTTTCTAACAACAAACTTTGCAAATCGTTGCTTAGCAACAAAAGGTTGTTATTAACATGGCGGAATAAATTGCATGTCAAATTAATCAGTATTTTAATATATTGGTATATATCGAAAATATTACAAATATGAGAAAAAAAAGTATCCTATGTTCATCCTGAGACCCTCAAGTATCTCTATATGAGTATTTTATCACAATTAAATTAGCGGTTTGGCCTTGATTGCGTAAAAGACAGACAGACAGAGTTACTTTCGAATTTATAATATAGGTATGGCTTTAGATATTAACTAAAAAAAATACATTAAAATAGTACAATTTGGACTAAATGGCCGCCTCTATCCATATTCCTTTATGCAACGTCATCTATAGATGTAACATTCTCGTTCTCGGGCCTTTCACGAAATGTTTGTCAAAACGTCCACGTTCCTAGCCATTTCCGCCCGGCGGCCATTTTGAAAAGATAAGCGTCCGGCATACGCCCTGTAATTCGGATGCTGCGACGGTTCCGGTGCAAAATGTTGGTTAAGCGAATTAAAGATGCCTTCCTGCCTCCCTTTAAAACACTGATGTGACTTCCGGAATGGACAAAAGTTGGCCTTTCACGCTTTTCCACACCGTTGTTTTGGTTAAGCTGACCAAATGTATACGAAACAATGTTTCTTGAATTAATTATACTCGACGACAAAAGATACGCATAAGGTCTTAGATGTGTGCTCAAGCTTATTTAGTTCGGAGTAGACTATAATACATTTTATAATTTGAAATAGAATTATTTACTTGCCTACACAAGCAGCGAACATTTGGCATTCTGTCAATATAAGGTGGGAGCGAAATGGCGTTGTCTAATAGAATTATATTTTATTTGCTTATAAATATATATGTAGGAGTATATACGGCATAGTCGTCAGTCATGGCGCAGGGGCACAAGCGTCCGACCGTGTTTGGATTCGATACCCACTCGAGGAAACGAAATATTTAATACTTTCATTTCCTTTTTCTAGATTACTTCTAGAATGAGGAAGTCGAAAAGCGCGTCATTAAGTACTTAATATGCAATGCCTCTACAATTCAGCGGAAAGCGGGGGACCAGAAGTCAACTCTAGGTTCCTCGGTTCCCTCCGCCTACCCTCCTATGTGCGGAAAACGGCGTAAAGCTAAAAAAACGAGATCCAAATCGTATACAAGGGTAAAAAGAAACATGTAGGTGTTGCTTTTACTTTATTCAAATACCTAGTGCTTTATACACGCTCGCTTAGCAAATAGGCACCTTTAACTTTCCCAGTTCTTAGCGTGTTATTCTTATCTCATGCTATCATAAAGCCAGTTCAATTAAAGCAAACACAAATGCAACGTACTAACATTGTTTAAGAAGCTCAAATAAAAACATATTTATATTTAAAACTTCGACGAAATACGTATATGAAAATTTTAAACTAATAAAATCTTTAAATAATCTTATATTTTGTTTTGTATAATAATATAAGGGGAAATAATACTGCATATCGAAATACGAAGCTGACGATCCAGACGGCACTTACTGGTACAGACAGACATTACGCCCCGCATTCACTGTCCACTAATTGAGTTCTCTTTGAATTTCAAATAAGTTAGCGGAATCACAAGCCATCCCCGCTATCAAATTATACGGCGAAAGAAAAAAAACTAAAGCTGATTTTATCGCGGAAACCCAATTTTCTCCCTTGCACGCTAAAGACGTCGGAAAAAGCGCCAAGTCGTATGACTCCACCGTTTTGAGCCGTTACCCGCCATGTTTGAGCGCGTAACACGAATAAGGAGGCGCCAGATTGGTTTAATTTAAATTTGGAACGGCGTCGGGTGCGTTCTGAAACTCGTACTAATTAATTTGGAGATCCACAGATAGCTAATTTCATTTGATGTTAAGTTTATTTAAACTGTGAAGTGTTTTTTTTGGTGTGATTTATTTCGCTCTTTTTTGTGTTTACTTTTGCCACCTACGTTGATTTTTCTTGTTTACAAAATTTACACTCTATGTAGAGTTAAATTTGCCTAATTTGTATCGTTTACATAAAAATTACAACTTTTATTTTAAATATGTATATAGAATAATAGAAATAGGAAAAAAAGAAAAAAAATAAAATCATATAATTTACAATGATCGATGGACCTTTACTAGGATTAGAAGTTATACATCTAGTGTTAATGTTTCATAAGCTACCTTAGAGACCTTAGAAGGGAAAATTGTACTTAACGAGTGAAAATCGACTTGTAATTAATTACCCACCACGTAAGATTACTTGTTAATTCAAAATGGATCTACGTCGAAAAAAGGTAAAAGTACGTAGCAAACGACAAATTAATTAGATTTTCTTTCATAAATTATAATATCAATTTATTTCTAATCGATCGTTAATGAGGCTATCATTACGCAGGTTTAACGCAACGGTTGGGTGTTCGATTCCCTTTCAGGGAAATGAAATATTTAATATTTTAATTTTTCTCGCTCTGGTATTAGAGTCAATCCACCTAACACGCAATGTCAGTAGAATTCGATGGAAAGTGGGGAGCGTAAGTGTCTTAGAAATAGAGTGTTTTAACACTAAGTTCCCCAGTTTCTTCTGTCTACAATTCTGATATAGCATATAGCTTGCATAAAACTTGAAAAACAAGATTCCAAGGGGAAAAAAGTACCACACTAAGGAAGTATGCAGGTACCTCATACCTATACCTACGTATAAACATACATTGTGCCTACAATGTATTATATCTAATAATGGCAACCAACTAGAACAAACTAATAGTGTGAAGATAGTAATTAAACGCAATTACCATACTAATTAGGCAATAACAGAAACTAATATCAATTATATACATGTATATGTAAATACGTAGAGTCGATTTTATGGATATAATTTCATATTACAGAACAAATTAATTACTTCCTTAAATGAATAGTTCATTTCTATTTATGAAGTCTGAATGTGTTTGTTACAGGTAATTTTTATTTTAGTTTCACGTTGTATCCTTCACATAGAAGAGTAGGCAGAAGGAACCTGGGAACCTATTGTTAAAATACTGTTTTCCAATTAAGACAGTTCCCATTGCATGTTGAGTGGCAGAATTCAACATGACACTTTGGCTCTATACTCGCTCTGGCGAGGAAATGAAAATACTTATTAAACATTTAATTTTCTCAAGCGTAAATCGAATCTACAATCAGTCGCGTTTACAGTCGCAACTCGTGCTCCTGCGCCAATACTGGCCTCACCTAAGTATGAGGAAATACAATCATTGATCACAAATCCTGAATTTTCAACGACTTTTACATTTTATAAGAAATATTTTTTTAATAGGTAAGTATATACAGAAAAATACTTTATATTATCTACAACGAAGAAATGAAATTATGAATTAATAACTTTACTTATTAATAACTTAGTCTAGGTGTAAATACTTACTTCTTCTCCCGTTTCCCCGCTCCCGTATCCCGGAAGCCTTTCGCAAACGGGTTGTTGTCAATCTTCAGTTGGGTTATCTGAAAATAATTGATTTTTTTTAATATGTCTTTGACAAATATGTTCAAAAAATATTATTTATTTTTAATTTTAAAAATACTGTTTTTACATCATTGAACTACTGTACTAGTAATAGTGAAGTGTAGTAGTGTGCTCAATGTATCGGTAATTGTTTTTTTTTTAATTATATTTCTGGCAATTAAATAGAAATTAACTGGTAGCCAATTATTAGAATTATGTTTTAACATAGAGTATATAGCTTACCCAGTATATTACCCAGTAAGAGATATGACACGAATATGTATTAATATCAATAACTACTTTTGTTGAATATTAGATTGTATAAAGCTTGTTCCTAATATTAGATAGTCACGGTGAAAGTGATGGCATTTATAATTTGGAGGATATATACCTACAATATGTATATATTCTATACTTAAAATATATTAGGAACATACACGCGGCTTCGCCTGTTTAAATTTATTCATAAATAATAGCTAAATTATACAAAATCTTTACATAAATTGTAGTCTTTGTGTTATCCTGGTGTATAGGTGATATTACTGTACAGTTTCATTGAAATTCGCTCAATAATTTTTGCATGGAAGTGGACCAAACATCCATCCTTACAAATTTTCACATTTATAATATTAGTAAGATAATAGAACTAGTAGGATTCTTCAAAAGATAAGACATTATACAAATTTTACCTTTTCATTCTGATATGCAGTGACTGCTATGAACTCCGTCTCTTTGAAGACGTAAGTTCTGAAGGTGGAGTAGGGCAGCTTCAGTATATCGTTGGCACGCACCAGGTGAAACCTTGGCTGGTACTTGTGCATGGAGTTCAGGATCGTCTGCGTAACACACTTCAAACAGCTTAGGAACTTGATCGAAATACTCTTTATTTCGTGTTAATCTATATGAATTTTCATTATGTAACGCCATTAAGTTAAAAAAAGAAATATTTTTAATTATTAAGTTGCCTAAAGTATAGAGAGATTAGAGAGTTAAGAAGAAATCCATAAAATCTAAAGATTTATTTTGTATAGTTTATAACAGAAGGTTATTTCTTAACATTTTTGTTTAACTAAGTTAGAAAAGTTTCAAATGTTAACAAGTTTTTCATTGTAAAATGTAAAGACCTTACTTTAGGTATCTGTTACGAATTAGGGTCAAGTGCAACCCTCTTGTATTTCCAATATTGGACAGCTTTAAGCCTAAAGCTATTTGATATTTAATCTACTTAATATCAAATATAACATCTATATTTTTATTCTTACGTGCTTTTTACTCGCTTTAGGGCTAAAAAACTGTTTCATCGAACACCATGGACCCATTCCCCATGGATGTATCTACTACATATATTATAAATATTCACTATACGAGTATATTATTTAAACTAACAAATACCACATTGAATACTAAATATTTCTACTGAACCATAGAAGCTTTTATAAAGCGTGTGATTATCTAATAATGTTATTGAGGCAGTTCAGTATTTGCGTCATCAATAATAACTTAGTTCTATAAAAGTTGGTTGGTTCAAAGTTTTGCGCCATTAGACTTCATTATTTCTTTGTCCACTGAAGTCTCTGAGTCATGAGGCGATCGCGATCTTTCAAAGGTGGTGCTTAGGTACACCTAGTCGGTCGTTACTTCTATAATTGTTATATAATTTTTATTTCCAACGAGGCTTTTGAATTGCTATTAATTTATGGGTGCGGCTTTTTTTCTTGTTAACTAAGCATAAGTTATCGATTTATTGGTTTTTTAAGTAAGTAACTAGGCTAGATAAAAATATAGGTATTTTAGTTCAAAATAATTTGAACAATAAGTATATATGAACTTTACTTTTCTTGTTTTAAGTATAAAGGTGTGTAATAAATAAGTTGTATTATGTCAGGTTGGTAAAATAACCTAGCCCTACAATATTGAATCGAATGTTTTAAAAATATGCCTACTAATCTATCGTTTAGTTAAAAAGAAATTTGATCGCATTTTTTTATGGCTTCCCAAGAAGTTTTTGAAGCGAGTTAAATATTAGTGAATTGGGGTTGTATCCGATTTGGGTATTTTCATTGCGTAATGACAGTACTGACCCCTCGTGGTTACTAAATTAAGGGGTATTACGTGCCCCTTAAACTTGGGTGATAATAAGCGGTGTCGCGGAGCGTCGTTGTTCAAAAATTGTATGAAAAGTTCTATGTAAAAAAATACTGTTAAATTCTAAGTTATTACCTATTAGTAAGACTGTTAAATAATGATTGAAGGTACATCTATATTTTGATAAAGTTTAGAAATCTTCCAATGCCGTCGAAATATTTTATATTTTTATTTCCTCGCTATGGTAACGAGAAAGAATTCGATGAAAAATAGCAAACAGAAATTTCTTAATGGAGAACAGAATGTCTTAAGGTTTCCAGGTTCCCTCTGCGTACTTTGTGCGATATACAGCGTGAATTTAAAACACGTTTAGAAACGATCATAATATATTTATTCTTAATGTTTAAAACAATTTTTGTATGATGTTCAAAACACCTAATGTAAGACATCGTATGTAGAATGTCTACAATAGGTAGACATGGTATGTAGGTATTTTTTTCTCACATCTTCTCCCATAAATAATACAATAGAAATAGCCATTTAAAAAAAAGTACTTGAACCAGTTAACGTTCAAAGGACAGATAACAAAGTGTATGAGACATCAGCACTACCAATAAATAATGTATAAACTAAGTATTTACTAAAATAATGCACCGACTCGTTCGCACCAAGGAGGCGGTAAATCACTATGATATTTAGTATTTAAAAGATTCCACGCAGCCATAATCTAGATGTCTACATCTATTGTTGTGCCGTCATAGAATCTTTGTATTGCAATCATATTGTATTTGTATGCTAAACATATATTAAAATTCTAGAGAGACGCGCGCTGTGTTCCCCTTATACATCAATATTCAAGGTTTTTGTTCTACTATAGCTACTATTTTATTTCTAGTACTAGTTTTACTGGTAATTCCATCCTTTAGGAGTTCATTAAAGCCGACTACGATTGCTGCTGTGACTATTGTTTGGTTTTCTGTATAATGAAGGTGGTCAGCCATCGCAGAAACATAAATTATTGGTTATTGTGTATTAAAACTTACCAGTATGAATTTGGAAAAGTATGTATGTATATATATGTATTTGAAACCTACTTGAATTACTTAAACTTTTAATTAAATACTAAAAGGGAGAACTTAAAAGGGAGCTCACCAGAAACATACATTAAATTAATAATAGTAACTCAAGTCATTTATTACATCAAAAATATTGGAAAACATTTTGAAATACATACATATGTACATGTACAATCGTGAACTGTAGACTATTGTGGGTCCCATTTCCAATTAAGGAAATTAATTATTTAACATTTAAAATTATGTCATAATGGAGAAACAAGTGTATTAATACTAGGTTCCAAGGTTCCCTCTGCCTACCCTAAAACAATCTAAACTATCGTGGGAGAGCGTTGTGAAACAAATGTTATTGACTTATTGCTTCCCCTGACTCGTATTAGCTGAAATTGCTTTTAATTCGATTAAATCATTTGATGAGGCGGGCTTCCGTTCAGATTTAATGTTGAAGATTGAGTTTCGGCGGCGACTTTTTTCATAAAACAATTAAGTATTCGCTTGGTTGTCGTTTATTTAACTGAAAATGCTGTTGAACATTTTTTGTTTTATTTCACGCTGTATCCCGCACATAGCAGAGTAGGTAGAGGAAACCTAGTGTTAAGACACTCCGCTCCCATTAATACCAATTGTCGTTCTCAATTTCCGCCTATTTCTTGAGGCTTATTAATAAATAAATGCTTTAAGAACACTTTCTTTAATTGTTTTTTGTCTTTTACACGTAATCTACATCCACTTTGCAGTGAAAAATAATTTATTTAAATAAAGAATATCTATTGAAGAATGTCTAGAAAAAATAAAACTAAAAAAAGAACACATCAGACACCATTGTCGTAAATTAGACGAAAGCAAAAGAGGCATTATATTTTAAGCTAACGAAGCGGTACTACTAAGACGTGTTCATTTCGAAACCGATAACATTAAAATAAAATTATAGTTGTACCGTGAGCCTGCCTTAATTACGGATCTTTTATTCGTCCGTCCAATTTCTTTATTTTACGGCTGGACAACAAATTAATATGTAAATAAGGATGCACGGTGGTCTGTCGATGATTTTGCTTGTCGATTAAATGTAATCGACAAGAGTTTGATAACAATGTATATTAAGAGCGGTGGTTTTTTTATAGCTAAACTCTAAAACTATAGATCTCAATTATGCTTAAAACTGTTTTGTAACAGTACTTTAATATGTGAACAATTGCGCAATTTAAATTTTTGGATAAAATATTTAATTTGAAGTGAATATTTTTAATTGATACAAATAATTATAACTAATCAATTTTAGTATCGACATTCGGCAATTTCGTTAATGGGTCGTCCCTAATGGCGAAGGTTCGCCTAACAAGCCAGAGATGGCGCCAGAGGTCGGCGCGCTTTTGTTTCGACACGGAAACAGTTAATAAAATAATTGCTAAACGCTACACAGATTAAAATATAATTGTTGTCTATAATAGAGACGTTACGTTAAACGGAATCTAGAAACAATTTACGATTCGTGACGTATCCACGAGATCGACTATCACGTGTTAAACGACCAATTAAAAGTTTGTAATATTTTTTTATAATTGTTGTAACAATTGCTCCAGCGCCATTCAATGTAACGGTTTGGAGAATGTGAATTTTTCGGAAATATTTTGTTTGTGATTTGATTGTCTTTATTTCATTATATTTAATAATATATAAGAAACAGAAATACTAAACATAATTAAATACCTACTAAATTATTAAAGTTTAAGCTATTCGACTCTAGATGGCGCTACCAGTTAACCGTTTGTAACTTGTAAAACACAAGAGATTACATTCTTCTTCATATTTAGAACTTATCTATCTATGACAATAATTTTAATTCTAAAAAGGTTATAATTTTTTAACATATTAATTCAAATTATATTTAAATTAAATATATAAATTCAAATTAAATCTAATTAAGTTTATATCGTTGATTCGAATGCACTCTCGCGTCTGACGGGCGTCGCCCTTCGTTCGCGCCAAACGGCTAATTCGCGCGGCAAACACACGCCATAAGTCATATTAACTGCGGGCGGGGCCGACGGACCGCGCTCGTCTCACTCTAACAAACTAGAGAAACGCGCGCGGCAGTTTGTTTTTCCTTTTACTTACTTCCTTTAGAAATCTTATTTTGAATTTTATACCTATAGGGGCGTGGATGCTATTGCATGGTACGTCAGCTCTCACTGTCAAGACCTGGGCCGTCTCTCTCTAGCTTTTTGTGATTTTAATTCGCGGAACGGCATCGAGACGTGATTCGAGTCCATATAAGTTTTTTATTGCGAATGTTCGGAATTCGATGGAAGGAAATGGATTTTATTTCGACAGCCGCTTATGCAGGTATCGATTGATTCGAATATCGGTTTTAGTCGGATGTTCCCCTCCCTTTTGACGCTGGAATAGATGTTTCAATGGAACGGATATAAAATGGTGGATATCTCTTAGATCCTTCTGCTCTGTGAAATGTTATATGGGCATATAGCAGGGTAAGTAGTGTGAGCCTAATATTAAGACACTCTGCTCGTCAGTTTTCGCCGAATTCTGGAGGTATTGTGTGTTGATTCATGTTTGGCAGAACTCAACGCCGCGCGTTGCCTCGAGACCAGAGCGAAGAAATGAAAATATTCAATATTACATTTCCCGCGAGTGGGCATCGAACACACAACCTGTAGCTTTTACAGTCACACAGCTTCTAGAGCCCCTCGCTTAGCCACCACTGGTTGACATGGGTATATTTTTTAAATATTCTCCTTGTTGATGGTAACTATGAAAAATATCTTGTTCTAGGCAGGTATTCCATATATTATAAGATCTTCGAAAATATTAACAAGACTCATAACAAGCAATCCGTTACATAAAGATAAAAAAGATCATATACCTAGCCCCTATTTTAATAATATAAAATGCCTCATTAAACCTTCCCATGGAAGTCATACGCCACAGTCTGCTTCATTTAGAGGAACACAAAAAAAAGTAAGTATATATTTTTTATTTTTTAAACCAGATTACCGCCATAGGAGCCGCCGATGTATCAATATTTGCCTTCTCTGTTGACACGCGAACCGTCTTAGCATCGCAAACAAAAGGGTTCACTAATGCCCTTTTTTCCACAAAAAGCTTGGACAAACATTGGGGCCAACACGACAGTGAGCGACAGACACGATAAATAATAGTTATAAATGATAAATACACATCTGTATACGTAATATTGAGAATTAAACAATAATTTTGAATAAAAACAATTATTCGATAATAATTTCCTTTTTTAGCTTCTCGTTATATTCCTAACACAGCAAAGAAGGCACGGAACCTAGTGTTAAGACACTGCATTCCTTAACAGTAGGTTTCCAGGCATTAAAAAGCGAAAAAAAATAAAATATTCAACAATTTCCTTAGTATTAATATATTTTTTTACTAAAATTAACATTCTTTTTCCAAGACAGTTATGTCTTTATAATAATTAAAAATATATTGTTAATTAATCACACTCAGATTAATCCAATAAAATTCTATAACCTATATCTACATAAAATTCTAAATCATCTTAAAATTAAGCTAATTGATATAAAAAAAGGGAACCTTTTATAAGGTATTTAAAGTTCAAACAATCGTTTCGCGTCCGAGTTGCGCGGGCGCAGGAGCAAATCCATTAGCGATTAACGACCGATCGGTCGGGTACTAAATTAAAATAAATATTTGCCGGCAGCGCCTGTACAAAGCGAGTTCACTTTTATGTACGCCGACACAGGTGCCGCGGTACTGTCGTGCACTTGAATGGAGATATAATAGGACGGACGAGTCGTGGCCTCCCCGAAGTAACTCCCTGGATATATATTTCTGAAGTTTGCACATTGTTCAAAATTAATCTAAAGTAAGAAAAATCGTTTAACAACATCTGCGCTGTATTCTACTGCTAAGTGGACCACGACTGGTAGACTGTACTATACCTCTCCTATATCAGTCCGAGTTCTTACTATTTAGATATTTATACTATCTTAGTAGAGTTCAGAGATGCTGGAGCAATTTGCTCTCAGATTTCTATATCGATTTATTTACATTTTAAATATTTCAAGTCTTACGATAAGTTAGTGTTATCTTCATTTGTTGGATAGTGTAATCGAATGAATAAGGCTTTTCTATAGGAGTTGGTATGTTTTTTTTAATTATAGAAAACTAGCAATGAGTAAAGATTTACCTAGTATGCTTAATATTGTTGGTCGACAGCTAGTACAATTATATATGTAATTACTCTAAAAAAAAATATAATATTAGTAAAAATAGATTTGCCAGCTTCACGCAGTATTCCGCACACAGCTGGAGGACCTAGTGTTAAGACACTTCGTTCTCCACTAAAATAGATTTAAATAGGTACTTATACTTTCTATTCAGTATTTCGAAAATACTAAATTCACATCTTTATATAAAATATAAATAAATATATTATTTGCTTATCTTTGTTATTTTATTATTTAATCGCAAGCACTTTTCTTTGAACCTGTACATTTTCGTCCAGTTATCGATATTGACGATACAAGCAATGCCATAAATCATATTTCGTTTTACATCTGTCATTTTATTTTATAATGGCGCCGTTATATTTTTTAATTAAAGAGGATTAACTGTTTAACTTAAAATGGAGGTGCAAATGTAATGTCAATTCGATTCGTATAAATTTTGTATCTTTATGCATAATAATCTCAAAAATAAGGATGTTAATATTTTTGTGTAGAATATAATTAAATATTGAATTGAAAATGTTATAATCAGAATTCATTAATTATTATAAATCAATGTAATAAGTTATTTTTTTAGCGTTTAGATTTTTGGCACTTTTGCCCATAATAATCCATTCCCTCGAACGGGAATCGAACCCACAATCTGACGCGTTCACAGTCCACACTTAGCACCTACTCATTCATCGATCTTCAATATTGATAGATAGATAGATAATCTGAAACCACAGACAGCAGGAAGCTTAAAGTAGTCACCGATACTAAACACGCGGGGGCAAATAGACCGCCATTAAAACCTTTTTTTTTTGTTTTTTTTTTCTGAAACACGATATCTTTAGGCTGTATAATATAGAGTCTTCGTCTCCATTTGAATAATAGACAAGTCGATGATAAATGGTTGGAGGGAAAATGAATGTTACAAATGTTTTAATGATATCGTTATTAGCAATTGAATAGTGTATGTAAATATTGAATTAATATAATATATAAATGTTGTTAAATATTGTTTTTATTGTCAACAATTTAAAGTTTGAGGCAAGGGTGGGGGTTCGATTCACATTCTAGGAAATGGAATATTTTATATTTTCATTTCTACGCTCTGGTATCGAGGGCTGCGTTGAGTTAAGCCACTCAACACGAATTACAGAATTCGGCGGAAAATGGAGAGAAGAGTGTTTTAATATCAGGTGCCCTCTGCCTAGCCTTCTGTGTGCGGATTTACTCAGGTCCCTTTTACTTAAAAGCAATCCGTTTTTTTATTTTATAGATAGTGAAAGTAGTTCCACAGATAACCTTTTAATTTATTTCCTTTTAATCCCACTATAGGGTGCAGTTTAAGTATAAAGATGAAAAATTACAGTAATTATAGAATTAATGATGACAAGAAATTTCAATAACTGGAATTTATTATTTATATAACTTAATGATCATTTTATCCATTTAATGTAATACAGTTTTAATGGATTTATTTAAAATTAAACGAATAAAGAGATATTATTACTAAATATATTTTAATTTTGTTGAATAAATATAAAATATGATTTCATAATTATTTTAAATATAACATTTAAAATAGATACCATTGTTTTAATAACTCTATCCCTTATTACAAATTTATAAAAATATCTAATAAACAAAATATAACAACACATAATTTAAGCTTAAAAAAAAACATTTTAAAAGACCCATAAATACTAAGTATATTTTGGACAACTGCTTATAGTTCTTTAGACGAAGATTAAGATTTTCAATAAAAAAAAACTCCTACGTTGAGATACCGTTCTCATTTATAGATATATCATTAATGAATGACAAAAAAGACATCTTAAGATCGATTTCAGACTTGAGAGTGGCATTTAAAAACGGGTCCAAGTGTCTCAACACCATTATCACAATTTAAATAATATTAGTTCTTATACTAATATAATTTAAATCTGTTTTTTACTATAAGTTAAATGTAAATATCTGTAAATAAATATTCATAAAAGGCGCTATGCGTATATTAATTTGATTGAAGGTGTAATGGAATATTGCAGTGATGTCTAGTGGTTTTTTTTTTAAATTACAGTGTATATATAATATATGGCCAGTCCTGGCGCAGGAGTACGAGCGTGTGGTTTTGGGTTCGATCTCCACTCGAGGAAATCAAATATTTAGTATTTTCATTTCTTCGTTCTGGTATCAAAACAAAGAGCGTTGAGTTCAGCCACTGAAAACGCAACGCCTATATGTGCGGAATAAATTAAGGCAATTTTTCATGGTTTTTGTACGCTTTTCGACAAATTACGGTACGGTACAAATCTTATAAGTATTTGACGTAGATAAGGTATTTAACGACGTTGTGAAATAATATTTGTTTTAACAATACTGGCATGTCTACGCTTTAGTTGTTAATAAAGACCTATCCTTAACACTTAATATTTACAAAGCTGTCTAAATTGGCTGTAAAATGGCGAGAGAGTTGTATCAATTCTACTAATTAAAAAAATATTTTTTCTTATAACATAGGTATGTAGAATAATGAATTTATTATTATATCATCTCTTACTATTCCGTTTAAACTGAACAACCAAAATCATTTAAATCCTAATTAATGGAATCTATTGTAATTTTTTTTACAGAAAAAAAAAATCGATTTTATTGTCTTTTTAGTGCTGTTTTTTATGTTTAAGGAGACAGATTGAAAAATATTTCAAATTTGAAATGCTCACAACGTCCTTGTTATAACTATAATAATTTAACCAAAGGTTAAAAAAGCTTTAAATTATAATATGTTTAAAATTTAATTTCATTTAATATGAAAAACCAATTTCCCCAGTCTTTATAGCGCAATGTCAACGTATAATACGGAACAAATACGAAATAAAGTCCGGGCAAAGTTTTCAATTCGAGTGAAGCCTTTTAGCCGAACAGAAGTGTTAAATGTTTATTCGCGAGTCAAACACTGCATTGGCCGTTGCGGAAAATGGACGCAGCTCCAATTTGGCTTTTTAAAACTAAAATTTCGGTTAAACTAATATTTGTACATTAGTAGTGTTATGTTTTTTTTAATTATCTAAATAGTTTTGGAGAAATATTGTAGAGAAAATTCTGATTATAATAACTTATCTGAGAAACTAAGGAATTATGTGGCGCTATTCAATTGGACTTGTTTTTATTAATGGAATGTCATCTTTCAATTGCGTTGAGATTATCTAGACGATAAACTTTAAATTTCACTTTTAAATTTATTATTATTAGGAAATTTCTATCTTTCGAGCTATCTCTATCTCTCTCTTTCTATATTTCTATTCTTTTCGAGCTTTGTCTTGAAACCAAATGGAAATGAAAACAATTCATTCACCTGCCTGATAATCGAACCTACATTCTTAACGATAATGAACAAAAGCCTCTTCATAACTCAAGAATATTATCATAATATTATTTCCTCTATACAAATAAGCAAAGCGAAAAAACAAATCTAGTATAGCACTGTCCATACCACGAGCCAGTATTTATTCAGTGAAGTTTTGGCCAACGGTATCTGTTGTATGGAGAAAGATGAATTCGGAATACGGCTTTTCATTTGAACTCGAGTGTTAATGTTTGCTCGTACTGCAAACAAGTTGAGTACATTCACTCGCCACGTACTGGAGAGCGGAGAAAATAATATTAATTTATAATTTTATTTGTGATTAGTAAAAAATGTTTTTTAGTGTATTTTTTTAAGTATGTATTACTGAATTTGGTCCATTATATAAATTGACTAATAATAAATGTATAGATCATTTGGGTTAGCGATGAGGTAATTGCACATTTTAAAAAAATGTAGTTAAATATGTCGACGTTTGATAAAAAACTATATAAAAAACAGAAATCACTATCTTCTTTAGGTCTATTTAGAGATAATAAAAGCCCAATCAATGGTAGAACCTAAAATCGTTATATAAAATAGTCTGTTAAAATCAGCTCTAGATATTTGATCAGCGCTCGCAGATAATAGAGAAGCAAAGGGAAATTTAATGAAAACGGAGCGAATCAACCTTAGTGTTAAGTCACTCCGTTTTCATGAACACATTCCTGTTTCCCACTTTTCGTCTTCCCGCCACGTATCGTATGGGCGACTCTACGTATCATTTATTTAGTAAATCTCACCTCAAACAGAAAATAAACATAATAATACTAAATATAACTAAAACAAGACGAGCAACGCCACGAGCTCGAACCAATATACAATAAAGAGGTCAAAATGATGAACCAGCACGGTGTGCCTTTTAGCTGAACAGAAGTGTTAATGTTTGCCCGCGGAGCAAACACGCCGAGCACACAGCCTTTGCGGCGTGAAACTGATATGCCGACAAAAGTGGATTATTTTTATATTTTCATATATTCTATTTACTCGGTTTTCACTTTTGTTTGCGTGTTGCTACGATTTGCGGTGGTAATTGTTTGTTTTTTGAATATCAAAATTAAATTAGCTTCACGCTGTATCCCGTACTCAGCAGGGTAGGCAGAGGGAACCTAGAGTTAAGACACTCCGTTCTCCACTTTCTGATGAATTCTGGTGGCATTGCGAGCTGAGTGGCAGAACTGAATGACGCACTGTTGCCTCGATACCAGAGCGAAGTAATGAAAATATAAATTTCAATAAATATTTCATTTCCTCGAGTGGAGATCGAACCCTCGACAACCAGTCGCGTTTACAGTCGCTTTGTGCCGCTGTGCGACGACTGTGTACTTTTTGAGTATTGTGAAGATTTTATTATAATATCTATATTGATATCAAATTTCTTATTTATTTTAATAATTATATAACAAGCATCGTATTTAGTACCCTAGTTTTTCCCGTTCACCGCTAGATGGCAGTAGGTACATAATATATGGTAATTCAATTGACTAATTAAACCATTGTATAATACATAAATAAGTATATAAAAAATACTGAGAAGGCATTTTAATTAGTTAAAATTATAACTTAGTAGTAATTATTATATAGAACTGAAGTCAATGAGTGGATTGTAATAAAAGCAATAAACAAAAAATGTAATAAAAATGTAATTTATTACAGTATTAATTTCGCAATACCAACCTTAGAATACAGCGCGTTTAGCTATTTTTATAGGGAGAACGTTATTATTGTGAAATAAAAGACAAATTATCACCTCAAACGATTCAGTAATTGCTTTTCGACGTTAAGTTTACTTGAAGAACCTAAGATGTAGCATTACTTCTCTGCACCTATAAGTGTCGGAAGCGTCCCTCTTACAAATCGGTTAAAAACAAATGTTCGCGTCATATTCCAACCTTACAAAGCGATGTACTTAATACCCTTACAGTTTCTATTAATACCGGCAAAAGCAAAAAAAAAAAAAGGGGACAAAAGCCTTCAAAACTATTAAAACAAACTTACCCTCGAGCACAATTACGAAATATAGACAAACCACCGACAGAGACTTTACAATTCTCGCTCGAGCTCTCCGTTTTAATCTACCAATTTTCAATGCATTAAAAGACATTAAAATGTGGTACAGGTCTCCATAAGGACGGTGGCGCCGCGCTCCGCAATTATAACTAACATCGAGCTATCGTGGACCAATTATACTGATCCCTCTTCAAGTACAAAGAGTTCCGTCCTCCAGGTCCTCTTTAGATCTGTTATAATAATGCAGCGGTGATTTTATACTTGAGTGATGATGCTTTAAGCGGCCTCGGTAAAAGGATTTTTTATAGTTTTATACCTTCGTTCTCTATAAAACTGTATTGCAGCTAGGAACTCTCTATTAATATATCTGGTTGGAGCTGGCGTTTGTCCGTTGGAAATGGATGAACTGGTTTGTTCTATAACGTAATCAGAATTAGGACAAGCTATTAAGTTTTTATATTCCAATTAAGATATCTTTTAATAAGGAGTAAGATGATTTAAGTAATAGTAATTGCTTGTAAGAAATGTGACTAGGCGGTCCTAGGTTCTTTGGAGACAGGGATTTACTTCTTTAGTGTTTTTTTTATATCTAAGTAAGCAAATATAGTGATACTACGCTCTCTTTTGGTCTGTTAAAGCGTTTGGTAAAAGATATCGACAGGTCTTTATTATTTATGACAAATGTAAATAAAGAACTCATTATTCAGTACCGATTTTGCAAATAGATGTTACTAAAAAAAACTACTAATTCAGATTTTCGAAATATCTATATCGTGTAGAGTCACCTAATATTTATAGATATTTTATTTATAATACTTACATTAAATAGTAAATTAATATGAATCAAAAACTAAAATAATGAAAATGAGGCCAGTCGTGACGCAGGGACAGAAGCGTGTGACGAAAGTACCTTAAGGGTAACGAAGTGTCTCAACACTAGGTTCCCAGCTTCCATCTGCTCTACTATGTGCGGAATACAGCGCGAAGCTGAATGAGTAAAGAAAAAAAACTTAAATAAGTATAAATAAATACCTACAAAGTTTCCTTCAAACAAAGTAATAATCTAGTTGTAAAAAAACATTCAATTGTAGAAGTACGTAGAAGTCACGCCAACATTGACGTTAATTGTTGAACAGTTAATTATAAGTAGTATCAGCGTTTTCACAACAAATGAAATTATAGGCTAAGGCGTGTTCTTTAGCTGATAGGGTAAAATCTGTTTAAATATGGATTGAATAGTTATATTTCATTTATTTATAGCAGGGGAGAACTTAGTGTAAAGACACTCCGTTTCAATTAAGACACTTCCGTTTCCCACTTTCCGCTGAATTCTGAAGACATTGAACTTTGAGCCCAGCCTCGTGCTTTACTTGACAAGAGCGAGCAAATGAAAATATTATAAATAGTGCTTTTAATTATAAATAGTATTTATATTTCTTAAGGTTAAAATATAGAGTAAATAGAATCGAAAAATTTAATTAAGAAGGTTTTAAATACTTAAAATTGAACTTAACAGGATTGATTTGATATGTTTCTGTTTATGTTTATCTGTAACGTAAAATATAGATTAACAAGAAATGAATCAAAAACTAATTTAAAATATATATTTTTCATTTCTTTGCTCTGGTGTCGAGGCAAAGGGTGGAGCGCCACCCAACACGCAATGCCTCTAGAATTCGGCGGAAAATAGTGAACGGAGTGTCTTAAAACTAGGTTCCTTTTGCCTACCGTATTATACAGCGTGAAGCTGATTTGATTTATACCATTAAGATCTAAAAAAAGCCTTCATTGATCGCGTTTTCCCAATACCAATTATTATTCTACAGACTATATGTATTTAATGTCCTAGGCACAAACAGCCATTTCCATGAAATAAAAAAGTAACTCGTCAGTTAATATATCAGCAATGGCGTCCAGTTTTTACTAATATCTCCAACAATTCCGAAGATATTTTAACTGTCGTCTACAGGAACTATTGTAATACAATTTAACGAACTATATTAAGTAAATGTGTTTAGTTAATTGTTGACGCGAATTATGCTTTTTATTAAGAAATGTGTGTGAAATATTATATGGGTTTTCACATGCTTGGTATATATTTTTTAGTAAATCTTGGTATAATTCAAATCACTGCTGGACATAGGCTTGCAGCAATCTTTTTCAGGTCGTCGGTCGGACTAAAAGTCCGTATTATTACTTTATATATAAAAGATAGCGTAATAAAAAAACTTTCTTTAAAAAGTTCACTAGAAAAAGGTATAGTAAATTTAAAATGTGATAAAATATGGGTTTATATATATATAATATTGATAGAATGAATAGAAAAAGAATCATCATCATCATCATCATCAACAGGCATCTTTTGTCCACAGCTGGACATAGGCCTTCCCCAATTCTCGCCACCACACTCGATCCTCAGCTCTTCGGATCCATCCGAATATAGAGAATACAAATTATTATTCATACGTTAGGCTTAACTCTGAATTATGCAGGTAAAATAGTATTACGACATCCCATTAAATTAATTTTTAATGGGACCACCGCCGAGATCCCATGCGATTTATATTTATGTCATAGACTCAACGCCATTGAAAATGAAATAAATAAAGTTTTTTATCTATAAAAATGTACATATATAGACATACACTAATTATATATATATACACTGCAGTTGCAGTGTTAATACTTTTTATATGAATCTCGATTAATTATTATTGTATGAAAGATTTTTCATTAAATACAAATATGTATTTTATCTTCACTATAACTCATAACATTTTTAGTTTTTATACAATCTAGATAGAAAATGTATCGCCTTTATAAATAACTAGAGACTCAAACGCGGTTTCGCTCGTTTAAATTTATTTTTATATTATAGCCAAAGTATGATATTTTTTTAAATAGGTTCTACCAAAATAGATTTCTTATTTCTATTAATTTATTACATACAAATATTAATTACATGAAACTAAAATCAATTGCCAGAAGAAAGAAAGAAGCACAAAGTGTGTTTGTAAACGCGGTGGTTTTGGGTTCGATCTCCCACTCGAGGAATTTTTTTTTTTTAATTTTCATTTCTTCGTTTCTGTGTAGAGGCATTTATTTGGTTTACTAGATTTTTTTAAATCAATAACAAATACTTACTATACCAGTTCATTAATAATCACACATACAAAAGTCATTTCTTTTATACGGAACTGCGTTATCTACGCAACTTAGGAAAAAAATATACCTACCTAGCTACTAGATTTTCTATAGTAAACAACGTAAACTACTTGTTCTATGGGTGTTACGGCCATGCTCGAGATGCCTCGCCATTTGAGATACATTCACGGAATAGGCTCGAGTTTCCGTGAAAACATAACTTTCGATTGTAACTATGTAGTGACATTTTTGAGCGATTACTCGTAGGCAGCTTCACGCTGTATCCCGCATATAGCAGGAAAGATAGAAGAAACCTAGTGTTAAGATAATCCGTTTCCATTAAAACTCTACCACTTTCTGCGGAATTCTGGAGGCATTGCTTGTTGAGTTGAATTCAACGCCACGTGATGCCTGCTACAGTGAGGAAATGAAAACATTAAATATTTTATTTTCCTCGAGTGGGAATGAACTCAGAACCTATCAGGTTTACAGTCGCATTTTTGTGGTCCTGTCCACCGTGGCGCAACGAATGGCCTATAAACTTACTTCTGTTTTAATGATTAGATCCCAAGAACGATTGATCTCAGGTATTATTTTTAAAGTAGCATTTATAGAAATATTTACTATATATATTTAAATAACATTTTTTACTATTCACAGCTTTCATTTACCCTTTCTTGAATTCACAAAATATTTAAGCAGTAAGTAGCCTTAGCTCCTTTTGACCTATCAATATCTGTTATTTCTTTTGATCAACTTAAAAAAATGGAAACGCATCCCCTAAAGGATATAAGACACTATACATCAAACGCAAGTCCCATGGGGTGGGGCGGGATGGGGGTAGTAATTGATTGGCCTCGATATCGATGCGCTTATGATATGGGGGTTATGGGGATCACGTCAAGTTCGATTAGGTATATGACCTTCTTATGGGATCTTATACTTTTTTTATTGTAATAACATACTAGAAATATAAGAGAACTAGTAATAAATATAAGAAGCAAATGAAGCTGATAAGATAAACATTAAACAAAAATGTATGAAAATTTTATTGTATTTAATGAAATTTAATACTAAATTATCAATTTAAATAACACAAACGCACATATATCTAAAAAAAAACTGCTAAATAATTATTTCTTTTTTTGTAACAATAAACAATTTATTATTCAATGGCTAGCTAGATATAAATGGCGAGTCAAGTCGAGTCAATAAAATATTATAGGCATCCACTTTTTATTTCTCAACAGATATCTCCAGGACCTACAGCAGTTAACATATCATATAATATACTATAGACCGACATCTCTGTAGTCTGTGCGTACACTCGTTTGTCTTGCAGTTTTTACTTGCTGGTATGCGTTTACCTTCGAAAACACAGTATCAAAGATACTGGAGGAAGGTCACGTAAAAAGACCACGCAAGAGGATCCCCCGGAGGGCATGTATGAAGAGGTTGATGAGACTGGACGAGGCGAAAGAGGTATGTAGAGACCGTAGAAATTGGCGCTCCGTTCTCTCTGTCTACCCCGCTAGGGATACAGCGTGAAGCTGTGTATGTTTGTATGATTTTCGCCACTCAACACGTAATGCCTCGATAAATTTGCGGGAAGTGGGGAACTGGGTGTCTTAAAACTAGATTTCCTTCGCGTACCCTGCTGTTTGCGGGATACAGCGTGAAGCTGATTTATAATATTTTTAGATTCAATTTCGAAACATAAATTAGAACTACGCCTCTCATTAGACTCCATCATAAACAACTCACAATTATAAAGAAGTAGTTAAGTATAACAACCATATGCTTATCCATTAATACTTATAAAATAAAAAAATAAAAAAAACACCAAATTATAAATTAAAAAGTCAAAAAACTATATTTCAAAATAGTGGCAATAAACAAACAGACGGAAACATCGACAGCTGCCTAACGACGTGTGATTATTTATTAGTAGATAGATATAATTATGCTGCTTGTTAGTTTTGTCAAGAAACCCCCAATCATATAGTAATTACTTTTTACGCCAATTTTGAAAGATTTTATTATAGTGTGTTGTTAGATAAGATTATACTTTAAAGTGAAGGTAATTAGGTATGTTTTTGTTTCATTTTTAGTTGAGATATCTAAGTTTTGTAGTATATAATTAGCTTACGAACACCTCTAAATGATGACCGATGGCGCCTACGGCTGTCTCAGGTTGGAGGGAAGGTGGTCTAAGACAATTTTATGTGAATTGGGATTCTTTTGAAGATTTTGATTTATTTTTCTTCTTCTATTTGTTAATACAAATATTTAAAATAGAGTACATATTATGTAGATATGTATTTAAAAAATAAAACCAATAATATTAGAAAATACACAACTTTAAGTTTTAAAGGACCAGAGGTGCATTAAATTTTTAGTTTATTTTATATAAATATGGATTAAAATGTGGTAGTATTTTTTTATTATTACTTAACTAGTTTGCTTTATGTAAGTAAATCTTAAAAAGATATTTTATCTATATTTTAATAAAATTATTATTTTTACTTTGTTCTTAAGGATATATCTACTTCACTTGTCTATTGTTATAATTTAAATAAATAAAACGTGGTTACGCCAGTTTTCCAAGATGATTTAAATATATTTGTTAAAATAAATTTGTGAATAATTTAGAATTTACATACGAAATTTTTGTATTGGTAGTCGGTGTCTGTCTGTACTTGTATATGTATGTATTTTATTACCCTCCTCCGTACCTTTTAAGTAATATTTTAAATATTATAATAATTTTCATCACTAAAATTATGTTGAAATATAAAAATATACATTATATTACTACAATTATTATAGAAATCATCATAATTATATTTCTTATGTAAAAAAAATAGTTAAAGAATAAATACCACACGAGAGTGTAATCTTTAAATGGATTGTTTGTATAAAACAGTTTGACATTTGCAATATAGATTAAATATCAACAGATAGCCACAGATAACATCTCGTCGGTGATTTATAACTTATTTATTTATCTGTGATATAATTATGAGATCGTTTACACCATATACGGTCGAGATAAGTTGGTGCATTCAGTGAGTGCTGATATAATCTTATACATAAATATATTAAAGATTTAATTGTAGTTTATTACTTCTAGGAAATACTTGCAATAGTTTTTTTTTATGGAAAAAGGACAAGGCAAACGAGCGTTCAGATCACCTGATGGTGATCACCGCCGCCCACGACCCCGTGCAGCACCAAAAGAGCTACAGGTGCGTTGCCGGCCTTATATATTTCGTATGAGACCCAAAGACTTATATTTTTTGTTTACTAGTTATTTATTCTTATATATATATACAATTTAAAAGATGATTTTCTTCATGTTTAGAATTTAAAAATATATATATTTTACGATAAAAGACAAACGTACAAACAGATTAGGCCTAATAATAGGTTTCGTTTGGCTTTGAGTGTAGTTTATTGGTTAAAGAAGCCTGTGAACGGGTTGGTTTGCTCCACTTAAAGTATTAAATGTTTCAAAATAGACCGGATAAGGACGTCAGCACTTTATTGTAACGGTATTCTAGTCACTTGCGACTTGCAAATTTATTTGAAACAAAAAATATTTATTTACGTTTATATTTCCATTTCTTCGCCCTGGTGACGAGGCAAAGCGCGGCGTTGAGTTCTGCCACTCAACACGCAATGCCTCCAAAATTCGGCAGAAAGTGGAGAGCGGAGTGTCTTAGCACTAGGTTTCCTCTGTCTACCCTGCTGTGTGCGGGATACAACGTGAAGCTGATTTTTAATTGAAAAGTATTGAAAAGTCAAGTAACTGTTGAATAAATAAAGACGTTGCTAAACGGCACATCCTCTGACTGTAAGCGCAACGGTAGTTACTTCGATTCCTAGTCGAAGCAATTAATTTTTTTCATTTCCTCGTTCTGGTGACAAAAATACAAAGTGCATCTTTAAGGTTCGCTACTCAGTATGCAATATCTAACAAATTCTGTATTTCTAAATCGAAAGTATAAAAAAAACTCATAGTAATCGACAATTTCCGGTTAATTAATGTATGCAAGTTTTTAATATAATTACGTATGACAGGTTTAAGATTAGGCATTTTACACATGTTAGATTCAAATATGGTATTAATTAATAATTAAAAGCTTATTACAAGCCTTTATTTCACCGCACACAAGTAAGGCATAACAGACGGAACCAGGTACCAGTGTTAAGACATTCTGTTCCCCACTTTCCGCTGAACGAACTTAACGCTGCGCTTTTGCCTTGGTACCATAGCGAAGAAATGAAAATATTAATAAATAATAATTCATTATCTCGACTAATAATAGAATCTACAACCGTCGCCTTGCGCCATCCATTAATCTTTCAACAAAACATTTCAATTTACATGTTTACATACAAAAATTCTCAACAAAAATTACACGGACGACTAAGCCCAGGCCCACTTACCTAGCGGTAGGTAAAATTGGACAAAAAATAAAAGGTAATAGAAGGCTCGATCATAAATAATAGAATCATTAACATCTGCCGCTATGATTTCGACCATAATGTTGTTTTTTTTGGTTAAAAAAACTCCTCGTTTTAGGATCTTCGACCAAATCTATTCTGTTGGTGAAGATATAAAATGTAAATGTTTGTATGAAATGCTGTTTGATGCTAATTTTAATTTCGCTTTAACTTATATTTTCTTGGTCAAATCTTAAAGGGATTCACAAAAGGTAATTGGTATTTGTTATTTAAATTTCTACAAAATATATAGGTGATATTTTTTGAAATTACTTTAAGCTTTGCCCGCGTAAATTTATTATTGTTTTATAGCCAAATTGAACAAAATCTTTACATAAATTTTAGCCTATATGATATTCTAATGTATAAAATATATTACTATAAAGTTTTATCTAAATCCGTGTAGTATTTTTTGCATGAAAGTGGAACAAACATTGATCCTCACATAATATATTATTAGTATGTACTATTTTTCGGCTCATACAATTCAGTGGACGGTGACCGTTACTTGCCTTATTAGGGGCGTCATCAGTAAAGGATGTTTTGACGGTTATTTTGTTACGTTATTTTTTTAATTTTACTCTGTTTGATTAGGCTGTATGCGATAACTGCCTTAGTTTAGAGGAACTGAAGGATTCTCTTTTTTTTCTCTCTTCTTTAATAATTAGCTAGCACGACTCCTCGAATTCTTAACAAAAAATATATTATTGTTTGCCTTTTTGATTTTATTGTTTTAATTTTATTTATTGAGTTATAGCTGATTTTTTTTAGTATCCTAATTTATAAAAAAAAAATAGTTTGATTTATGTTTATAGCTGTGTGTAGGCTGCATAAATAACAATCAATGCTTTTATTGATTTCTGTTATAAAGCAGATACTTTTTTTAGAAAAAAAAAATGAAATGTCTACTAACCAAATGGTCTGAGTGGGGGTCTCTGGGCGCACAAGGCGACGTATTGGGCCACAGCAACTTTGACAACATCCGTTGGCTTTGGCTATAGATGAGCTCCTACGAAGGAGAAAAATGAACTTTAGTACGACAGAATAAAGGCCAATTACGCCTGACATGGACATGTGGGCTAGAACCTATTAATAATAAAATGGACTTAAGCCCGGAATGAAAATTTAATTTTCCTGTCAAACAGAGATCTGTGATAATTATCACATGTATTTCCTAAAAATATAAATCAGCATTTTATAATATAAATCGTCATTTTCAATTAGTATACATAATAAATTAAAAAAACAAAAACGGGTTCACAGTTTCACGCTGTATCCCGCACATAGCAGTACCCTGCCCCTGCAGAGGGAACTTAAAGCTTAAAGCTTAAGCTTTTATCCACAAAAAGCAAACATAATTTGAGTTGCGTGTAAAAATAATGTTGATTATTTAATTCTTAAGTAGGTATATGAAAATATAATTTTCCTTCAAAACAGAGATCTGTGAAAATTATCAATTGTAATTTTACTTTGTAATATTTATTTTAGTTTCACGCCGTAACCTGCCAATACCAGAGAGGCAGCTGGAGCCTGGGAACCTAGTACTCACGCATTTTTTCCACAAAATCTACCATTATTTAAGTAGCGTAAAAACTTACTTAATTATATAATTCTTAAGCGTATTTAATTATAAGATAAATGCGTCAAGAAATGATACGTGTGCAATTAATGAAGTATGCAGAGCGGGTCTCGCGATTCCTAGATACGGCGTTTCTGCGTAATAACGTGTTAGAGGCAATTTGTAGAGTTAAGAAATTTAATTATTACTTTTACCTTACTTAGTATATGGTATTTTGATTGACGTAAACATTTTTTTTGATACAGTTTCACGCTGTATCCCGCAGTGAGCCTGGTGATAAGACACTCCGCTCCCTATTTTACGCCGAATTCTGAAGGCACTGCGTGTTGAGTGGCGGGAAACTCAACGTTTTGTTTTGCCTCTACACCATAGCGGAGAAATGAAAATATAAATAAGATATTTAATTTCCTCGAATGGGGATGGAACCCACGACCTGTCGCGTTACAATTACGCGCTTGTGCCCCTCCGCCTCGAATGGCCTCAAATTCTATTATAACTCTATTTTAAGCATTAATATTTGCTTACAGCTTGAAATAACAACCGTCACCTTATGAGCTTCCTACGCTATAATAGTGTTAGGATACTCAACTAATTTTGCATTATATTAATCTTTGATTTGTATTAAAATAAAACTTACTGTATACAAAAACAATAAAATATAAATTGAAAATTAATAATAACAACAGGAAAAACCAATGAAATAATAAGTAGAATTGATGATAAGTTAGCAAAATTGACGCTATCGATGAATGAAAAGTGAGATTATCAGCGATAATAATACGTTTAGCGCTGCGCCTGCGCCGCTGGCGGTTGATAACGGGGAAGGCGCTGGCAACTATTGGTGCTGAATAGTATAATAAATATTTTTATTTTATATATAAAGTTATAGTTATGAAGATGTAATTGATATTTGCATATGAATTAGCTTCACTCTGTATCCCGCATGGAGCACGGTGTATAGAGGGATTCATTGTCTTAACCGTTTAAGACATCGTACGCCGTTTTTTTGAGTTATTGCGTGTTGAACAGCGGAACTTAACGATTTGTCTTTTTTGTCTTAACAGAGCGAAAATATGAAAATAATTAAATTCCTATTTCTATATATTTAGTTGTAATGCTTATTTTCACGCGTCTCCTCCACATTGCGCAAATATTACACTTCTAAAAACAAACAACGCTATCAAAATCCAAAACAATAAACTAAATTACATAAAAAAAATAGCAAAGAACAAAAAAAGAAGCCTCATTTGCAAAGATGTCCATTAAGCACTCATTCACTACACGAACAACTAGCCGTAAACAAAAGAAATGCGAATCAAGCGCCAAGAGCTGGCCACTCCTGGCTTCAAAAATGAAGAGACGTAATAATAGGTTGGGTAAAGTTCTCGCCTGGAAAACAAACACAGACGAACGGGCGGACTGCTAAATTACTTTAATAATTGTTCAAATATTTTTTAGCGATGATTTATTATCTATCTTTTTGAATGAAAAAAGTGGGGGTTTTTTTGTGTGTGTTTCTTTGTTTTTGGGTGTTGGTTTTAATTGTTTTTTTTTTTTAGTTTTGGTTAAATGCAATACTAGTTTATGCGATATAGTACTTATATAAAATATATATAACAAGCGTTGAGGATTTTGTTGAGAAACTCATTGACTTATTGGCCATTTACCAAAAAAGTTGCATTCTAGTCTTAGAATTTGACATGATGAGTGGCGGAATTAAACGCCGCAGTCTACTTCCATCGCATTACATTCGCTTTAACCTCAAAATATTAAAAAAAAATCTCATTTTAACCATAAAAATAAAGAAGTAAGCAGGTCAATTTTGAAAGTAAATATAAATCATAAAAAGGAAAGATAATGACCGGTTAAGCTAAGTTCTCGCCTGTTAAACAAACAAGGATAGAGTAGATGCTAACAGAGTGTTGTGTTATTTTTTTTAAATGTTTAAGTAATATTTTACATTTACATAGTGAAATTGGTTTTCTTTACGCGTTTATTAATTTGAAAATAATGGCTGGTTTTTTAATTAAAAGTTCTTAGTTAGATCTATAGGTTTTTATATTTAGTACTTTAGTTGAAAGATTAACATAAGTTAGCTTCTTCATTTCTGTTTTTATTAATATAAATATTTTTATAAATTTACTTTTTTCCTAATATGTTCTATTATTTTTTTATTTTATACTTACTAAATTCTACTTGTAAGCATTCTTTAACTTTATAACTAAGTATGTTCTTCTATGAAATTCCTTTTTTTTAAAACAAATGCGGCGCGGGTTCGAGTCCCGCTACGTTCAAATATTAATAGATACGTTTTCTAAATAAGTATACATTGACATGTTTAATTAGTATTTTTAAGTACTATTATTGTTAAACTTACTACCTATTGCATTTAATAAGATATATTTCATTATTTTATTAGACTACCAAATAGTTTTTATATCGTAATTTTTTTTATAAAATATATTTAGAGGATAACTTCATATTATATTTATGTTCTATTTTTTGATATTTTTATCCGTATATAGTAATTTTCACACTGTATAGATGTTTATCTTTATGTACCTTGTAGCAGGTGCTTCAACGGTTATAATATCTTAACTTTATTGATTGCAGATTAAATGCAAATTTTTATATCTACACCATATTTATTCATTTATTTATTTATTTATTTAGTTATTTATGTATTATAGTCTAAAGTCTCTTTAAATAAATTTTTAATACAAACTATGATAGAGAAGCACTTAAGTATGCCTAATCTAACTGTTATATTTCAAATTGAAGGTTTTCCTCTTGTACCCTGGTTATATATAATACCAAGGTACTATATAAGTAACATACGGATAGACAGATTTTTTCAATTTAAATAACTACAGTACCTTTGAGCTGGAGCCTAGTGTTAAGATATTTCCGTTTCCCACTTTCAGCGATTTTGCATATATTGCGAGTTGAGTGGCGGATCTTAACGTTGCGCTTTGCCTCGACAAGGGGGATCAAATTCAGTTTCTTACTATTTTTTAAATAAAATAAGCAAAAAAAAATTATAGGGAAGTAATGGTAAGTTTTTCTACATAAATTGTATCTATAGAAATAATCCGTACCTATATTATAAATTCGAAAGTAACTATGTCTATCTGTCTTTTACGCAATTAAGACCAAACCGCTAATTTAATTGTGATAAAATTCTCATATAGAGATACTTGAGGGTCTCGGGATGAACATAGGATACTTTTTTTCTCATATTTATAATATTTTCGATAGATACCAATATAGTAAAATACTTATTAATTTGACATGCAATTTGTTCCGCCATGTTAATAACAACAAAGCAAAATGAGCTTGCTTAACGCATCTCTCTATTGAGAACTGAAAATAATTTCATAAATATATTTAATAAATATTCGTATAGTTCAAGCGGGCGTAGCCGCGCTCGGGTCCACTAGTTTTATAAATAAATTAACATTGATTGAATTGTAAAACACGATATTATATATACCAAAGTCAGTCGCGATCCATTTAGCACTTGATATTTTACATCTTAATACTGTAAAAGCTACATAAATTTAATATTCTCTAAGAGGTATATACAGAAAATTGCTAGCTGCACTTCCATAATACTAGTTCTTGCTTATCTTAGCTGACAGAAACGACTCCAGCGCACCCATAAATTGTGAAATCCCCTACAAATTCGATGACGAATTTCCAAGATCGAAAGCATCGTAAACAAGCAATGAACTTGTTATTACAAAGACAAAATAATATAATGTCAAGAACTTAATCAGCCGCAATCGAGGCGAGCCAAGTCGAAGGTGTAATTAACGGGCAGTTGTACAAAATATGAATGAGAGCGGCGCCCGCGCAGCCGCACCTCTACGCCGGGGGGGCGGACCGGAGTACTCCCATAAAAGTTAACTGCAGCACTGGTTTCTACATGGAAATTTGAATGTGAAATGTTTTTTGGGATTAACAATGAGCGTGGCCGTCGTAGCGCTGGAGCATAAGTATGTGACTGTAACGGAACGGTTGTAGGCTCGATACCCACATGGGTGAACGGATTATTATTTATTAATATTTTCATTGCTCCGCTTCGACACCAAGGCAAAAGCTCGGCTTATAGTTCCACCACTCAAGACTATAAAATTCAGCGAAAGATGGAGAATGGGGTGTCTCAACACTAGGTTCCCTCTACGTACCTTGCTGTGTGCAGGATACAGCGTGAAGCTGATAAAAAAATCATTGATTAACATTCACGATTCTTGTCCTGACATCGCCCAGATGTTATTTACGATATCGCCCAATAAAAGATATAACGACATCCCTTGATCCAACGCGGACCGACAGGTCACCTAATTAAGCACCATAAAACTGAATCCAGTTCCCCCGCGGGAGTCCGGTTCCCCCGCGTCCGCTTTCACCGCGGCCGGTGGTACAACCGAAAAAACGAGAAATCATCTCGTATATGAACCCTGGTCCTTACGTTAATAGATTAATGATATAGCCTGCAAGCTGTTTAAACGAGAGCCCCGAAGACCCTGAGAGGTCGCGGTGATGACGCGGCGGGCGCCACCCGTGCGCGTGCGAGCGGGACAGCGCGCTACGAGAGAGAGAGACAGCCCTATAATCGATAGAGGCGCCACCGACTCGCCGCGGGGCGGCGCCCGCGTCGGCCCCACAGCTTATTGAGAAATTCTTAAGATGATGCATAATTCTTCTTTTGGTATTCTCTGTAGTTATTTTACTCCCTGTTTACAATATAAGCGTTTCGGTGACCGGTGTCTGTTCGTCGGACGCATATTTTATCGGGAACATCGTCTCTGTAGTGGGCTGGCTTGTATTTGTATACGCTTCGTTCAGTATAGCTGATTTATGGCGCTGGGTTGAGTCTACACGGGCTACGGGTTAAACGGCTAGTGGTATAAATTTTGCAATAGATTTTATAGAGCTGATGATTTTTTTTCATCAGTAAATATCAAGGATTTTAGTACTGTAGAGCATGAAATTAGTTTTAATTTAAATTAAGTTTTAGTACTAATTCAACAAATATCAAATACAGTTAAATACATTGCACAATCAATTCAGAATTACACACTTATTTGAATAATTGGAAAAAAAAACGACCAGAAAGATTGTACAAATTCGGTCTCGAAACCGAGTTCGGAGCCCCGGTCAGCTGTTAAAACAGCAATCACGTCTTATCAGACAGCTATGCTAATAAGACATGGTAATTCCAAAAACCAACAAGCGAACAAAAGGGACCAAAAAGGAACCAAAAAGACCATACAAAAAGGTATAAAAGTGATGAGCAGACGGGCGCCATGGACAATTATGGGGTCCCCTAACGTCGGTCCGCGAAAGCAGGAATTCAATGGTTCCTACTACAGAGTTTTTTAGGAGGTCTACATTTTTCGCATTGTATTTTTGGTTCTGAGAAAAATAAATGATTTATTTTAGGGAAATGTATAAATAGATAAGTTTATTAGTTGATGATTTGGATCATTTAATATTTGATTTCGTCGTATTAATATTATAAATGTGAATGTAAGTTTGTTTGTTATTCTATAACGATAAATCTAGTTAACTAATTATCATGAGGCTTTGTGGTTTTAGGAAATAGGATACTTTTTATAAAACATAGAATTATTTATTATCTATATATAATGTTTAAAATAAGTTAAAGCAAGCGAAGCCGAGTTTGAGTCTTTAATAAGAATATAACATTTAATTTTTAGGAAATGATGATATCTTCCTGTTATATTAAAAGAAATGAGTAGTGATCATTTTAGAGAAAACGTAAAGAATGGCATTTATATGGAGTAAAAATTTACTTAATAATATTATATGAAAAAATAATATACTCTACATATTTTATGATAGTACCGTTGCATAGAGATTCTTATAGTAAGATCGTCAAGTTGTGGCCGCCGTAAAGTCAAGCTTTCTGAACTTTTGCGCATTGGGAAAAAAGTAATCAAAAATAAGTAAAATCTTAAAACGATGAAATCTGTGCAGCTATCTATCTATCTATACATCTAGTTTTAAGTCAGCCACAACTCATCGTCCACACTGCACTTAGTGGTTAGTACCTATCCGGCATCGGTCATTCTAATCCGTTAAACTTAGGGCGTGACTGGCTTGTGACGTCACGCCGGCCGCCCAATCACGGCGCAGTATTTACTGTCACCCCCTACGATAGAGTGACAAATAGTAAGTATAGTTAAGTAGAGTCTTAGACGGAATTGGCTTGGGAAGTCATTTTTGTTTTGATTTAATGTTATTTATTTATTGTATAAGTAAATATTAATTTATAAAAAGAAATGAATATATAGATAAGTATTTAAAATGTACAATGAATTTCTTATCAATAAAATTTTAATCTAGGTATTGTAAATAATATTTGAAAAACTTTAATATGTATAATTTTAATATAACATGATTTAGGTATACGAGTACGTATAAGATAAGAAATAGTATTTTCAAATTTTATTCATTCATATTCATTCATATTCATATAAATAAGAAAGAATATAGGATGTAGAAGTGTAAAGAAAAATTTGGTAGAGTTCTAAGTGGATAGATTATGAATCCTAAAGGTATACCTACGTATCCCACACGCAGTAGGGAAGGCAGAGGGAACCTGAAAACGCATTGTGAAGACACTACTTTTCCATTAAAACATTTCCGTTCCCCACTTTCCGAAGAATTTACCCTTTTCGGAACTCAACGCCGCGTTTGTCTTTCTGAGCCATGATTGGCCTCAATATTACAATTACATTTAAAATAGACACTATTAGAAAATTATTAAAATATCAAAAGAGAATCCAAAATGAATCTATTAAAGACAGTATTTAACGAGTCTACATACAAATATTTAAAGTCAGCATTGTTTTTAATAGATATCATTTTGCCTATCTTTTATCAGCCTTTGTCATTTGCAGTAAGTAATACATGGTTTCATTAGATACATAATATATTTATAAAAAAATATAAAATAGAAATAAAATATATTACTAGGTATTTTGCATAAATTGTTTTTTTGTGTGTGTAAAGTAAAGTGCAGTTTTAAGCTGCACCAAGCGTCACCTGGACTCCAAGTCTTAATGGAATAAGTTATTGTTATTTTTCAAATAAAAATAACTATAGATAATCTTTTTTTTTCTCGTAGAATGCATGTAGAATACATCAGATGTAATTTTTTTCGACATAAACGAGCTTAAATCAAAACATTTCCACTTTACATTCCACATATTCTTAGCAAAGAAGCATAGAGCACCCAGTGTTAAAACACTCCGTTTCACGCTTCCTAACCCATAGATAATACGATTTTCTTCTCGTAGAATGCATATAATAGACATCAGATGTAAATTTTTCGAAATAATCGAGTTAAAATCAAAACATTACAACCGCATCTCGTTAGCATACCCAGAGGAGCACCGGAAAAATCTCCACCAACTAACTAGTACTTATAATTTTCTAGATAAACGGAACGTACGTATTATTACATTTCTCTATCGCCCTCATATCTGATACTCATTTGTTATGCTTTCCATGCGGATTTGAACCTTAGCACTTTAAGAGAGAGGTGTTTCACTGAGCCTAGGGTGACAGGGTTAGGGTGAGAACACAATGGGGTTAGGATTATTCGCCAGTGTGCAAGGGGCTTAAGTTCTTACGTCACGCGGAGCAATGGCGTCCGGGGAATTATTATTATCGAATAAATTGTATTAATATTCATTTTAGATATTGATAAAGATACATCCCTTCATTGTTGTACATATGTGTTGTTTCCTTTGGTTTTTTATATGGTAAGTTTTCACATTTCTATCTGTGATATCTTTTTTAATATGATTTTTTATGTTAATAAGTTTTTACAATGATGTTATATCTCTATTATACAATGAAAATCCTAAATAAGTCTTATTTTATCATATTAATATGTTAAATACTCAATACTCCAAAAATCGGCGGAAAGTGAGGAACGGAGTGTCTTAACACTAGGATGCAACAAGCAGGGTGCTTGCGGAATACAGCGTGAAGCTAAGCTGATTTTTAAATATCTATTAAATATACTTACTTTCAATACTAAAACCTGATTTTAATATAAATAAATACATTCGAATTAATATTTCATGGATGGCAAATGTAAAGAAATTTAAGTAACAAATACAATACGTTTTATTTCTGACAAATAGAATAAATATTCTTGTCACTCCGCCAAAATAGTTCTGTAGGACTGCGCTTGTCACGTCTATGGTTGTCGCATTCTGATAGCCATACCTACTGCAGAATGTTAAATATATACTGAGATATAATATTTTTCTATATTTTAAATAAATATAAAGTATTAAAACTCAACGCCGGACTTTGGCATTGGTGCCAGAGAGTATGTATAGTATTTAAGGAGTCAGAGAGTACCTGGTGACGTACCGTAGTGGCGAATCTCTACGTTTGCCATACCAGAGTACGAAATAGATATATCCCGATTGGGGACCTAAGCTACTATCAAGAACTGAATTTACTTACATGCCCTTAAAGTCAACTTATGTAAAATAAGAATCTTAACTAAGACTAAATATTGTAAGAATTCTATCTAGCTTCTAAATAAATAACTGAGTTTTCATATACCCCATACATCAGGGTAGGCAGAGGAATACAGTAGCGTTAAGTTACGTAGTACTAAAACAAAAAAATATATATAAGAAAACAGTTCTGCAAACTGTAGATCAATATTTTCGATCAGAGATGCCATTCTTTTTCTAAAGCTGCATAATCGTAGCGATGCGCCAAGCACTGGCGAACATTCCGTACCGGATTTTGGCACGAAGTCGCAGTTGTTTATTTGTTTTTGTTAAATTACTACTAGCCGTCGAAGCCGCCGTGACGCAGGGTCCTATGGGTGTGACTATAAACGCTACTGGTTGCGAGTTCGATTCCCACTCGAATTATTATTTATTGATATTTCTACGCTCTAGCACCTAGGCAAAAGTCTGATTTGATCAGTAGTTTCAAAATTCCGCGGAAAATGAGTAACGGAGTAGCTTAACACTATAATCCTAGCTTACACAGCTATGTGCGTGATACAGCGTGAAGCTGATTTATTATTTAAAATATATATATATATATATAGTCTTTACTATAAGAAACAATAGTAAAACGATGTCAGAGGCCTTTAAGAACGACAAATTGACAAGATGTTTCTCAGGAGCGCCGTTATCGCGCGCTCGTAAATCCTATGTCGATAATCTTGAGACCGGCTCCTTAATTAACTTTAAGCGTGTTCAGGTTCCGACAATTATGGTGATAAGGGACTCTACTGGTGGTCCCCGTGGTTGGTTTTAATGTATTACTTTAGAATGGTCGGGGTGGTGGGGGATTTGTGTTGATTGACGTCATTTAAAGCTGTGTCCCACATATAGCAGGGTAGGCAGAGGAAACCTAGTGTTAAGACACTCCATTCCGCACGTTTCTCTGAATTTTTTGAAGGATTGCGTGTTGAGTGGCGGAACTGGTAGGTACTAGAGCGAAGATATGAAAATATCAATAAATAATAATTCATTTATTCGAGTGGGCATAAAACGCAAGAAATGAAAGATGAAATGAAAACATAAAATATTTAATTTCCTCAAATGGAAATCGAACAACCTATCGCGTTTATAACAAGAAATAAGTTAAAACTAAAACAAATTGCTCTTGTAAATTAACCTAATTACAATGTAACTAACGTTTAACTATCATTAACTCAAAAAAAAAAGTCCAATACTTTTTTTTACAAGCTAGTACAAAAAGAGAAGTGAAGGATGCGGGTTCAAATACGATGCGGGCGTTGCAATTTGTATAGGCATTTTAATTTGCCGATCAATCCTTATTAAAAAAGGCTAGGTTCAAAATATATTTCGTATATTTCAAAATAAGTATGGTTCAATTTTATATGAAATAGTTGAGATAACTTTAAGCTTATTGAAATGAAACAATTCTCTCACCTTTTCATATTTTGAATATTTCGTTAAAATTATGAAATTTCAATTATTAAATATACAATTAAACGGCAATTTTTTTTAATGAAAATTTGTACATATTTCTAAATTCTCCAATCGCTCGCATAGAGGTCCAATAACATTTAATTGGTGTTAAATTATCGTCAGTTAGACGGTAATGACATCTTTGAATTATTTAAACTTTTTTATTTAATTTTTCATTTCATTAAGAGGGTAACGTACGACTGTAAGCGCGACAGATTGTGGGTTCAATTCCCACCCGAGGAAATGAAATATTTATTTAAATTTATATTTCCATTTCTTTGCTCTGGTGTCGTGGTTACGGGCGGCGTTGAGTTCCGCCACTCAACACGCAATGCCTCCAGAATTCGGCGAAAAGTGGGGAACGGAGTGTCTTAACACTAGGTTCCCTCTGCCTACCCTGCTGTGTGCGGGATACACCGTGAAGCCATGAAGGTGACTTAATTTTTTTTTTAATATAATCTCAATAGTTTCAACCAAAGAACGAGAAATAAATACTTAATTTAGACTATAACGTTTCCTTAATTTCATTTGTCATCTTCAGTGAATTTTACTATTTATAGCATTTTTTTATTATTGTTTTTAATTTTTATACTGACGCTTGACAAATGGAATTAATGTTTATAGAAATGCGTGCAGGACTTAGACAGGAAGCCGATAATATGATTATATTTATTACATTGTCTTCTTTTTTATATTAAATTTAATACTTTCGAGTTCCGGTATGAAAAAAAATATGTGAATTCTCTTTTTAATGGAGAATTATTTAAAAAAAAAGTGAGGCTTAAGGTGAAATATTTACTTCACTTTATATTTCCGTTCCTCACTCGGGTATCTTCGAAAACAAGCGAGGCGTTGAGTTCCGCAACTTAACACGCAATACCTTCAAAATACAGCGGAAAGTAAGGAACGGAGTGTCTTAATACTACGTTCCCTCTGCCTACAAACACACGATACCTATTTTTAGTTTCACAGGTTTAACAGGGAAAATCTACTGCTAAAAATTAGCTATACCACTTTTGTTGAATAGCGGAACTGAACGCCGCAATTCAATTGTCATTCCACAGTATTATTTATGGGAATCTATTATTATCTTTTTACATTGGCATAAATTAACTTTAAAATTAGCAAATGGAATTAGATCCCACTTTATTCCTTTTTATAGAGATGCGTGTAAGCGGGTAATACGATTATACTTACTAAGAAATTTTCATACGTCTTCGCCCATTTGTGTAGATTAGAATAAAAACTATTATAGAAAAAAATACAGTCGAATTAATAACCTCCTTTTTTTACATAAGTCGGTTAATAAGTCCAGAAGTTTATGTTATATTCTATAAATAAAATGATAAAGTAGAGTTATTATTATATTAATCAATTATTGTATGGCAGCACAGTGATTGTAAATGTGAGAATTGTGGGGTCAATTCCCATTTGGGGCAATAAATTATTTGTACGTTCTGAAATCAAGTCAAAGGACGTTCAGTTCAGACACTCTCAATGCGCGATGTTTCGAAGAATGGAACGGAGTGTATTTCTTTTGTCTGCTATTGGTTAATACTGTACAGTAGAGGTCGAATGACTGTATATCGACTGCTTGTGGGTTCGATCCCCACTCGAGGAAATAAAATATTTATTTACGTTTATATTTCCATTTCTTCGTACTGCTTTCGAGTTGAGTCCCGCCACTCAACACGCAATGTCTCCAGAATTCTTCAAAAAGTGGGAAACGGGGTGTTTTAGAACTAGCTTCCCTCTGCGTACCCAGCTGTTTGCGGGATACAGCGTGCAACCGTCGCGTTACAGTCACACCCTTGCCCCCGTCACGTCTCGTTTGTTTAAAGTTTCCAAAATAACTGTTCTATAGTTGAAAGTTGTAAAATACCACAAATACATTCCGTTCACAAGAACGCATAAACAGCTAAGATTTAAATATTTAAGAGGAACAAAACTAAAACAACAACACGGTATTTTAATTAATTTGCAAACTTAATAAGCTCCGCGTACAATAAAATTTAGAATTTATATTGCAATTACATATTTTTTTTTATATAATCTGTAACTATTGAACATTTACTTGGGAATAATGCTGGTGCATAACGCGAGCTGCCGCGGCCCGTTTGTACTTCTCAAAGGACGCCGAATTGTTTGGAATAAAGACTGCTTTATGCCGCCCAATAGGTCTATACACGTATGTATATACGTATACGTGAAATGGAATTTATTTGTGCAATTATTATTGCAATTCAATTAATGTTCGGTCAGGTTACCCTTTAGTGGAACTGACGGTTTAGTGTGGTTCGTTTGTGGTGGTAATTAAGTACCCACCTTTTTAGATTCGAATTTTAAAAACGACGCGGCGGCGCAAAATGGCGGCCTTGTGATTGACGTCAGTTTCGACGTTGACAATATATAAGTAGGAAAGTTGACAGTAACTAAGTTATTTTCGAGATATCTTTTAAAATCCAGAATCTAATCTTCAGATCTAATCTGATGTTAAGATTCTCCGATCCCCACTTTGCGTTCATTTCTTGAGGCGAACTTTAACTTGGTACCAGAACAAATAAATTATTATATCTAATAATGTGAGAATTACTGTGTTTATGTATCACAGTATATGAGAGAATCGAACCTACAATCATCGTGTTCGTTCCTTCGCCACGACGACCGCTTTTATGAATTGAATGTTAATAAAAAATAAAAAAATCTTCCAATCTCAATTTTATAATATAGCATTATCTGTGATCGTTTACGAAAAATACATATATTTTTTAAATTCAATATGTTCGAATTCGAACGACTACCGGTGTTCAGCCATCAATAAACACCGTTATAATATCTCCTTTACATATAAAAATACTCAGGCGGCACTTCGGTTTTTATCTCTTCATTCATTGCCCATAGCGAGCTCGTATTACGCCGCTCATTTAAGAATAATTAGATATTCAATTAGGTGGTGGGTTCGATTCCAATTCGAGGGAATGGAATATATAAGCTATTCACTCTAGTGAGTGGCGGAACGCAATGCCTCTAGAATTGAAGGAGTGTCTTAATACTAGGTTCCCTCTACCCTGCTGTGTGCGAGATACAAGCGTGAAGCTGATTGATATTGATTTAAATAGAATCTTGTACAACTAAGCTACAGCCCACAAAAAACATTTAACTTGCTCAAATAATTCTATTTTCATTTTTAGTACATTCAAGCTCACAATTCAACCAGTATATTACGTCAAATGTTCCTACAGGCCACAGGTGGCGTGTTCGTTCATGTACGACGCCTTCACATTATTTGTTATAATTATTTATTATTTATTCACACTTCTCACTATTTTTTTCCTAAATGTTAATATTATTATGGAAGGTCACGTTTTCATAGTAATCGTTAATTGTAATCAACTACGGAGGGTTTTTTAATTAACTTTTATTAAATTTTAAGACCGAGTTTTGGACCTAATAAAATACTCGCTTATTTTTTAGTGTATAAATCAAACATTTAAGGAGAATAACGACAGTTACATGAATATAATAATTTCAAAAAATCAAAAGTACAGTCTGCTTTCATTGGAGTAGGCAGAGGGAACCTTGTGTTAAAAAAATCCGTTCCCCACTTTCCACTGAATTATAAGGCATGGCGGACGCGGCATGACGGAACTCAACGCCACGCTTCTGCCTTGGTACCAGACCGAAAAAAATCAAATATAGATTAATAATAATACATTCCCCCAAATGGGAATCGAACCCACATTCGTCGCGTACAGACACAATTAATTAATCGCGATTAATCATAGATAATGATTTTAATTGGAATTTAAGAATGTCGTGTTTAACGAGTGAAATATTTATATAATTTAAAAACGACGTTATATCACAGTTTGCTAATTATACATAATATTAATTATAGGTTCCCATTAAGATTTTATCTGGTAACTATTTAGGGTTATTGGTGAGCTTTTACTTTCAATAACCAATATGTAAATTAAATTAGTTTTCTTAAAATATGTGTTGAAATTGTATAATTTTTTAAATTGCTTATTTTTAACGTCACGCTGTATCCCGCACATAGCAAGGAAGGCAGAGGGAACCTAGTGTTAAAATATCCTATTCCCCATTTTCCACTGAATTCTAACTTTGCGTGTTAAGTGGCGGAACTCACTTGTTCAGTTATTTATTTATATTAAAAGAAATACTCACGCTGCTAAGTGGCGGTGCTCATAAAACAGTTTATTTATAATCACCATTACCTATAAATGATTGAGAATAAATTGAAAAACAGAGAAATAAAAAAAGGACAAGAAAAAACAAAAATTTAAGTGCGAGATTTCAAAGTATTAAAATCCTTAGAATGCCACAATTTTTCCAAGAAGTTAAGAAGCCGCATCAACGTGGAAGCTGAAAGTTGATACTTGCTGTGATAAAACGATTTCTTTTAGACAACTAACTAAATTTTGGCTAAAAATAATTTGGTATAAGTTTAGAAATTATTATGTATTGAGCATTATCTGTTAATATTTATTTAATTTTTGTTCATCAAGCAGGGTAAGCAGAGGGAACCTAGTGTTAATACAATCTGTTCCCCATTTGTGTTCAATGGCGCAACTCAACGCTGAGCCTCGACACAATGAAGAAATCAAAATATTAAATATTTCCTCGAGCGGAAATCGAGCCGACAACTTATCGCGTTTACAGTCACACTTCACGCTCCTTACTTTTGTTATTATAATATATCCAAAACCATTAGTGAAATTTACTTTTTACACTATTGTATAAAAAAACAATAGAGATAAATTATATAAATTCAATATTAAATACTAAAAAAGAATTAATTCCATATTAAAAACACAGCAATGCCGCATCCATACCACCTACACCATCACACCAGCCGGTGGTCGGATGGGTGACAAAACAAATGAGTGTTTTAACGGTATCTCTCACCCTTTCATCCGCCGCCGGTAGCTTCTCAGATACGCTCTCTATATAATCTAAGGCATTCGTAGGGTATTATTCTGTTGAGATAACGTTATGGCCGGATAAAACGGTTCGGATGCTCTTTTTAAAGGTTTATTTTTAGTTGTGAAACTATGGCAGGGTGGGCAGAGGGAACCTAGTGTTACGACACTCGGTGGGCTTTTGGTGGAAAGTTGGGAAACGGAGGATAAAAGGATTGAGATCATTTAAGAGTGCTGAAGGTACCTACTAAATTTGGTAGCCTTAGGCTATGAAATGTTTAACAATAACGTCTACTTAGTATAAGAATATTACATTTAAATTTAACAAAAAAAAGTATTATAAAATTTTATAATAATAATTTTTATTATTACGACTCCATAGTTATCTTTGTTCTGATGACCACCGAGCTCTGATTGCGCGTTTAAATTTGACTTTTTATAAGTGGCTTATCATCCCGTCGAAAATTTACTCACACATTAAATTTTTATAATTTTATTTTAAAACCTTTTTAACTTTAAGAAATAATTACTTTTAAATATGCTTTTTGTTTTTAATGTCCTTTTTTTTGGCTACTGTATTTGTGCGTGACTATGGTTATATATTTTTTTTATTAAAGCCTTTTTTTATTACTGTTATTATAGGACTTAGGTGTCTCAATTTTGAAATCGATCTTGAGACCGATCTTAAGATGACATTTTCGTTAATACATTACAATCAATAAATGAAAAGCTCATCTCCACATCGGTTTATAAATACGGGCCTTAAGTGCTATTTTTATATGAAACTGAGCTGTCACAAAAACATGATTGAAACATTATACGCACTAAAATAAGACCTAACCTGTCAAGTTACGTATTACCCACGCAATATGACCTGGTGGCCTTGTCTTTTTTAACGTTAGGCCTATATTATTAAAAACAGCCTCACGCTGTATCCCGCACACAGCATGGTAGGCAGAGGGAACACAGTGTTAAGACACTCCGTTCCCCACTTTCTGTCGAATTCTGAAAGCATTGCGTGTTGAGTTGCAGAACTCAACGCCGCGGTTTGCCTCGACACCAGTGCGAAGAAATGGAAATATAAACATAAATAAATATTTCACTTCCTTCACCTCCACCTCCACGAGGGCATATTATTAGTTTAATTTTTTACCAAACTATTTTTTTTATTGTACACAAATATTGATTATTAAATGAAGACATTAAGTATACCAGGCAAAAAAAGACAAATTCACCCATCAACAATAAATTTATCCACAAAAAATGAATATACCCACAAAAACAATTAAAAAATACGACAAGAAACGAAAAAAAAACACTCATACTTTCAATTTATCTATAAAACAGTACCAAAAATAGCAATCGAAAGTATTTCTAAACGTTTTTACTATGCTTCATTATAAAAAAAGACAGTAAAAGACCACCAAGAGACGAGGCCTATCTGACCCGAGTGCGTCTGGTGAAACATGGAATGTCACTTGGAACTGGGGCCGTTAAAATTATTCGGGTTTTATCTTAGCGGGATTAAACAGCTACCTGTCTTTGGTTTCTTGCTGTAAGGTAATTGGTAGGGGCGATTGCGTATATTCGACACATGATAAAAATCAATTAGGTTGAAGCAATAAAGAGACCAGAGAAGAGACCAGTTTGTTTAGAATATTTGTATGGAAAAAATGTGAAAATCGTTGTATAAAATATTTTTATATGGAATTGCGTTTTTGTGGTCATACTATAATTTGGTCTATGAAATGTGTAGATTCATATTTAATTATTATATTAATAAAATTATTAATTGTATAAACAAAGAATCGGAAATGTATGATGTAATAGATAAAGCTAGTAAAATTTTAATTATATTGCAGTCGTAAAACTTAAGAATTTGAAGCAAGTATCCCAAGCTGAAAAAATAATAGCAGGGATAATCAAAGCGAACCTGGGAACCTAGAACCATCTCAAAATGACATCACCTTAAACAAGGCCAAGATCTATATTTAGAACAGATACTTTGTATTCCTTTGAATAGATATCTGAAACCAATCGGCCGTGGCCGCCCGCCCATGGGTGTTTATAATTCGTCAAAGGGTCACGCCTGTTCCGTTCTTGGATGATGAGCAGGAAGTTAGTCATCTGATGCTGTGTGATTGTTATTTACTTTCTCATGGTATATGATGGTAGGTCATTTGTATGTATATATATTTTTTTCAGTTCTATGTTGTATCCCGCGTGTAGTGGGGTAGGCAGAAGGAACTTAGTGTTAAGACACTCCGCTCCTCACTTAGTGATAGTCCATAATTTCTTCATATATGTTCTACGGAGATTCTATTCCTGATGTTACTTCACATCTGTTATTTTATAGACATTATAAAAATTATAATACATTATAGAGCCTTAGTCTCTATTTACTTCTTGGTTTATATTTTAAAATAATCTTGTGGAGAATTTTAAGTTATATTAATTTTCGCAAGAAATAACCTGTGCGAAGCTGCGGTACATACAGTTTACTTTGGAATCAATAGCAAAAACAGGCCAAATATTAATTATAACAGCTCTACATATATTTTATTTCAAAATCAGCAATTCTGTTCAAAACAACGATTGTTCTGAAAAAATGCGAAATCCCAAGCAAAATGAATGTTTCAAATAAAAAATATTATTTTCCTTTTCCATCTAAAACTCTCCCAGTATACGTGTAAAAGGCGAAAGACATTTTTAATATCACTTCATAAGGTATCTTTGTCGCCCCTCGTATCTAAAATATGTATCTACCCTGGAGCCTAACTGAGCATATCAAACACTTGTATGCGGAAAATTCAAAATTGTCGTTTTCACGACTGAAGGAGCAGGTGAGAGATAACTGGCAATATAATAAAAATATTCAAGGAACAAGGCATTCCTGTCGTGTTTAGCTATATAGAAAAATGTTTGAAAAATTGTATAAACAAACATACGGGTGCTGTTTTATTTTTTTTCATCGTAATTGCTATGATTTGGAAATTGTTTAGGCATTATTTATTTAGAACATTGCATTGAAAGTGAGGGAACCTTGGAGCATAGTGTCAAGATACTCCGTTTCCACTAAGACACTTCCTTTTCCCTTTTCCTCAGAATTCTGGAGACATTGCGTGAATTGCGGGTTCGCGTTATCAGAGCAAGAAATTGAATTTCAATTTAATTGAATATTATTTTTTTCAAATGAGAATTGAACTCACAATCAGTCGCGGTTAGATTATGCCCCTATGCCAGGAGTGACATCAAATAATAAATATTAACTTTTTATTTATTTTTTATGCTTATATTGATTAAAACAATACTTTAAGTCCAATTTTTAGTTAATCTGGCATTCCACATTAATATTTTTTTTAAATTACATTCACTTAATTTTTTTTTAATATTGAATGAAAAGATATTATAAATTATTTTACAACGTTAACTTTTCTTTATTATAACTCGAATATAATATGAATGACTAAAGTTGACTGACGGCAAATGGAAAAACTTTAATTTACGACGTGGTGGTTTACGATACGAATTTAATTGAAATTCTTGGCAAGTCGTTTCGTGTGGCACTACTTTTGACTGTTTGTTTTAATATTTTTATAAATATTTTGTTTCAGCTTCACGCTATGCAGATGGAGCAGAGTGCCTTTATATTATGTTCCCTATGCAAACCCTAAAACCTACTGTTCTCTATTATCTCTATTCATTACTTCCCGCCGCATACTTTTAATTTCAAAAAAGTTGAAATGCAGTAGAGTTATTAGTAAACTAATAAAAATAGGTAATATTATACGGAGAGCATTAAATGAGACTGTGTGTCAACTGTCAACGTAAATTTTATGTATTTTATATGTAAATTACACAACCAATATGATTATTACAAAAAATCGGTTAAGTGCGAGTCGGACTCGCCCGCTGAGGGTTCCGTTCCAATTTCAGGATTTTAGGTCAACGGGATGGATAAAGAGTTAACAAGACAAGTTTAAGTTTGGGGGTTATGCGCTCATTTTGTATGTATTAAAGTACAACTGTAAGTTTGTAGGTATTGTTTTTCTATGTAATACCTATAAATTTTCTTTTGTATTGTTATCAATTCATGTTAAATTTATTAACTGTAAGTCCACGGAAAATAACTTATAGATTTCAATTGCGCGGTGAATTTCATACAAAATGCAGCAAAATTGATGCATAAATGCTCGTATTTTTTGATGGCTTTGACTTAAAAGCTTGATTTCTATGCTTTAAGACACCATAGACCTGAATATTTAATATTTAATTCAGTTTGATACTTCCACGCGATCTTGAGATAGCTGGTCCTGAGACTGACAACGCAGCGATCCTATAAGGGTTCCATTTTTACCGTTTGAGGTACGGAACCCTAAAAACGAAGTGAGTATACTATATAGATATATCGAAAATTCAACAATAAATAATATAACGTCGTCAACGGAAGCATTAAGGGTATTTTATAGATCGATTTGTGTTCCTGTCAAATTGGTACGCGCTAATATATCATGTATTGCGGATGCGTGAAGTTTTAGTCGCGTGTTCGTCTTTGACTAATGGTTCTGTAACTTCCGGTACCTAAATTGTTTAACTTTAAAAACAGTTTCTTATATATGAAACATGTTCTTATATATTATATTTATTGCTAAGAAATAAAAATTTAAACATAATTTTAAAGTCTTTAAGTAACATTTCTTTTTTATTGAGATTTGTTAAGGATATAAAGAAATGGAACAACTTCGAAATACGCAATACAAAATATTATTATAAAATAGAGTGAAGTGTTTGTTTGGTCGGACGCTACTTTTTGTGTCCAAATAGTCCTTTAATCGAGGAAGATTAGATAGAGATAGCTATTACATGATTTTAGTTACTTCAGCCACTTAAAATTGTCATACAAAATTCTTAGTTATTTACATTTGAAGACTAGCCAGTTGTTAATAATATCACCTACAATATTATCTCTACTAATCTGTTCCTATATATATTTTTGGGCTCAAGCTATATTCCGCCCATAGCATTGTAGGTAGGGGAAACTGAGAATCTAGTGTTAAGACACATCCGTCCCCTATTTCCTGCTGATTTCTGTAATCATTGCGTGTTGGCGGAACTAAACGCCGCACTTTCCCTCGTTACCAGAACTTTATATTTAAAAAAAACACACACATACAATAGGTACGTAGGTACATACGTACAACATAAATTGATATTTCTCCCAATATATGTACATATTCAAGTCAATGGCGTGAAGGCAGCTCTATAGAAACATGCTTGTCACAAATACCCATGACAATTTGTCAGGGTATCACACGCCATAGCCGCCTTTTTATGGCGAACGGAAGAGAAACACGGTGGTGCCTGATGGAACACCATGTAGCTTTTGAACTTGATTTTACTTTTCGTGTGTTACAGTTTTTGTTTTTTATGGTTCATAATTTGGTCGATTTCAGTTCGATAGTAAGCTATAATTTCTTTTTGTTTTGTTTTAACTGAAGCATAAGTTAATATAATTTAAAATATTTAATTTTATTATTTCAACTTCAAGCAGAAGAGCAGGGAGAACCTGGTAAGTTAGTGTCAAGACACTCCGTTCCCATTAAAACACTTCGGCTCCTTACTCTTCGCCAAATACCGGAGACGTTGTGTCAAGGCAAAACTCATAGCCCCACTTTGCGTCGAGAATGGAACCCACAATCGTTCACAATGCCCCTATACTACAACTGGCCTTAATCTATATTAAATACCTACATTAATTTCCAAGCTACATTAACAACAAAATTAATCAAGATATCCACCACTCCTAGTAATTTAAAACCCAATTACGTAAACAATATATGGTTCACACCTAAATTACACCGTCAGATATTCAACTAGTGCACATAAAAAGGAACAACACGAATCGTTAGTTTAGCCCCCCCAGCCCCCCTTCCTCCTAATAATAGGTGATTCCCCCTAATTCACATATAGAGGAAGACCAGTGTAAAGTGAACCTAAGGTAATGATTGTGGAAGTAACTTTTATTTGTATTTTGAGGATTTTGTATAGGGAATGGGGTTCAAATAGTTTTGCTGGTGAATGCGTGTCTTCAGACCATCCTGGTTTTACGCAGTTATGCCACTTGTATCGTCACATGCTCCTTTCTCGGTGAGTTGCGAACGTAGAATTTTAGAAAGTATGCCTTCGGTGACGGTTTTATAGGCCCTAAAGGTAAAATAAAAGAAGTTGGAGTGTCTCTGAGTTTGCGGTACCATCTGGTATTTCGAAATGTTCCAAGTTTTATTGTGGATATAGAATAATTTAGTTCAAGGAATGTTGAGAGCCTTTCAGTTGGCTCGAATTAGCTTATCAAATATCTAATTCAAATAAGTTTTTTTTTTTTTAATTTTATTTTGTACAATATTTGGGTATAGCTTATACTTATATATACACCTATACAAGTTAAAGTTATTAAAATATTTTAGTTATAAAATAAATAAATCTGAATATTTTTTCATTTGTTACAGTTGGCTAGTTCTTAGGCTGACAGCCTAATAAAGAAAAAGAAAATTATGTACAGTTGAAATATTCTCAGCAAAGCTTTAAGTTGTCTATTTCAAGCCACATATAAAAATAAAAATTTACTGGAATAAAAAAGAAAAATATATAACTTGGCTTTATAACCTTCATGAAAAAGATCGCGCTCTATTCAGTCGTTTGCATTAATTTATTTGTTTTCAGCTGTGGCAGAGTTCACACAAGTGTCGTTCTCTCAATTTTACCGCCAATTTTCGGTCGACAAAATGGCCGCCGCTCAGGTACGGTGTGACACGCACGTCCCTTAGCACGCAATCCACGTAATTTAGAGAACATTCTTATCTAGAAACTGTGTTAATTATTAATGTCTTCTGATAAAAAAATAAAATATAACACGCTTTTGTTTAATATCATTTAATAAGATATTTTTCGCGGAACTTACAAAACGTTTATAGCATGGTGGCGTACCTAACCATAGGTTTATTTTTGACAAGGAATTATATTTATTAGATACAGTTATTACTACGACATTAGGTTCCCATACTACAGAAGTAAAATATCTAAGCAAATTTTCTTCCTTCAGCTATCATATGACTAGATCGAACCGTTCTTCAAACAAATACAGATAAAAAAGAAACAATATTACATTAAGCTTCGTTATATTTCCAAATATGTCAAGTGCGAAGTGTAAATATTGACTCAACCAGTGTAAATCGAAACGTGTAAGTAGATACTGCGGATCGCAAACGACGCGCCATCGCCACCCACACTACTGAAGTAAACTTATAATAAATATTGGGTACTATTGTTTATCGATAATTGTTTAGTGATTGGTCACTATTTATTTACTTCTTCTATAATAAGATTTAGTGACTTAGATTGAATGTAGATTTTTAGAGACTATTGTGACGTAAGGCACATCGTTCGATCGTAAGCGTGTCTGGTGTGGGTTCGATTCCCAGTATTTAATCACTATCTCGTTATATTAATACTAGGTTCCATCTGTCTACCCTGCTATATGCGGTTATACAGCATGTAGTCTAAAAAAAAGATAGATTCAGAGTCAGTCATCGGAGCTTAAGTCATTTTCATAGAAGATCATTTCTATAGTTTCTATTCCTAGATGAAGTAATTTTTGCTTAATTACAAAATATACGTATAATATTCTAAGAAAGTAAAAATAAATAAGTTATAATATTAAATAATACCAGAAAAGAAATTATAATATTAAATAAAAACAAAAATAATTGAATATCCAACTCGACTTTTCTCACATCCGTAGTAACCGTATACAGAAAGCGCTACAAAAGTGCATTTGATATCGCCCGCAAATATTTACATGTCCTCCCGTGGGAAACTCTCCATCGGCTTTGCTTAAATATCTAATAGGATAGCTATACTTATTTATATATAGACTAGTGGACCCGAATGCGTCTACACCCCGCTTGAACTATACGAATATTTATTAAATATATATATATATATGAAATTATTTTCAGTTTTCAATAGAGAGATGCGTTAAGCAAGATCGTTTTGGGTGACGTTTTCTAACAACAAACTTTGGAAATCGTTGCTTAGCAACGACGGTTGTAATTAACATGGCGGGATAAATTGCATGTCAAATTAATAAGTATTTTAATTTATTGGTATATATCGAAAATATTACAAATATGAGAAAAAAAAGTATCCTATGTGCATCACGAGACCCTCAAGTATCTCTATATGAGTATTTTATCACAATTAAATAAGCGATTTGGCCCTGATTGCGTAAAAGACAGACAGTCAGACTCACAGACAGATAGAGTTACTTTCGAATTTATAATATAAGTATGGATATTACATTTCTTTTATATTTTGGATGATTTTTTTTAATTCTTCATATACACATAGCAGGCTAAGCAGAGGGAATCTCACGTTAAGACGTTCCGTTTGTGTCCATTGAGTGTTGAGTGGCGGAATTCAACGCCGCGCTTTTACCAGGGCGAAGAAATGAATTACTTTCTATATTTTATATTTTATAAATAATCTTATATTTTATCTTTGCAGCACACTTATAGTGATCTATATAAAAAATCTAAAATTTTAATATTAACTATATTATTGTAATTCATTAAAGGATTTTCAATTATTTTGCAATAAATTTTAATTATTAAAACAACGCACAATTGTGTTAATATATGATTAAATATCTGGCCTTGATATGGATTAATTCCTAAAAGGGATATATTTACTTTTTGTGATATTTTAGTTACAGAGTATAAATTATTAGATGCACGCAAAGTACATTTTTCCTTGCATTATTTTATTCTTTTTGTTTAAAAAAAGCTTCAAGCTGTATTCCGCACACAGCAAGCAAAGGGAACCTATTAGACAATCCGTTCCCCATTTTCTGTCGAATTCTGGATGCGTTGCGTGTTGAGTGGCGGAACTCAATGAGAAATAAATATATAAATTTAAATAAATATTCCAATTCCAAGAAAAGCTATTCCTACCAAACTAACTACACCGCTACCGCTGTTTAAAGTAATTTATATATTTTTTTCATATAGGCTTATAGATTTAAATTATCTAAAATAATATATTACCCCCCCCCCCCCCAAATACAATCTAGTAAATTATAAACATGATATAGAACCTGCTGCGGCCGTTATAAGATAATGTCTTTAATCAATATCAGGTGTCGCTAACGACATACATATTATAATTATAAGACTAAATACACATTCATATCTCGAGGCGTCGTTATAAAAATTACGTGTAAATGTGCTTTAGTTATAGCATACCATTTATCTTTTACTTATTTTTTTCTATTAGCTTCCCACTGTATCTAATTAATTGTAGACTAGGCATAGGGAACTTAGGAACCTAGTAGGACACTCCTTTTCCATTGAAACACTTCCGTTCCCCAGTTTCCCCTCGTTATCACAGCGAGGAAATGAATAAGATATATTTCATGTGCTCGAGTAGAAATCGAACTGACAACCTCAAGACGCAATGCCCCCAAAATCCAGTGGAAAGGGGGGAGTGGATTTTCTTAACACTTGCCTACACTTCTAGTGGTATTATTATTACATAGGTACTTCTGGCAACAATAGTTATACTTGTAACGAAAAAAAAGGAGTTTCTAAGCATCCGTAACAACATGATTACTGGCGCCTACGCTTAATCAATTCTTTTCACAAAAAACAGCTTTACTCATCTTGTAACAGTGAAGGATCCAAACAGGATTAAAATTTACACTTCAACTACCCACAGAGGAGATAAAAAAAGAAAGATAAAAAAGATATTTAAAGCCTTATGTCATTCGTTCCGTTTAAAAAAGAACCCGAAAACGCAGAAGCTCCAGATAAATAAATAATATTTTTTCCAATACAATATGTCCATTATAAAACAAAGAGTACGAAGATCGATTTACTAAAAAAACTATCGTTTAGCTTTCAATTTAAACGTTTTTCCTTAAACCGTATATCACCGTGTTTCACAGCAGGTGTCTGAACAGTTAACAAAAAACAAAGCCGACCGCCGTCACTACCTCAAACTCAACGTGTAAGACGTCGAACTCTCGAACAATATTTCAATTTGGGACCCTATTCTGGAAACCGCGGAACCATTCGATAATTAATCCATTAGAACCCTTTTACCAATCGAGCTGGAGAGACGTCGATATCTCGCCTATTTACAACCAAGATTTTATCACCCCCTACTTAACAGAGAACAATTTGTGAGGGCTCACCGATCTGGTGGATGCCTCGATGCCTTCCAAAGGACATCACCTTTTGATCAATAACTGTATATAAATTACGGAGCATATGCCCTTTCTTGCTCGAGCAAGCGCACCGGTTTGCCGGCCTTTGTGTTTCAGTAGGTATTTATTTATCGGGGCGGTGTAAAGTTAGTCCGTTACGTAAGAAAGTTTAGGAAGAATTTCGTAAGAGCCACTCGGAAACGTCGGTGGAGGAAGACTGTCAAGTTGCTGGTTACAAGGTCAAGATTGTTTCGAAATTAATTGTAAACAAGCGATTGGCGCGGCGTGTCGGTTTAGTAAATTAAAAAAAAAATTTTTTAGAGTTTCTATTCCAAATGTGGAGAAACAGAGGGAATCTGTGAACCACAACAAATCGTTAAGTCACTCCGTTACCATTAAGACCCTACCATTCACCACTTTTCCCCTAATTCTGGAGAGATTGCTTGTTTTGGCTCGAGTGGCGGAACTCAATACCGCACTTTGCTACATCGAATAAAAAATAATAAATATTTAATATCCTCAAGTAGAAATCGAACGCAAACCTTGTGCCTTGCCACGACACCTCAACCTACACGTAAACCTTCCAGTTGCAACAGCTGTATCCTCGGACCGAAAGATACCTAATACACAATGCGCTACTTGAAACGAATTAGACGCTCGAAAAACGCCGGGTGAGGATTAGGCCTAAACAATTAAAACCAGCAGACGGCGCTTTTCGTGATCTTCGGCGTAAACTCCCAGAATACACCCCCGGCGGCGACCGACGTCATTGTGAATACCCAAGATGTTTTGATTTGTAAAAACTGGCACAGAAGGCTGCGATTAGCTGAGATTGGAACGCTAAAGTCTTCTGTTCCTCTTCTTTTTATAATACTGGTTGTTCATTCGTGTAGTTATGGTGTAATTTGGCATAGGTTTTTTATGTAAGGGCAAATTGTGAGCGAGCGTACTTTATGCTGTTGCTTTAATATGATAATTGGTGGTTGGTAAATGCTGCTCTCATGTTTGTTTACTTACACTGAAGGTGAAGTATGGAAGACTAAATATATACAATTTGAGTCATAATGAGAAATATGTTGAAGGTTTTTATATTGAATGCTTGCTACATTATTGTTTTACGCGTTAACTCTGTTATTTATAAAAAAAATAATGAAAAAACCGTGGTTTAAATAGCAGCAGTTTCACGCTGTATCCCGCACACAGCAGGGTAGGCAGAGGGCACCTAGTGTTAAGACATTCCGTTCCCAACTTTCTGCCGAATTCTGGAGGCATTGCGTGTTGAGTGGCAGAACTCAACGCCGCGTTTCGCTTCGATAGCAAAGCGAAGAAATGGTATTATAAACGTAAATAAATATTTCTCTTCCTCTGGTGGGGATCGAACCCAGAACCGTCGCGTTACACCCTTGTGGCGCTGCGTCACGACGGCCTAAAATAGTCAATAGAATAAAAGTTAATATTAGTAGTAAAGTTATTATTGCATGTTCAAATTGAAGTTTAAGAAATGTATATATACGATATGTGTATATATATATATATTGAATAGGCTTGCGTTTGACCGAGTTTGAGTCTGGTGATCTACGGTGGTGCACGCTTGCCTAGCAGACACCTATTCACTCTGGTTTTGAAGACCCTCATATTGTATGTCTTAGGAAATACAGATGCCGGCAATGAGTTAGAAGAAGGGAAGGAGGCGGATGAAGAATGTAGCCTCAAAGCGTTTCGTTCGTACGGTAGGAATTTCTACCATGTACCTACGGATGGCGTGAAGCTGTATACAAATGATATAGTAAGGTTAAGAGGATGGGGGCACGGAGAGTTTTGTCACTAAGTTTTTTAATAGCCAACTAAAGCCATATTTATATTTACATTCAAATTAAAAAAGAAATATATTATCAACAAATCAAATTATCCAACACATCAACACATACTTGTAAAACCAATAAATATTATGGCAACCCTAGTTCAAGAGTATAGGGTCCAAACCCAATAAAAGGCGGTTAGGCGCCATCCTTTAACCCATAATTATAAACGCTTTTGGCGGCCATTAAAGAGTTAAAATGTCATTATAATTGACGACACGCCAATTTATATCTTAGCGTGGTAATAAAAAGCAGTTCCAACCGACGGCATTGTAAATAATCCTGATTGCTGACAATATATCTACTTAGACTGGGATTTGATGGTGCCGCGTCTTTGGGTGATGAGTGTTTACTTTGGGAATAGCATCAGTGTTGAGAGGGGGGAGACCTTGGTTGACCGAGAGCTGTATAAAAGATACTGGAGGAAGGTCATGTAGAAAGCGCGAGGACTAGGCGGGCATTGAAGAGGTTGATGACAGTGGATGAGGCGAACCGTAGCGTTTGGCGCTCTAGATATTTATGTTTCAAATTCAAAAGTATTATTTACTTTTTAATAATATTGATAGAACTATATTACCTTCTATATAATCAGTCACTTCCATAATATTTGTAATAGCTGCGCTCGGTTATGTAAACTGTCAAAGGAAGCCATATATTTTTTGACTTTGGCATGTCATGGTCAAGGCTGTTTTAAATGCTTTCGACTAATAATTTTTTTTTTTACTCAATATTTACATTTTTTTTTCAACTGGCACGCTCGAAACGCCATATATCAATAATTCAATTCAATACATATATTTTTATCTCGCGCATTTAGAACCCGTTATGTTAATTTCATATTAATTTCACAAAACATTATAATAAGCCTAATATACTTATTTTGCATTATAGAATTGCAGATACGATTTTAAATACAAATATAATATATAATTTAACTTTGAAAAAAATCTATTAATTCACCAGCTAACATCTCGCTTATCCAAAACTATCAAAAAATATTTAAAAAAATCCAAAACCAATCCAAATACGACTACAGTGATGTACATGACTGTTCAAATCACACATTTCGATATCGATAAAAAAAAAATACGTTTTTCTACACATTTCTATTGTTACAGGCACAATATGGATGAATATTAAAAAATCGATGCTATCTATCTATATGAAAAATTGACGGCCATACAAAAATCGGCATGTTGGCAGATTGGACAGAAACAAAAATAAACTCAGCACCTATCTCCGACATCTACCTGTTACCGCGTCAAACATGCTAAATGTCGAATTAAATTATTTGTTTTTATTTTGTTATTGAAAATATTTATTTTTAATGTCAGTAGGTAAAAAAATAAATAAATCAGTTGCACGCTGTATCCCGCACACAGGCAGACGGCAGAGGGAACCCGGTGTTAAGACACTCCGTTCCTCACTTTCTGCCGTATTCTGGAGGCATTGCATGTTAAGTGGCAGAACTCAACGCCGCGCTTTGCCTCGACACCAGAGCGAAGAAATGGAAATATAAATGTAAATAAATATTTCACTTCCCCGAGTGGGAATCGAACCCTCAACTTGTGCCGCTGCGCCATGATGGCTTCGAATATGTCAGGTACTAGTAAATTTTCAAGGTATTGTACAATATAATTATTGTTTATCAATTTAATAAAAAAAACAGTCGTTTAAAAAGAAAAATAATAATTAATAAACTAGTTACAATATAAGTTTCATATATACTTATTTAAAATTGTATTTTTTTATAGATAAAAGAAATGACTGATGCATGTCGATTGTCATGTAATGTCACCTATTAAATTGAAGTGCAACTAAGGACAAGTACTAATTGGAATACACCGAAGTTATTTATATTTGGGCGGAAACAGCTTAATCGAGGAAAAAGAGTGGCTGGCAGATATTAAATATACATTTTTAGCGTCATCTGTTCTGCACACAGTTAGGTAGGTAGGATAGACAGAGGGAACCTAATATAATATTTTTCGGCCGAATTCTGGAACTCAATGCCGCGCTTTGCTTTGACATCAGAGCGAAGAAAATGGAAATATAAAATATTTGATATTCCCGGGTGGGAATCGAACCAACAGGCCTTTTAATATGTATATCATTTTCATTTATAGGAAGCAAGTTATTTATATATCAACAAAATTACTAGAAAATACATTTTTATGACATAATATTTCGGCAAGCGTAAACAGTTAAGACTAGCTTAAAACAAAAAAAAATACAATTCAAATGAAAGATAAAATGTAGATATTTGATTAAAAATACCTTAGAATACAAGAGTCAGCTGTTCAAATTCTATGCATTCCGGGCTGAGGCCGGCGTTATTTCAATTACCCCTTGTCAAAGACAAAAGACCTGACACGGGGAAGAACCGAACAAAAAACCAAACAAACGTTGATCAGTCGAATTAGACAAAAAAACGTCTTATCTATGATAGGATCGCGGTCGTGTAAACGCATTGGTGTGTATTATGTTCGCCGGCTTTTCGGTAGCGGTTGTTTTTTTTTAAGAAATTAAAACTGGACTTTTTCTAGTGGGTTCCGACGGGATATCCGATTGGTTTGGACAATAAATCTATATTAATGACGCAATAAATTTTGCTAATTTTGCTGACGTTTGGAGTAAAAAAATTTTTTGCACAGAATAAAAATAAAATTTTCAAAGCCTCCATGCAAAGCTAGACATGTTTCATAGCGTAAATCAAATTAAAAACCAATCACCCCTCATAAAATATGTCCGATAAGTGGAAATCGAGTTACCCCAGGTAATCGAGAAATTATTCAGCTATGAACAATCGCGGCGCGGCACTTAGGCTGAATGGCGAAAATCCAAGCCTCAGTAGCCCTGCTTAATCTGTTGAAATAGTGTTGTAACTGGCAATCGATAAATGTCAAAAGAAAGTGAGGTTATAAAATTTTTGAAGGTAGAAAAAATGGAGCTTTAAGTTTGGCTATAAAATCAATTTTAATATGTGGATGTTTTTACTTTTCGTAATTTATGGGCGTCATATCCAATACCACACACAATTTAATGTACCTATTAAAAAAATGCAAGTAAAATATCAAATAAATATTTTTAAAATTCTAATTTGAATCGACTATCGATCTTCTTTTCCGTAGGTAGTAAAAAATTACAAAAAAAAAATAAATAAATAAATCAGCATCACGCTGTATTCCGCAAACAGTAGAGTAAGTAGTGGGAACCTAGTGTTAACATAAAATACTCCGTTAACTGGCGGCACATAACGCCTCGCTTTGCCGTGAAACCAGAGCGAAGAAATGAAAATCTACATTTAAATAAATATATCACTTCCTCGAGTGGGGATCGAACCCAAAACCAGTCGAATTTACTTGTGACCCTGCGTCACAACTGGCCTCTATATCTATATATATATATATATATATATATTAATTTAGCATATATAATGTTATTGCCAGAAAAAATGCTACTCTCGGTTGAATGAGTTTCGCGTGATAAATTGACATACGATCTGCTATCATTTTACACGTAATAATAAGAAGCGTTGCAAAAATATCCAATAACTATAAGAAATCTAGTTTTTTTTAAAATTTTTTTAGTGATTAGAACTAGATCTAAAATATTGCTTTAAGATATTATCATTATTATAGCAAAATTTACTTATTTTTGAGGCTATCGTGGCTCAGTGGAACAGCGTATGTCTGTTAACGCGGAGGTTGTAGGTTCAATTCTACTCGCATACGTCCACTCGATGGAATGATTATATTTATTTTTCGCCCTGCTCAACAATCCAACTTACAACAACTTAGGAAAGTGGGAAACGGAGTGTCTTAACACTATTCTTTTTGCCTATTTTGTAGTACGGGAATAACCGTAGAGCTATTCATGTCTTACATTATATTATTTAATTGATGCGTATAAAGTATACTGGTGCTTATTTGCTTAGCATTCTTGTTATTCCCTTTTCGCCCTTATCAAAATGCATATTGAATACAATTTGCTTCGTGAAGAATTTTAATAGGAGAGCTTCGTGTGTGGTTATTTTAAAATCTGTTTTCTTTTGTAATAGTATTAATTTCTATTTTTTTTGCTCCTGCTGTATCCCGCAGATCCTGCTATAGGCAGGCAGAGGAAATCTAATCTAGCTTTGTCTTATTACCAGAGAGGTAAAATAAAAATAATTTTAATAACTACTTCTCCGTCGTATGCTACAATGGCCTAAACCCGTTAATTTTAAAATATAATATATTAATAATAATTAATCTTTTACTTATTTAAAGTGCCACAATAAATATCTATTAAAATTTAATGTAAAGTAAAACGTATACTCAACTTTTCAAATTAACGAAAAATAAACCTACACCTTCTTGAACAAGCCAATGTTTTTAGCAATTAAGCTATACGTACACTGAAATATATCTAGATAAATTAAAAATATTTCTTATTTTCATTTTTAAACCAGTGTGCGTCGCCAACAAGTTCAATAGCACAGCTGACTCTTATTGGCACTTGATAATCGATAAACATTTATGTCGAGGGAATGTACTTAGAATACGAGGCTATAATGAAATATATTTGTAATGTCTGTAATTATACTTGTTATTCTTATGTTTGTAGGTCGTTTTTAAATTGCCAGTGTAATATTTTGGTCTGGTTTTAGTTTAATATAAATTAAAATATAACTGTAGGAAAAAGTAATGAAAATTAGATAAGATTATATATTAACGTATTGATATCTACTATAAAATACATAATTGGGCATCCTTAGTAGAATGCCAAAATAAAAAGAATTATTGTCAGCTTAAAAGTAGCAGGTTCGATTTCAGCTACATTCAAAAATGTTCAAATTTAAAAAAATGAATACCTTTGAATTTTCTTCTTTTGTGAAGACCGTTTGTTCTAGTATATAGGCACTTCTTCCTCTTATTATATTTTTGTTATTCCAAAAAAAGAACAGAAAATATGTTTAGATATTTTTTATCTCCGACGCAGGTGCAAAAATAAAAATCGACCTAATCTTAGATTATGATATTTCAAGCTTCAAAATAATTATTTATAATATTGTTAGTCAATTCAATTCTCAGTTGGGGCAGGTGTGCATCCAAATTAAGACCTTATAAGGTCATTCATAATTTTTCTTTGGAAATTTTATAATTACCTACTTTAGCTAATTAATGCCAACACATTTTTATAACGGGCTTAGAAAATAAACACTTCATTATCGATGCTAATTTTTACTTGATTTATAGTCTTTAAAACGAATTTTAAATAACCAGCTTCACGCTGTATCCCGCACAAAACAGGCAAAGTGTTAAGATACGCCATAACTGGTCTCTATGCAAAAATATCAAAACATAAATTGTTAAAACTAACTAAGAACTTGCAAAAAATATAATATAGTGGATTGCGCTATTGGCATATTGCAAAGAATCTAAGTTCTTTTTTGTTAAAAAAAATGATTGAATATTTGTAAATAAGTTCATAAGTTAACCAAATATATTATAAGTTTCCCAAACTTAAAAATAAACACCCTACAAACAAATTGTAAATACATCAAAAAGAAAATATGATTTGAAAACATATTCAATACACAAACAAACTACTAAACGGGGAAGATGCACACAAAAAGACCGGTGTACATTTTCTATTGTAATATACTAAACGTACAACCAAAGTAAATACCCTAATAGACGTAACCGACACAATGGTACCCCGCTGGCCGACGACAGATCACCCAGACCTTTTTAATTATAATATCACTGGCATTATAAACTTTTTGCTTCAAAAAAAGGTTACTTTTTAGGGTCCCGAGTGGTAATCGTTTATTATGTTAAACTGACGCACCCTATTTTAGCAACAAAATATCTATATATTTGTATGTAGATTTCTATATACTTAAGCGTTAAAATGACGTTACATAGAAAATACAATAGAAATGGATGAATTTTTAAATATTAACAATTTAATGATCGGAATGTGTTAATAGAATAGTTAATCGATTTAATAAGCTTAATATAATTACTATGAAAATCGAATATTTTAAAATTCATCGTTTCTATAAAAGCAGGTACTCACGAATCCGTGTTTGTCGCTAATGTTGTTAGTCAGCTTCAGCTTGTGGAAGGAGACGACCTTCTGCATCCACTGCTCGCCTGTTGATGGCGAATCTGGATGTATGTACATCCTCTTGGGCATCTCAGGGTCTGCTTTGCCGGCTACCATCCACCGACTCCGGGAACAAAATAGAATATGTAGTCATGGTAACTAGGGTCATACTAAAATGGTCTACTGCCATGGTTAATAGAACATTTTTGAACCATAACCAAGGTGAATGCCAGTCGTGGGCATGGGCACTAAATGATAGACTGTAAATGACAGGTTGTGGGTCCAATGGCATTGAGTTCTGCCACTCAACATGCAATACCATGCGAAAAATGGAGAACGGAGTGTCTTCACACTAGGTTCCCTCTGACTATCCTGCTGTGTGCGGGATACAACGTGACGCCAAAAGAAAAAATACCAAGGTGATCAAACCCCATCAGTGGCCAGAAGCTAATTATGTAGATACTAATGAAAGTGAAATTAATTTTTAATTAAAAAGAACACACGGCACCAAAGACAGGTGGTCGCATAAATTATGAATGTTATGACGTTATAAACAATGTTCTTTTAACACAAGACAGAACTTGTTAGACGTGAAAATATTTTTTTCTTGTTTTTAATGTCACGCTGTATCCCGCACACAGTAAAGGTAGAGGGTTAGAGGGGAGGCGACCTAGTGTTAAGACACTCCGCTCCCCATTTTCCGTAGAATTCTGAAGACACTGCATATTGGCGAAACTCAATGGCTCACTTTGCCTCGCCACCAGAGCGAATGAAAACATTAAATATTTCATTTCTTCGAATGGGAATTGAGCCCACAACTTGGTGCGTTTACAGCCACACTTTGTGCCCCTGCAAAACAACTGGCCTCAAATATTAATTGTAAAAATGTACCTCTCTAAAAGCTGTAAGACATGCATTGCCTAGGACTATGCTCGGTTAAAGTAAAAAGTGAACATTACGTCAGTTTTCACGCGCAAGACATATGAAAAGCGTTAAATGACTTAGCAGTTAGTAGAATTGCAAGCTTGTGAATACAAGAGGTCTGCGTAGAGCCGAACAAAAATTAGCAAGACAAAGATATATTTGCCTCAACAAAACGGGTAAAACACGAAAATGGACGAAGAGTACGTGATAAGCGTGAAAAGTAAATCAGATGGCGAGCTTCGATACATTTTGCTTCTTTTTATTTTTACATCCGGTTCGTAAAAACAATAAATTTAGTACTTTAAAGATTTAAGTAATTGAAATTTCCCACGCAGATCCCTAATAGTTCACAATTTTACGCATGCTTCTTGCCTTACTGTTCTTTTAAACACCCGAATTATATTAAAATAAGATAGACGACACTTATTTTAATTTAATTCTTCCATCACTTATTTTGTACCTGTTGTGGAATTTGTATCTGCAATCGTCGGCAGCTACGATGTCCATTAGCAAAATGTATTTTGCTTTTTTATCAAGACCAGAAACGCGAACTTTGTAGGCAGGAAACATACGTCTGCAAGCAATACGAGAGAAAAACATGGATTGGGACTCGTTCTTAGCGACAACTATTTGACATCACGTCGATTGTGGGGTACGCCGCTGGACTAGTTTCACTTTTTGTGCCCATTAGATATCAGATGACTGACGTTTTCGCTTGTGATCTCATACCGCACTCATTAGATACATTTACATAAATCGATATGTCCAAACTGAATTGGAAATGACTATTATTTACTAATAATTTATTTGTCCGTTCTAAAGCTAGTTTGGAAGTGGTTTTACGCTTCTAAGATATTGCAAAGTGATTCTTGATATAAAAAAACGTATACGCCAAAAAAAACAAAAACGGTAAGTCGCATCCAAAATCGTTCTATGGACACCGAATCGAAATGAGGAGAATGAGCCTCATCAATAAAGTCATATACAGAAATTTCTGATAGCGTAATTAGTGAATAATGATGTATTATAATTAATTATAATATTAACAGCGCTAGACGTTCCGTTCCTTTGTCGGCGACGCTATCGGCTTACGGCTGACTCACAGTCAAATTTTCGGCCGGAATGCTCGGGCCGTATTAATTAACGGATATTAAATCGATGTTTATCGGTCACATCTCGATGTTGCTAAACCTGCACGGCGGTTTTGATACTTGCCTTCGATCGGTCGAAAAAAATGGAGATGACCTTATCGCACCGTGTCATCAAGAATCAAACAATGTAAGTAATCAAATACGATGATTATCGATTTCGAATACACAAACCAATACAACGTTCGATATCTCGATACAAAAATCGCTTTACTGTCATTCGTGACAGCACTAAATGGATAGCTGCTCATGGACTTATTTAATCAGGTCACACCGCGCTTCTCACCTCTTATGTGGATTATTTTAGTTTTTTTTTATCCGTTTTAAATTATCACCGCGGCGTTTGAGACAAAGATATTTTAATTATATTACCAAACGGATGCGCATAGAATCCTTAATGACTAGATGATTCCAGGCGATGTTCGTTTTCCTTAATGTCGTTGGCCTTAAATCGAGCGTTGTTACGAATTGTTTACAGACAATTAACAGCGTATCGGAATCGAATTGGTGGGAACTGGTGCAATGTGTGGGTAGAATCACAAGCCTAATGAAGAAGCGTGTAACGGTACTCGGTATAGCTGCAGCATCCTCAATCAACGATCAGTCAGTGATACTATTTCTATAGTAGAAAATATCTGCGTAGTGTTTTGACACTGGCAACCAGCAATTTAGTGTTTGGAAACACTATATTCTTGGTTAGGGGGAGGGGGGAAGTAAATGATGCGCATGATGATGAGTCCCAGCGTGCGAGGTCTACCTGTTATGGAACTTATATCGGTAGTCGTCAGCTGCGACGATGTCCAGCAGGAGGATGTATTTCGCTTTCGCGTCCAATCCGGACACGCGGAACTTCATTTGTGGGAACATTTGTCTGGAATTGTAATGTTAGTTTAACTCAACCGATCTTGAATGTCGGTCCAATCGGTTGCAATCTCGAAAACTATGTTAGAATTTATTAATTCAAAATAATTGGAAGTAATAATAATTGAATTATAAAAAAGTCTTCTCAATACAGCTAATATATATATTTTTTTATAATTTCTTTGTTTGTAAATTAAATTATTTTCGACTATTTAATCACTTTTAGTTCCTGAGATTTGATAACGTTCATGTAATTCAATTAACCTGTATAAAATCAATTCATGCAACATGTAATGCATTATCAAAAACAATATAATTATCGTTGCTTAGAACAAAAGTGGCATAACTTAGAAACCAGTTTTTTTCATAAAATACTGTTATTATTATTTTATAATACAAATTTCTAATTATTATGAATATTTAAAGCAATTCCTCAATCCAAGTTAAGCCACCTTTGGATACAATAATATTTATATAAACACCATCGCTGTTTCCATACAGCAATACCACCAAACATAGTGCATGATTCCTAACATACAAAATACCATATATTTTCCAGTGGTCAGGTCAGTGTGAACGCTGTTTACCGCTCATTAAGCTAAGATTTATTTCCTTTACGTGATGACCACGGAGTGATTGCCGACAGCCTGATAGATGTTCTACCGTGTGGGACAACACTTGGAATACAAAGTGCTAAATTTTACAATTCGCTTAGATAACCTTAAATCCGTGTTGTAAATTATGTTTTAGATATAAAATGGTTAAGTTTGTTGATCGTTGATGATGATTCGTTGGATATATTTCTGTGTGTTTATTGTAGAGTTCTATCACTATCTGGGTTTGTGTGACCTGGTAGGTGATAGATCTAATTCAGCAATTTAAGTATATTGGGTGTAAGTATAAACGCGAACAATACGTAAATATGAACTATAAACACTTTATCAGCTTCACGCTGTATCCCGCACACGGCAGGGTAGGCAGAGGAAACTAAGTGTTAAGACACTCCGCTCCCCACTTTTCGAATTTAAACAAAACAATTTTTTAGGTCAGTTATTCTTACAAAATAAAGAAGAAGATTGATCAGCAATATAATTATTAACTAAATCCTACTAAAAATACACGTATCTATCTAATAACAAAATAAATAAAAAAAACAATATAAATTTAAATCACCCTCATAATACCCGATGTAAGCCAGACAGATTTAACTTAGAACTGTTAACGTTACAGGTATTAAGTAACCAACATTGCGTAATACCGTAGCTAAAAACAAACACCCTGAAACCGCACAGTGTCGTCGCAAAGTAATCCAATACATTAAATGTTTACACGACCAGCTACCCTGATCTCTGGAACTACATGTTTTCAATACAAATTAGGTTTGAATGTGCGAGAGTGGCGTACGCTCGCAGGTCTTGTCATTGGTTTTGACATGTGTCAACTTTTGCAAGATACCTGATCTCTGTATAATGCAATGGTAGGTGGAGTTCTATTTAAGTTGGTCGGATTGTCGTGCTCTTTAATATAGAGGTTATATAGTGATATAGTGTAGAATAATACATTGCGTACGTTTTCGAAATCAATTAATAAAAAATAAAAATGTAGATAATAAAAATTACCAGTTCTAATCTAAAATTAAGGAAATGTCTGTATGAATGTAGATGTTAGATAACAAAAAGCAAAAGGTACTTTTTATAAAAATCTGTAAAAAAAAATCAATGTCAATATAATTAAATTAAATTAAAGCAAAGACAAAACTCTACGGACGGTATACTAGTTTCAAATCGTGTGAAATGGAAATAAAAAACTTTATAACTAAAGGTTTTTAATTATTTAACCCTATATGCTTATTTGCTAAATAATAACTTGCGAAGTTATGCGAGGCAAAGCGCGGCGTTAAGCTCCGCTAAAATGGAAAACGGAATGTTTTAACACTAGGTTGTTTTAACACTAGGGTGTTTACTCTTCTGTGGGTAGTAATGAAATTTAAAACAAATTACATAGTAATGAAATTTAAAACAAATTACACCGTTCGAACTAATTTCAATTATTCGATAATAAAATATTTATAAGTGATGACTTAACATTTTGTTTTTACATATTAAATAAAGCACTAGAAAAACCGGAATAATAACTACATATATTTATTGACCTAGGTCTTAATTCTCTACAATTCAAAGCTTGAAAATCGCCAATCTAATATGAACTTTATTACATTTTATGAAAGTTCAAAATATATTTTTTCTCATATAGCTGAGTTTGCTTCATGAAATGGGCTCGCTAAGTATGGGCTAGGACTCTTATAAGGTGCCGCTACTCAGATACTGTCATGCTTCAAAGATCGACGAATATGGATTTACAATAGTTTCTGGAAATATTTTTTTATAATATTTTCTAGAAATAGATTTTACATTATATACAGTGACATTATTTATTATTAGAAATTTATAAAAGTTTGTGTGTATCTGTTGTGTTAATTTAACATTATAGAAATTATATATAAATATAAAAAAATGTAACTTGAAAAAAATATATAAAACACAAATAAATTATCTAACTTGGTTAAAATAAAAAGCTAAGCTTAAAAAATATTTTTTTCACAAAAAGTTATTAAAATTGTAATTTTCCCGCCGTTTTCATGTCGACGCCATGAAAAATTATTTCATATAAGCATGTAAAAAGCGTGTTTTCTATGCAATGTTCATTTATAAAACGTTTATATATTTATGAAGTATTGTTTCTTACCTTTTATAATTTATGGGTTGTGTTTTACTTTGTTTACATTTTATAAATTAATAATTTATGACCCCAAGATGGCTACGATACGACGAATTGATAGGTTTTTTACAATTATGAAATTAATATTACATAATTACTATTGAATGTGTGAAGGTACAGATAATAAATATTACATTATTAAGTATTTTACAAAAAACGCTTGGGATTTCAGTAATACAGATTAAAATATAAATAGGTACGTATAGCGATTACAACACTTAAAAAAAACCGTAAAACCAAATTTTATCAAATAAATATTGTATAACATTTTTAAATATAGAATTCTAACGATTTTCTTAATTTAATTTACATGAAATGTAATAAGTGAGTGCTATTAAAAATATCTATTTTTTATTTGGGCTAAAGCTGTATCGTATCGTAACATATAGGCTAAGCACTTCCCACTAATGTTTTAAAACATTTTGTGTTGAGTATCAAAACTAAACGCCGCGTTTTGCCTCGCGTGAGAATCGAACCCACAAATCACGTTCACAGATACACTTTAGCCTCTCTCACTATAAGCGTCAATTTTACAATTATAAAAATTAGCATTTAACCAAGCGTTTTTCACTAATATACCTATTTATAGTAAAAATTTATATTTAGAATCTAGTTTTTTTTTCGATGATCGACATACGGGAGGCTAATTATAGGCAACGGTTATTAGATCGACAAGAGTAGGGGCTCGCTGCTTCAATGCTTCCTATCAATGCAATTTTCTATAAAAATATACCAATAACTATATTTTATTGAATATTTTTGTTTAAATATATATTTTTTTGTAAATTAATTTGTAATACCTTTTTAACTTCATCATCATCATCATCATCAACAGCCATCTTTTGTCCACTGCTGGACATAGGCCTTCCCCAATTCTCGCCACCACACTCGATCCTCAGCCCTTCGGACCCATCCGCTTTTTAACTTAGTAACGTCAAATTAAAATCTCTGGTGTCGAGGCAAGCCGCGGCGTTGACTCCCGTCACTGAACATGCAATGCTTCCAGAACTCGCCGGAAAACGGGGAACGGAGTGTCTTAACACTAGGTTCTCAGATATATGCGGGATACAGCGTGAAGCTGATGTAATAATACATATTACTTAACCACATATCAGGTTTATATTAAAAAAAAAAAAGAATCCTAATTAGGTTCGGAGAAGGGTGGTCGCTTCAACGCATCGCGATGAATGCTCTGTTCACGTCCTCACGGCATCACTAGCGATGTACTGCGATTTTATTATTTTTGTATTAGCTGTTTTTTTTTTCTTTATTAATAATACGGTTTTTTTTTGGGTTAAATTAAATTTGTTTTGTTTTCGTTTTGTCTATTAATTATAGGCTTAAATATGTATTATTTGTTGTAATTTATTAAATTATACTATTTGAGTAAAAATCGATTTTTTAATCGATATCTTTATATGTAATATTAAAGATGTGACACTTCGTATACATCAGCTCGAATACCTACTACCTTTAGTCAAATTACAAGCAAAAACATGAGATACAACCCTCCATTGTCAAATCTACCTAAAACGAACCGTCTGAGGTTAAATAGAATTTCTCGTCTAAAATCCTTGCGTGCAAAATAATGAACGAAAAAAAAAGACAGTGTTAGCGAAAATGCGTGGCACAGTATGTCCTAGTAGCGAGAACATTATCCTAATTAACGCACCCCCTTATTCTCCAATGGGTATATGTACGTGAGTTTTGAATGTAAATTTTATACTCTATTTCGATTACAATAAGTACTATTTTGCTTTGTGGTGAAAATTAGATTTTTTTTCTATAAAAAAAAAATAGTATTTTTATATTAGTTATGTTTGTATCTAAATAATGTAATAAATGCAAAATAATATATAAATTGGTGTTTATTGGTGATTTGTATTGAAAAGGAAGGGGGTTGGAGAGGTATGGAGGGAGGCGCATCTGCTCGCGCGTTGACGCATTCTTGTGGCTTCGAGCGTGGCCCGGTTTTACTGACTCGAGTTTTATATATATTTTTTTGTTTTTTTAGCTATTTTTTTTTAATAATTTAGTTTAAATAATAAGTTAAAAATTATGGTACATAGGAAAAAAAATATTTTAATAACCGTATGGTTTTTTTATTAAAATCGCTTTGAACGTACAAAACTACATATAAGATTACATCATAATCAATTATAGTTATTTATTTAAACATTTATAATAAAAAATACATAATAGAAACTAAAACCTTAGTTTAAAAATTTCCAAAGCGATGTCACTCGGCGTTTTCGACTCGCCTTTCACGAGAATCAGCCGACATAGCGCTATACCTAGCAAGTTAACCCTAGCACTATACTAAGGTATTAAATAACCGATTATACGAATTTTTTTTAGTTTCACGCTGTATCCCGCAAATGGCAGGGTAGAGAAAGGGAACCTAGTGTTAAGACACTCCGCCAAATTCTAGAGACATTGCTTGTTGAGTGGCGAAATTCAACGCCGCGCGTCACCAAAGCGAAGATTAAATATTTTCCTAATAAATATTTCATTTTCTCAAGTGGGAATCGAACTCATAACCTGTGACGGTTACAGTAGCCCCTCCGCCCAAATGGCCTTTATAAGGTATCGAATATGTTAAATAGAAAAGGTGTTTAATGAAATATGTATGATGTAACGGATCGTAAATTTTTATTTTATTAATTGTTGCAAACTGTCAATTGCATTTGTACTTATTTTTTTCGAATAGCAGATGCAGTTTACATTACATTTAGCATTTGTTTTTTTATTAAACGTCAATTGTTATAGTATCGATTAATATTCAATAGACTGAATAATATCGATTTAATATCGATATTTTTGCTATCAATGGATTGTTAATTTTTATGATGGACTTGTAATGTCAAATTGAACACTGTTCAAGTGTATAGAGTCGTGTTAAAATGTCAGACATTTGTAAATATTAATGCGTATCTTCATAAAAAAAATATTTGCTTATTTGCACCTATTATGTTTTACAAATTGTATCTATAATAAAGGGATAAATTATAATGAGTGGAAAAGTGAATGGTAAGAGAGGTAGAGGGAGACCTCGGTTAACCATCGAAAACACATCAAAGATACACGAGGAAGGTCACGCAAAAAGCATGAGGAATCACCCGGAGGGCATGTATGAAGAGGTTGATGACAGTGGACGAGGCTAAAGAGGTGTGTGGACACAGTAAATAATAATTATGTCATTTCCTCAAGTGGGCATCGAACCCACAATCAGTCGCGTTTCCAGTCACACTGGCCTTCATATACATAAATAATTATACATTTTACGTCATAATAAAAACAAAGTATTAGCAAATTAAAATGTCAAGACAACCAACGATATAACTAAACGTGTTCCGTCTCTACGCCACATCGACATCGACATAAATATCTTAGAGATGTGGGAGTATCAATTTTTGTCTGTTGTTCAAATGAATAAATGGTAAAATTAAAAAAAAATAACTTAATTAATTAATGAATAAATGTTTGTCCCGTCTATATAATAAACAATTATAAAATTGGCAGATTTTGGTCATCCGAGGGTAATTGTTTCATAAGAAAAAATCGTTTTGATGATTTCCTTTAGAAGATTTTTATAATAAGATTTAGTTTTGTTTTGGAAAAAATATATATATAAAAATATAATATATTGCGACGGTTTTCGATTCGATTCCTAATCCGGGAATTAAATACTAGGTAGCTATACTTTACGCGTCTTAAAACACAAGTGTTAATAAAAAAAATATGATTACCAACTGAATTGAGAACCTTCTTTTTGAAGTCGGTTAAAAAAATCATTCAACACTTTACATTTCAAGCTATTAAATAAAATATATCAAATAATTGAAGTCTATAAAGCAATTATATTTTACACTCCACAGATAGTGTATTAATTTGAAAGCGTTCATACAAAATCAATTTGCAATATGCGAATCGACGCCGTGAAGTTTCGAATGACACAAAACGTAAATTATATATATAAATAATAGATTTTTTAATAATTCCACACTATATTTCGTATCGCAAGACAGAGAGAGAGAGAGAGAACCTAGTGTTAAGACGCTCCGTTTCCGTCCAATTTGCGACATTTGAACTTAACGCCGCGTCTTAACAGGAATGAGATAAAAAGAATTTATTTCACCGAGTGGAAATCAAACCTACAGCCAGGCACATATACTGCTGTGCCACAACGGGTCTCAAATTATAAAAATTAAAAAAAACATATACAGGTTTTGAGTTATTTGTATCGTCAAGTTCGGACGATCTCAATGGAGTTTTTATGAATTGTTAATGGCTTAGAACATCGTAAACGTATAACATATTTTTGTATGACAGTATTTTTTTTTTATGTTTTTTTTTTGGATGAGAGAATCAGGCGTTAAACTGCGGGGTGCGGTCGAATATGAATATTAGGTACCTACATTTATATAATCTGTATTCATTGTGCATCTGTTTATAAATAGGTGTCTTATTTTTGACATATTTGGCTAATAGTTAATGGCACTTGTGGATTACTATATAATTAAAAGAAGCAGTTAACAGTTCAAATTAAAATTATTAAATAGACCAAAATTATATGTATTTTGTTTAAAAACCAATAAACAATAGCTCTTCACCACTAATAGATATAAATATAATTTTGTGAAGTTTAATTTACAATATGTGTTTTTATGTATTTTATCTGTAATTAAAATTACAGATAAAATATATATCTTAACTTAACCTTATCTTAACTTTTATATTAAGTATAAAAGTAGATGTTTCAAGTTTCAAATTTAAATACTGCAATGAGGTTCTTTCTCAGTACCTATAGCAACCTCAGTAGTCGACTGAGTAAATAAAGGATACATCTTAAGAAATGTTTTAATCAACCTAATTTAGTTGCTTGTGAGGTGTGTGGTTTCTGAGTTTCTTTTCTTTAAACTTAAGACCTAATTACAACTAATGTTAGTAAAAAATAAGTATTAGTTAAATGGATGTTGTATGAGTTAGATGAAGATATTTTTTTTACGATCTTAGGTTAAAGTAAAAAGTAATGAAATCTTAACTCTACTTAGTTCAAATGGTTCTGGATTGAAATAATAGATCTGTTGTGCGAAGTAGGCTACCGGAATTTTAAACAACCTGGAAAAAGACGTTAAGACGCTACGTTCCTCATAACTCGCTGAATTCTAGAAGCATTGTCTGTTGAGTGGCGGAGCTCAATTCCGCGCTTTGCGTTTTCATAGTTACCCCGAGGGAAGGATGTGAAAATATAACATATTTCATTTCCTCGAATAGAAAATTAAATTTAAAATGAAAACCTTCTAGTATTCTCAACCTAAACTGCAATTTAAAATATAAAGGTGTTCAAAGTTTAAATGTTTTTAAAGCACGACTCTATAAACTGCGGCATGCAATGGTACAATCAAAGTATTATGTGATAAGTAACAAGTTGCAACTTGCTGCTTCATATCGTTTTATTGGTGCTACTAGCTGTAGTATCTAACTTAGTTTAAACTTCAACATTGAAGGCATTGCTCATAGGAATCCTATCTATCTATTTATCTATCTTTCTATCTATTTATAGATATATATATCTATCTATACTATAATAAATGTAGGGTTGTTTAAAATGTCTAATAGAACCTGTTATTTTTGTATTTATTGTTTGTTTGTTTGTGCAATCACTCACTTCTTCTGAATTACTGGGCCGATTTGAATGAAACTTTTTTGTTGTGTAGCTATTAAGTCAGTTTATTTGATATGGAAGATTTCCATATCTAGTGTAGAACACACAAGGATGCAGCTAAATTATAAGTAATAATTAAATACCCATTACAAAAGTTGTTAAATGTGATGAGTATTTTTTTTTATATTGAATAGGCTTGCGTTTGACCGCATTGAGTCTGGTGAGCGTTGATGCGATCTACGGTGGTGCACGCTTGCCTAGCAGATACCTATTCACTCTGGTTTTAAAGACCCTCATATTGTATGTCTTAGGAAATACAGATGCTGGCAATGAAATCCAATCTCTCGCAGTGCGGATGAAGAATGTAGCCTCAAAGCGTTTCGTTCGTACGGTAGGACCATTCTACCATGTACCAACGGATGGCGTGAACCTGTATTCCTACCTCCCGTGAAGTTCTAAAGTAAAGAGTATTTTATCAGACCGAACCATCGGAACGTGGGGAACGGAATGTTATAACACTAGGTTCCCTCTGCCTACCCTGTACTGTAGAGGATACAGTGTGAATTATTTAACTGATGAAGCACCGCACGCAGGGAAACCCTACTAACCCTAAGTTCAGGAGAACTTTAACAATGTTGCAAAACAGGAGTTTCGCAACATTGTTACTCTAATTCTAATAACGAGATGTCATATGGTCTTTATTCCATAAGTGGACTATCGAATACAAAAAGGATTTCATCAAAATCCAACCAGTAGTTCCTAAGATTAGTGCGTTCAACTCAACAAACACTTCCTCTTTGTAACATTGTAATTATATAGCAAAGAATATCTATGCGTCTATACTAATATAATAAAGAGGGTGTATGTTTGTTTATACGCTTAGATTTTTACTGAGGTTAATTGTATGAAAATGACGTTCCTACAAACTATTACATGTAGTAGGAATGTTATAACATTACGTTATATTACTTACTTCAAAAATATTAAATTTAATTACTTGTAAAAAAAAGTCCGCGACACCTATTAGGCATTTTCCAATAGAAAACATTATATTATTTCAAAATAACAGTAATTATTGAGTACAGTATAGGTCAAATCTACAGCTTAAACACAATTAAAACAAAGTGTAACAACTCTCCAAACAAAACTCTATAAGAGAGTTAAAAAACCTTAATAATGAATGCCTTCCCAACTTTTACAACCTGTTACAAGGACGATCACCTACAATCTTTTTGGGGCCGAAAATTAAAATCTTTAGGGTGATGTGATTTAGGAGAAAAGTCGGCACTTTGGAGATGAAACAAATAAAAAGCTATAAATAACGATTAACAAAAAGCAGTGTCATCTCGTTTCTGTTATCGAAGGACCCGCCATCGGTTGGCGGTAGCTACTCTAATTGACATAGAAAACTGTAGAATCGGTCTAGTAAGAATAGTTTATTTATTTTCATTAGTATATTAAAAAGTTGATTCGTAGTATACTGTAATAATTATGTATTTTATATTGTATTTTCGATACAAAATCAAAATATTCTTTATTCATTCAAGCCATAATACAAGCATATTTGAACTGTCAAGTTGCATAGAAATAACAGTAATATAAGTCATACAGGAAGCTACCACCAGCTCGGAAGGCAGTTCTGCTAAATTATTATTAATATTCTATATCCAAATAAAATATTTCGATTAATATTAATAAATAATCAATATTGTAAGCACTTATTCATTCTTCAATAGAAAAGTTAAAAACAAAACAAATTAAATGTATATTTGACTTCTAATTACATCGGCGACTCCTCTCATTTCTGTAGTAGATATAGATAAGCGAGACGATGTAACCTCGCGGCGCCTTGGGGTGGGCTGTTCGTTAGTCCTTGTTTTGCCGTTCGTACTTCGTACTATTTACATTTGCGCCTAACAGGCACTGATTGACGGGTGAAATCTTAGTTTTTAGTTCTACTATTATAAATCACTGTCGTGTCTATGTTGATTTTTATATTGTTGTTTTTTTTTAGTTTTGCTAAATAAAACTATAGAGACGCAAAAAGCTATATAAAACTAAGATGTTATGAAAAATATAGATGCTTCCGATTGAATTATAAAAGAAAATAACTGTGTGCCTTATCACTCCTTATTCACCTCTTATCTTATCAATTCTCATCAGAAATAATTTGTTAATTTTTTAACCCTTTATAAAAATATACAAATCGTTTGAGACAAATAAAGAGATTAATAAAAAACAAACATTATAGGTATTTCATTCCAACTCAATCCATAACAAGACTTTTGTCATCGGTCATCCAAAAAAAAAATCGGTGCAAAGGGACGTGGACGTGTGTCGGTGGCATCGACATGTCTACGAGTGTCGATTAGTCGAGTCGAGAAAAAAATCGACAGAAACATGTTGTCGGCGTCATGTCGCATGTCTTGACCGACGTATTCAGAAATAGATATAACGATAACAAATGAATAATTATTCAAATGGATGGATTTATTTATTTACCCGATCGAAAAACTTAACGTATGCAAGTATACAAAAATAACGTTAAAACGTAAAGAATTCAACAATGAATAACAAATTAAATCGATTCTCAGCCAATTTTATCGATTTATACGTTCAATTAGGGAGAAAGTAAACAATTAATGTGAAATACGGTAATATACATTCTATTGGCGTCGTGTAAACGTGCGCGGTCCTACAAAACTATGTGAACGTAGAGACGTGACTTCTTCATCTTTTAATCGATATTGTGTTAATTTACGATTGGAGCTACCGCACTACGTACTGAATGATGGTCTGATTTCTTAACCGGACTCAAATTGCGAAACTAGACGTTAATAAGCGCATAAATGTTTTTTAATTTGATTATTTTTAAGTTTATAGTGCCTTTAGTCGAATATATTTAAAATTCATCAAGTATGAAAAGGAATCTAATTTATATTTATTGTGTATTTCACTAATATTTTTAATAAAATGTTTAAATAGCACAGAAAAAATTGTATTGTAACATTATTATCGTAAAACATTACTTCTACTATTAATAAAATGAAATAGACAATTTTAATAAAAAAAAATGTAAAAAAATCGATATTCTTAACAATTCTTAACAAAAAGCGAAATCAAAATTTCAATCTAGCTAAAAAACCTCGTATCCACGCCGAGATGTCATCCACGTGGTATCCCCAGACCCAAGGTGAGCCTTTTATTTTGGATGTCACCCATTTGTTATACATATATAGATACTATTATATATATACCCACATATAGGCTGCCTATCGCCGCATCGGGGAATTTACAGACGGCGCCACCGACCAAACTGTTTATATAGGGTGGTCGATGATATGAAATTAAATCTTTTATTGTAGGATTTTAAATTTTAAACTGTATGTGAAACATTGTTTTATGGATTTTAGTGATTTTTGTTTGTATTGATACATTTTTTCTGAGAGAGCAGCGTTATATCTCTTAATTAATCCATTGACGTCCTATTTTTATTATAAAACCGGAACTATTTAAATGGGAACGCATGGGAGCTATTTTAATTGGAACGTATTGTCTTAAATCTAGGTTCCCAGATTCCCTCTGTCTAAGTATATGTGGACATACAGCGTAAAGCCAAAATAACTTTTATAACCACTTATAATTTATATTACGAATATGAAAAAGTTAACACAAATGTTCGATTTATATTTTTAATACATGCTGTATATATATTAAAATTGGGATTCGAACCGAACACAGAGGAATGCGTCGCGACATGAACTTATGAGTTAAAGTTTGGACTTTTTTGTTGCGGAGAAATGGCGGCGCGGAAAATTGTCTCTTGCTTACTTTGTATCACGATTTACAATTATATATGTCATTAAAATTAAAACAATTGAAAAAAACTATAATATGAGCAATTGTCATGTTCAATTATAAATTCAAGTGAGTATTATTTTTTAATTCAAACGTTTAGTGGGTTCGATTCCCATACGAGAAAATTGAATATTTAAATTTTCATATCCTTTGCTCTGGCGTCGAGGCAAAGCGCGGCGTTGAGTTCCACTACTCAACATGCCTCCAAAATTCAGCGAAAAATAGTCAACGGAGTGTCTTAACACTAGGTTCACTAGGCACAATACAGCGTGACATTAAAAAAAAATATGCATCTATAGCTTCTTAATTGAAATATACTGTTAATGAGGTACCTATCTACTTCAAATTTAAGTTGCGTACTTCCCGATCCCATCGTAATGATGTTTTTTTTTCTTTTGAATTAAATTTTCACCTCGGCTAAGACAGAAATGACATATTTTCATTATTTTCATGACTTTATGCTTTCTTTTTTTAATTGTGGTAGTAACGCTTATTTTTTCAATAAAGAACTTAAATATCCTAATAACGTCATTTGCATATAAATTACTTATATAATAATTATATTTATTATACTAAAAGATAGCATTTAAAATAATAAAAAATAAATAAAATAAATATCGAAGTCAATATAATGAACTCATGAAAAAATCTAGATATATTTTTTTATTGTATTATTTTAAAATAGGATATACAAGGGCAAGCTTTGAATCCGCTTTCACTAAGAACTAGGATCAATTATATTAGTCATTGCGTTACAGTACGCTACTTACAATGTATGGGAGCTGGTCATACTTACATTGTTATATAAATTTATAAAAATAAGAATAATTTATTTGATTTATTCTTTTGATCTAATGTCGAAATAAAAACACGGCGTTGAGTACCGCCAGTCAACACGCAATTCTGTCAGAATTCGTCGGAAATTATTAGGATTATTATTACATGCCCTGAGCAATAAGGAGGAATATGTGGCTCACTGGTAGACTGACTGTAAGCCCGACGGTTGTGAGTTCAATTTTCACTCAATGGTTTGAAATATTTACGTCCCCTCGCTCTTAGCACTAGGTTCCTTCTGCTTCCCTGCAATTAGCAAGATACAGTGCGAAGCTATTAAAACCAAGAATAAAAAAAACCTTACCAAATAGTATTAAAAAATTCTATAGCAATAGCTAATAGCACACGGAAGCAGGTGACCCATAAATAACGACCAAAACATCTATTTGCGTATAACGAGAATCGGTCCTTGAGACGTTTCAACTAATTTGACCAAACCAGGTACCATTTCTAGTAAATCTCACTAATCATTCCACGTAGTTCGAGATGTGGTTGTTCTTTGAATGTCAAATAGTGTGAGAAAAACCAGGTTATAATAGCGCTAGTCACGCATATGTCGATTTGGATAGTGAAAAATTGATTTTTTTGAGTGTAGAAGGGTAAGCAGGGGTAACCTAGTGTTAAGACACTCCGTTCTCAATTTTACACCAAATTCGTGAAAAGTAACTGAACTCAACGCCGTGCTTTGCCTCAACCTCACATTAGAGTGGAAAAATATATATATATATATTTTTAAATATTTCTTAAATATAAATTAAAAAAATATTCTTTAAATATTTCCTTCGTGAAATTATTATTTACCTTATAAAATGATTCGAACCCACTACTAACACATTTTATACCCAATAATTGCGACATAACTGCGTAATATTCTACAATAAATTATATTTACACCGCTATATAGACATCTATTATTATTTTTTTCATTAATTGCTTAAGTAATTGCCACAATTACATATTACAAATGAGCAACGGTCGGGTCATTTCGTGTTTTTTGTAGCAATTGTAAAACAATTTGTTTTTATTGCGTTCATTTTAAATGTAGTAAAATATATATTTTTTTATCATCACGCTGTATCCCGCACACATCAGGGTAGGCAGAGGGAACTTAGTGTTAAGACACAATTACTCATTTTCCGCCAAATCTAGAGGCGTTTCCGCCTAATCATAGGCATTGCGTGTTGAGAGTTTTTTAACCGACTTCAGCAAAGAGGAGGTTATTAATTCGACTTCATTTCTACTTAGCATGTCCGGGTCGGCGTGATTGTTGTCCATATTATTCTCTTCACGCGCACCGACCTCGTCAATCGACGCCTCTCGTCCGCGAGATTTTGGACGAGTAAACTGTATCGGGCGACCCGTACGCTTTTTGCATGAATATTACTTTTTTAAATATTTACTATTTGTTTTTTTAAGAAAACGTTATTTTAGGAATTAAATTTGTATATTCGATAAATAAGTATTTTGGTGGTTTTTCAACTTTTATAGATTTCGCATTCTCAAAGTTTTGTTTAATTTCACCTAGTGATAAAACAATCTGTTTGCTTAAGTCTGCCCAATTTCTTAATTTCTTTAATTTTAAACTGGGTCACACAATGATTGCGTGCAAAGCGATCTAGTTAACCTAATAGCTTTGCGTGGGAATTGAACCCACGATCACGTGGACTACGATATCTAGCAACATGATGTTCTGAGGCCAGTCGTAAAGCAAGGGCACAAGCGTGAAACTGTACGCGAAAGGTTGTAGATTCGATTCCCAATCAAGGAAATAAAATATATAATATTCTCATTTCGCAGTGTAAAGTTCCGCCAATAAACGCGCAATATATCTAGAATACGACGGAAAGGGATAATCGGAAGTCTTAACTAGATTCCAAGTTCCCTCTGCTTACCCTACTGTATACGGGATAGAGCGTGAAACAAAAAGAAAAATATAAGCAGCAATAGTCACAAAACAAGCTAGTTCATTAACATTTCTGTTTATTGCGCGTTGGCGGTCATTTGGTCCCAATTCTTTACATTGACATTAGCATATTGACGTTGCTTCCTTTTAAATTTGCAATTGTTATTAGTTCTAGGAGTCACCGCGTCTGGTCTCTTTGGAGCGATGACGGTGGCTGGGTTTTTTTTTTTTTTTTGGAAGATTTATTATAGAAATAATNTTTGGAGATTTATTATAGAAATAATAGTAAATTTACATGTTTTTAATGTTAGTTTGTATATTTATTTATTTTGTAAGTAAAACATTGGTTGTGCTTGACTTTCGGTTAGTTATATAGAAATTAAGCTGTTATTTTTTTTCATTTTAGTTTTATTAATATATTTTTAAAATTTGTTATACCAATATAATTTTTGTGTTCATGATAAATTTATAAAATAAAAATATTTTCATGTTGATATTCTTTTATACGATATATAGATTGTAGGTTATATTACTTTTTGAGTCCTGTTACTATGAATACAGATAAAAAGTTACAGATCGTTTGAAATAATATAACAAAAAAAAATCATAACATCTAAAATATTATTGCCTTAATAACGTTGATAATACACCAAGACCTATTACTTAAAATATTATTTGAAAAAAAAAAATAACAAAATAAAATATTATCATAACAGATAAAAAATAAACGAACCACAGACAAAAAATCCATATCACAGCCAGATCGTCATCACCAAGCCGATCACGTAAGGTCACACACCGTTGCACTAAATAGACCTGTGCATTGTACTAGCGTGCTCGACGTGATCTCGGTGCCATACTATAACGTGAAACGATATTGTGGGACTTCCAAAAAATATTCGCAATGTCTAGTATATAAACTAAAATTTGATATATATTTACAGTTTGTTATGAGAGTTAAAAAAATATACCAAATAAAAATAAGCCAACTTCATGAACCAGAAATTCATTACCGAATTGAAATAGAATAAACATATTTCAAAGAATGTTAAAAATGATTTTGATGAAACTTGAACTATTTCCTACTTTGAAATATACCTACATATAATATAACAATTATATTGATTCGTTTCGTTTTTGTTTCGAAAAAAATAAGTTGCGTATTTTTTTGAATATTTTTGTTTGGCTTTCAAAAATATTCTCAATGCCCTTGTTAGTATAGTACAGTAGTAAGTATTAATTAAAAAAAAATTAACTGACTTCAAAAAATGCTTGGATCGATTTTGATGAAATTATACTGTCCCTATATACAACATTTTATATACTCATTAAAAACATTGATCTAAATTTAATCTAAAATGTATATATTAATAATTTGAAACTATCTATTAATCTCTAAATTAATATAATTTCAAGATATGAATGTATAATTGCAAAAAACCGTGCAAAGTAGAGTAGGTATAGTAGGAAGGCAGACCCTGGCAATAGCCGGGATTAATGCCAGGAAGAATAAGAAGAAGAAGATATGAATATATAATATTTTTTAAATATTTACTGCCTCGACATCTACCGATGAACTAACCTCAATAATTCCGAATACATAAAAGATAAAACATATCTATATGAATTTTAACGGCAAAATATTAAAAATAAATTTATTATTATAAAAGAAAACCGCCGCTCATTAATCTCAAACTTAAATTGATATTAGTCTGGAGAAGATCAAGTTATCAATGTCATAAATCATAAAATTTAAACGTTTTTTAAGTGGTTCCCGTCAACTGATTAGACATAAAGATTCTTAGTGGTTTCCACAAAAGGGGTACTTGTTTTCGACCCTGGGGGTCAACAGATAGCTTAATAGATACTGATAATTTTAATATATAGTTCCAACAAACAAAGACCTCTTGATTGTTATCTCCGTGAAACATTTTCTACCAATATAATGTAAGGATTTCTTGATAGAATTATTGTAAAAGACCATATCTTACGTTTATTTGCGCATTACGTTTAGTTTATTATTAGTATTTATTATATTGAATTTTTCTATATCCCGAATATAGCAGAGTAGGTAACGGGAACCTGGGAACCTAGATCAGATACTCTGTTCCCATCCAGATACTTCCATTCTGCATTTTCTGCTGAATTCTGGAGGCATTGCTTGTGGAGTGGTGGAACTCCTATTGATATTAATAAAAACAATCTATAGAGCATTTATTTTTATAAAAAATTGAAATATAGATTGCAGAAGTGAAATATTTATTTACGTTTATATTTCCATTTCTTCGATCTGGTGTCGAGGCAAAGCGCGGCGTTGAGTTCTGCCACTCAACACGCAACGCCTCCAGAATTCGGGAACGGAGAAGAAATTGGGGAACGGAGTGTCTTAACACTAGGCTCCCTCTACCTACACCCTGCTGTGTGCGGGTGTGTACAAAAACAAAAAATAAATATATTTATGGGCTACGAGTCAGTGTCGCTAATTAGAGCCCTCGTAAAACTGAGGGTCTGTCGTCAATCAATGTTTAAGGGCACGAGTTATCGGCAGTTCGACTGATGTGCGTGGATGTGGTAATTATGTGCATCATTGTATCTGAGATATTTATTTTAGTTGAAAATGTTTAATATCTACATAGGTATATTTTATTTTTGTTTTTCTGTATCATATACGTAGTAATAGGCATAGGGAACCAAGTGTTAAGACACTCCTTTTCCCATTTGGTGTCGAATTCTAGGGGCATCGTGTGCTGAGTGGAGGAACTCACACAGCACTTTGCCTCCAGAGCGAAGAAATGAAAACAATAAATATTTCATTTCCTCGAGTGGGAATCGAACTCACAACCTATCGCGTTTACAGTCACTAGCCTGTGCCTCGGCGCCACGACTGGCCTATATTATTATGTAACTTAATAACCTCTTTTATTTTTTTTTATCGTTTTGGTTTTATTTTTTATTAGGACTAATTTTATACTTTTAAAATGCCTTATCCATTTTAAGCGTAAAACACAATTCTAAGTTGGACATTTATGAAACCTTATCTCAGTGTGTCCAAGTCCTTTCGTGATGTCACCGACCACGTGAAGGTTAAAAGAATTAACAGGATGCAAATACAAAAATCGTTGGCGGTTACGACTGTCTGTACATTTAAGGAAAATTTTAATAAGGCAAAAGCCCAGCGTTGAGTTCCGCCACTCAACACGCAATGCCTCCAGAATTCGGCGGAAAAGTGGGGAACGGAGTGTCTTAACACTAGGTTCCCTCTGCCTACCCTGCTGTATGCGGGATACAGCGTGAAGTAGATTTTTTATTTATCTAGGGTCATCACAATTAGGACACTGATAATAAATTAACACACATGTCAGACAGATTGAAGCGTCATATACCGACTGGCATATTGGCATATTATATTATGACCGCAAATTCCATATTATTTTCAAGTAATTTGTAATATTTGTAATGTGGTCACGTCGTTGTTCTAGAGATATAATTAGGTATCATACTTTAGTGATGTACCTATGGTTAACGGAGCCAGAAATTAGTTGTTGGGATAACGAGATTAGTGTAATAGCGGGTTTTTGTTAGTGGTTTGTTTGTTCGTTTCTATTTATTATTTTTATTTTACTCTAGTGTGTACATGTAGACTAGATAGGTAGGACTAGTGATGTGTTTTACTGGATTCGGTGGATTGTAGGTTCTAATTCCACTTGGGTTAATATTTGTCTTAATAATATCACAACTTATTCTGACATGCTGAATAAAAGACGGAAAATTGAGAAGAGAGTGAGATTATATTTATATCTCAATGTCTACCTAACGCAAAAGGTAAAATAAATGCAAACAAAAAAATATAAAAGAAATATATTTGAATAAATAAATATATTTCTTCAAATAAATTTTCAAATACTATGAGGCCAACACAATATTTAACTATAAGTGAAAAGTACGCAAATTTCACACTTATCCTCATTAGAATAAAGCTGAATATCGCTTTGTATTTTAAAAATATCGCCGACATATTTATTGACAATAAAATTCAATGTGACACAGATTAATTTTCTTTGTCATTGATACCTAATATACCTAATATTATGTTAATATGAACAATAACCACTTCATTAGGATTTTATAGCAAAAAAATGACCTGGCCTTTTTAATTTATAACCAACTACAGAAAATGCGAGATCTTTAGACACTGACAGGTTACTAACCTGTCAGTGTCTTTGACAGGTTATACCTTAAGTGGCGGAACTCAACGCCGTTATAATATATAATAGAAATATATAGCTTTGTATCTATTGTCTTATAAATATAGATTTCTAATCTATGTAATGATATGTGAACACACTTTCAAGCCTTTGCAATCCAGTTTATCTTTTTTAAAAAATGTAGAAACAAATAGAAGTAAATAAAAACCATACAAAATATTAATGAAATTGATAAAAACCTCTAATTACAACCATATATAAATTTATTTTATACATATTTTTTCTTAATAATTTAATATTTATAAAATAAATTGAAAATAAAAAAAAAACGAACAACATTCCTAGCTAACCAGTTACTTCCAGCGATTTTATAAAGACTTTATCTGTCAATTTGTTCCTTGCGGTCGTTCCCGCCCTAATTTAGGGTTCCGTAATTCGCAAAAGGGCGGTGGAAATGTAACTGAAATTGATAATGGTTTAAAATATACGTTGTCAAAACCGATGTGTTTAACATTATGAGGCCAGTCGTCGATGTCTCTCCAAGAAATGAAATATTTTGTTTTCATTTCTCCGCTCTTGTGTCGAGGCAAAGGGCGACGTTCAAAACCATTACTTATTTAATATTTTAATAAATAATAAAAAATATTGTACAATTGCATCTTTGTGTTATTAAATTATATTTGAAGTTAGTAAATCTTTATTTCAAAGTTTCGGTAGTCATATTAACTTTATATTGAGGAATAAACGGCAGAGCAAATATTTAAAAAAAAAATAGAGGTCAACGCACTCAAGAGCACAGAGAGTGGGTATCTATTAAATATTGTAAATTAAAAATGGACGCAAGACGAATAGATCGACAAGTAGGTACTAAATTGAGAATATTGACAATTGTAATAATACTATAGGAAACAATTGAAGTAAAATATATGGCTGAAAAGATAGAGATAGAGAGATAGAGAAAGAGAGAGAGTATATTTAAAAATTATCTTAGAACTTAGTGCATGAGTTATAATAAACCTTTTAAAGATATATTCTATATAGAAATATTTAAACCTATTAATTTGTTTAAGGCCAATGTCCATAGAAATATTAAGTACCTATATTATAAAAATTGTATTAAAACTGAAACAGCGTTGTGAAAGATAGTTTTTGATGTTCACAGTCAACAGGAATAGGTAAGCAGCTGCAAAAGTCTTCGCGGGATTTCTAAGTCTAGGTAGGTAGATCTGATGCCTTTCTGAGAAGAACTTATATGAAGAATACACACTTGTACATTAGTTATATAGTTCTAATATTTCTTACTATTATTTAAATAGGAGAAACGACGCCGTCGTGGCTCAGGGGCACAAGCTTTCGACTGTAAACGCGGCGGTTCTGGTTTCGAATCCAACTCGGAGGTAAAGAACATTTAATCCACTCGACACGTAATGTCTTAAGAATTCGGCGGAAAGTAGCGAACGGAAGTGTTTTAATAGAAAACAAAATGTCTTTATACTAAGTTCCCAGGTTCCCTCTTGAAGCTAAAATATATATATATATTATATCATAGTTGAATTTCAGAATTGATAATCGTAGAGACGATTACTTTAGACTCTTAGATTTTTCATTTCTCAAAATCGAATTAGGTTATATATGTATCTAGACAGAAAACTTTGTATGAAAATTTACGCAGATATATGTAGATCATAAATAATCGATTAATTATCAATTAATTATCAATTTTACTATTTATCCAGCTTCGTGTTTTATCATCCAGAACAGAATTAAGACACTCAGTTCTCCTCTTTATGCTGAAAGCAATGCAAACCATATCCAGTTTTTTTTTTCTATATTTTTTAGTCTACTCATCATCATTGTCATACTAATTTCAACTCCTCTATTTTTCCTTCCTCCACCTCATTAAACTAATTTAAATTCTCGACTTGTACGAATCAATGTAAGTATTAATGCTAAGATTGCGTGAGTTTTTTTTAATAAAAATGCATATTATTTCTTGAAACCGCTATAAAAACAACCACGGCTGAGCGGTCGAAGTAACACATCATAAAGCATACAACACGGTTAAATATTACTTTACACCTTAGAATTTCATTGAAATTAATTATAATTTATAAAACATGAGAAAATTATTCTAAACTGAGGGAGATAATGATAGTAGTGCCTAGTATAGATGTGCGCTTCATTTTTTTTTAATTAGTCTGCTACAATGTGGCTGTAATAGAATGAGGTTTCAACAATGTTTATTATTTGTATATATTTACTGTATATTTCTTTTTAATTCGCCCGCGGCTTCGCCCGCTTGGACTGCATAATTATTAATTTTCTAATCTGCATTAGGTACTTTCGTTTTCTAATGAAAATATCATTTAAGAACATTATCTTTAGGTGCCTATATTGAAAAGTTAAGTTACAGCTAATTCAATACTTATAGTTTAAAATGCTATAACTTTTTTAGTTCTAAACCGATTGAAATAAAACAACTTAATGTTAAATGACTATTCCCAAAAGCAATAGTGAAATAGAAAACCGTTTCTGAGCAGGTTAAGCAAAGGGAATCCAGTACTAAGACACTCCGCTCTCCACTCACTGCACAATTTTCAAAGACATTGCATCTTGAGTAGCAGAACTCAATGTCGCGTTTTATCCTGTCACCAATATGAGAAAATTAAAATAAGTCACTCCTCCGAGACATTCGAACAGACAGACGACAAATTGATAAAAACATGAAATACTATACAATTGTTCATAGTTTCAACAAATTAAATTATCAATAAATATATGGATAACGGCAGCCAACAGCAATTTGTAAGATTAGCATGCTGAGAAGTAATTAATTAAGCGGGTTGAACGGTTGGACTTTGCAGACACGTTACGCATTCTGCGTCGCGCTTTACATGCTCCTAGACTATGTAAGCATGGGACGCTAATTGTGTTGTAGGAATGAAAGTCTTGCAATTGTTAATTCTAATCGTGTTTGTGTTTTTGTTTTTGTAAGCAACGTGTTGTTTTAGTTGATATTTTGGCGAAAATTTTGTGTAAAAATGATCGAAATGAAGATTTATACTTTACATGCTCTTAGACTATGTAAGCATGGGCATCTTACAATTGTAAATTCTAATCGTGTTTGTGTTTTTGTTGAGAATACCTATGTTGTTTTAGATGAATTTTTGGCGTAAATTTCGTGTTAAAATGATCGAAGTTAAAAATTCTGCTGTTGTAAATTGTAATCGTGTTTGTATCTGTGTTTTTGTCGATAATAATTATGTTGTTTTAAATGCCGCACGCTTGTGCGCCTGCGCAACGAATGTCCTCAAATATATTTGTTGTTATCATAAAAATAAGCCTACGTTTCGACAAAGGTTTTAAATTATCCTCACACAACTGATGCATTTAGAGTAGGTAGAGAATTAGACAAGGAAGACTGCGTTCTTTATTTTTGACAACGAAGAAGATATTCTGTTGGAAGTGACGCAATGAATATAATGAAATAAATAGACATTTTGTATGAACAGTTAATAGAAATTAATTAATAAAAAACCTAATTGATTTTAAAAAGACTGACTGGTTATGACCTGTTATTGTCAATAGTTTTTTTAAGGCTCAAATATACAATATTTAGTCTGCAATTTCCAGTACTTTTTGTCTTTCATTTTAAAAATGATAAGCGATTTCTAACACCCATTTACTTAAAACTTACCAATGTTTGTTGTAGAATAATCAATCACCATCGCGTCAGTAATCGACAAATTAAAAATACACTATCAAATGAACATTGTTAACAGATCGCCTTACAGGCCGCGCCCACAAGATGGCCGTTGCGCTGGCTCTGCTTTGGCGCTGAATATTTTTTATTGATATATTGACAGTTTTGACAGTTTGATTTTTTAATGCCAAAAAGGCAAAGACATCATATTATTTGGTCAAAATCATTTTCATGAATATTTTTCATTTTTCAGTCACATATTGAGTGTTTAAAATATTAAAATCATTTATTCTAATAAAGACGGATAGATGCTTTTCTAACATAGGTTGTGCGGTAGCACACACAGCTCTAAATAAAAAGAAACAGTACTGAAAAGTACGATGTTCTTTTAATTTCTTTAAATTTAACGTCAACAAAAACTTATCAAATGAAACATCACTAGCATAATTAATCTATCAAATTAGCGACTATAATGAATCCAATATAAGAATCGATAAAATAATCGACATCGGTCGATTCTACACACGATTCTAGCAATAAACGATTACCTTAATCGCGTAATTTTATTGGCATATTGCATGAAATAATACAACCCTGTAATTTTGTGCAAGCCCTATCCTATAGGTTTCAAAGTAGCCTTTAATTTAAAGTATCTAGTTGATAAATATGGCGAGTTTGTTTAGAACGGTATGTCAATATTTCTATGTTTTTGCAGCAAATTGTATCGCAATTATGAACGCTTTAACTATCGATCAAATGGATTATAATTAGATGGCTTAAACTCTGTTTAATGTTCAATTTAATTATGTAAAACGTAAAATTGGACATAGAGCAAGTTAAGATATCGCTTTGTAAGATATGCAGCTGGGTTATTAATATTTATGATTTTCTTTTCAGCTTCACGCTGTTTCCCAGACAAAAAGGGAAGGCATTCGCCATTTTCCGCTGAATTCCTAAAGCATTGTGTGTTGGCGGCGGCTGGCGGAACTCAGCGCCGCGTTTTGCCTGGACTCCAGAGCGAAGAAATTTAAATGTAACATATTTAATTTCCTCGATTGACATACGAACCCACGACCTAACACATTTAGAGTCACATGCTTGTGTCTAAGCGAATAGTCTAAATAAATAATGATTTAATTTTTAAGATTTAATATAAGTGCAAAAGCATAAAGCTCAATTTATTCAATACAATTATAAGTGACGTTAAATTAGTCTCTGTTTTGTTTAAAATTTACTACAAAAAGTAAATATTATTAAAAATTTTATTTTTATTCGCTAACGTATGAATTAACAAGGAATATGTAAAGTAAATTTTAATTAAGGGATTACGATAATGTAATCTTTGAGCTTTAAATTATAAAACTTAAACATAAATATGACTGCTTTTTCAAATAGAGATAAGTATATAACAATCATAAATATTCTAATAAAAAAATGAAAAACTAAATTGCAGATAAGTATTTTAAATTGTACGATTTATTTTCATCGTTTTATATACTATTAATAAAACATCAGCCACTAAAATGTAAATTTAAAAAGTAAATAAAAAAAATAAAGTTCTCCATTGGAACAAACGTCAATGTCATTCTGACGCGCCATCGTACTGTCAATTAGACACGTTATTAAATATTTGCAGTTTACTATTATAAAGCGTGACACGAGATCGTAAATGGATGGTTTATTGCTTTTATCTGTTTAGCAGGCTATTTATACGAGGGACTTATTTACCATTTATAAAGTATCTGTTTACTTAAGTCCATAAACGATGTTCTTTCAAATTTGGAAAAAAAAATATATCTGTAGAGTTGATTATTAGGTGGGAAAAGTTCTTATAAGATATCGTTCTGATACGATTTATTTTCCTATTCATTTCGCTATGTTATATATAACTAAATAGAGAATTATTTGTTTTTATTATTTGCAATTTTTAATATTTTCTAAATATTTTTTTGGAAATTTAGTTTTATTAGTTAATATAATATTTTAGTACAATGTTGTAATTTAATCTATCTACATTTAACCTTCGGACAAGTTCATCTATAATTACCGTATAGAGAATAAAACCTCAGACTAAAATAGGATTCAAGACAAATATAGCGAATAATAAATCGAACTATTGATTGGAATTTACTATTATAAATTTATTTATAAATCAAATTAAATGTTTATAGTAAATTATGTAAATTGTACCTAGTTACCTATCTACTAATAAATTTATTTGTCTTCGTAATTGACTAGTTTTTTATAGGAATAAAGTTTGAGCCCAGTAAATTAGCTTTTCTTATTTATTTTATTTTTTTAGTTTAACGCATGTAGCAGAGAACGCAACGTACGTAACATAATGCCTCCAGAATTCGGTAGAAAGTGGGGAATGGAGTGTCTTAACATTAGGTTCCCTCTGCCTACCTTGGTGTGTGCGGGATACAGCGTGATGCTGATTTACATTTTTTTTGTTGATAATTTTGATCTTTGATTTGACTATGTAGCACCTTATTTTTTTTGACAAACTCCGTTACTTTTTTGCCACTAGTCAAGAGAAATACAAGAAGATAAATAATATAAGAAGATAGAAAAGAAATAATAATATTACTTTAGAAAATATTTTTGAATTTACATCATCTCGCAAACTTATTTAAAATTATTGTTACTTTTGTATGAGAAGTTTTTCGTCTATCTTTCGCTTTAATGCATTTAGCAATATGCCGCTATATTATTATTTTTTTAATTCTTTCCACCTTTATGGTAATTTTCTAGAAATAGTCTTCTTACTTTTACAGATTTTCCTAAGTATTTCGTGATTATATTTTCATTTTTAACATATCAAAGTACATAAGAATCAGTGAAGAATATTTCTTATTTCTTTATTTTCAAATAGTAATACAACTTTGGTAAGAAAAAATGTACCTACGAGTATCTCAACTAGTTACAGAATATAAGGCTTTATATCAAAGATCTGTAACGCGTATTTCATTGTAATACAAGAAAAAGGTTAATAAAACTATAGAAACAATACAATGAGCACAAACGCTACAATTAGACAAAAAAGAATCAATTCAATTATTTTTTTTAATAAAAAAAAGTGCTTAATGACGCTAATTAAACGACAAGGTCTGAAGCGGAGGCAGAATACAAGATACATTCGAGGAGGTGAGTTTAAAAAGTTTAAAAGGGTTTGGCGGGAAAACCTGACGTCACAAAGGCGTTCGGATTTTGAACAGTGTGTTTTTTTTTCGAAATTTCCCGCGCTTTGATGTCACCCTCGAAATTTGTGCCCTTGTCGCGAATACTTAAATAATAAAATATTGTTTTAATGTCATACATAGTATTAAATAGTTTAATTAAAATCACGTTTAAAGCATTAATTATAATTTAATATTCTGGTTTTGCTATCTATAAATAATATAAAATTATCATGGGTGCTTTTGAATGGTCTTTTTTGCGGTTATGGCGTAACTCAGTTATTTTTTTCTTTTAGGTGTTGTGTAATTTTTTTCCTAATTAAACATATTTAAATAAGTAATTATTTATTCATAATGATTATAGCCTCATCCATAAATTAGATAAGAAACATAATTTTTTGTTAGCTTAAAAATAGAGCACAATTTACGATTTAAATTTATATGGCTTTTTTTGTAGAAAAAAAAATTATAATAGATAATAAAGATTGAGAATAATATTTCATAATATTATTACAAATTATTGAAATAATTTTATGCGTCTATATATAGATATAATTGTATTCACATTTAAATGAATGAATGAGATGGAGAATAAGATAAAAACTTGAAACTTTCAAAGCTAGTTTGGGGGGCTCTAGTATAGGCTGTATACTTTGACATAACAATTCTGACATAACCTCAAATTTAAGTTTAAAAGGTATCATTAAAAATATACATAAGTCAGTATATAAAAAACGTTGAACTATATTTTTATCTATATTTTTGCAATAATTAATTAACAATATAATGTAAAGAAAATATAAATACGACCAATACGAAGAAAACTAAAGGTTCATTGCTTCTATATAGATTGTTTTAGGCACAAATTAATTGTAATATATTAGTATTATTGCCAAAATTTTTATTCGTAGTTTAAGGCCCTTTTTAAAGTGAATGTTTTTTTTAAAATAACATGTGACGTACCTAGCTCATTTTTTTATGAATTTAACATGTATTATTATTAACAAAATAGTTTTAGAATTATTATTAGGATTATTCTAAAATAATATGCAAGAAATACAAATTTTGACTATAATTTATAGGCCTGTGGCAACGATTTATGGTGGATTTAACACTTAACTGTACGACTATAAAGCTTGGTGACATATCGTAAAAAATAATAGTTTATGATGTGAATGTCTAACTTTTTTCTAGTTTATACGTTAACAGTGGACCCCAACGCGGCTACGCCCGCTTGAACTATACGATTATTTATTAAATATATTTATGAAATTATTTTCAATTTTCAATAGAGAGATGCGTTAAGCAAGCTCATTTTGGGTGACGTTTTCTAACACAAACTTTGCAAATCGTTGCTTAGCAACGATGTTATTAACATGGCGGAATAAATTGCATGTCAAATTAATAAGCATTTTAACATATTAGTATATATCGATAATACTACAAATATGAGAAAAAAAGTATCCTATGTTCATCCCGAGACCCTCAAGTATCTCTATATGAGTATTTTATCACAATTAAATTAGCAGTTTGGCCCCGATTGCGTGAAAGACAAACAGACAGACAGATAGAGGTACTTTCGAATTTATAATATAGGTATGGATTATTAAATTTTAATAAAAACAATCTCAGTATTATATTAGCAAAAATGTTAAGATCACGTAGTTTTTAATATATTATTTCATGTAAAATTGTGCATTTTTAAATGTTATATCAATTCATATTCATATATTTTAACTATTTTATTTGTTACAATTAGTCTATTGCATCTTTTTATTGATAATATAAATAAAAAAAACTGTTTTATAAAAAATCTATTCTATAAAAAAGTCTCACAATCTATAATTAATGTAGAAGAACATCCCGTCGGATGTTACGGCTGGCGAAAAATGCGCCTATGACTCATACGGCTCCCTAAATATACTGCAAGTAACTTGCAAACCTAGAATTAATGATTATATTTAATTGTTATTAAACAAATAACTTAGTATGGGAAAGATTTTATAAATTAGAATTTGTATGCGAGTCATTATTTACGGAATGAAAACGTATATATATTTGTTGTAGAGTTCGTCGAAGTTTTTATGTAGAGTGTGTTATAAATTTGAGAATATTTGAACTGTTAGTCTTATATACATTTTCAAATTTAATTTGCTTTGAATATGGGAATTATAATAGAGATTTGTTGGTCATAAATCAATATTAAGAAAAAATTTCATTCAACTATAATTTTATCTAGCCGGCATACCGGTTTTCGAATTATATTAATAAACCGGAATTTAGCAATAATTATACTATGTGAATATTTTGTAATGAATGAGAGAGCTGCTATAATTTTTGAGCTGACTTGTTTTTGTAAACAAATCTACTTCATCACATTGCGAGTTATGTTTACAAATATAAAGACCTAGTTCTTAGCACTTACCGAGTCCTACAGCTATCTAAATAACGCGAATTATCAGTAAGCGACGTTCACACACAACACTGACACAATCACACGGCGGCGCGGGCCCGTACTGACCTGCCACTCTTGGTGATGACCATCTCGGTGCCGAGCTTGTGGAACTTCTCCCACAGGTCCTTGCCCTCGAGGGTGACCTTGGGGTCGTCCTGCACGCCGTCGTCGTCGGGCGGCAGCGGCGCGTAGGGCGGCGGTGGCGGCTTGAGCAGCGGGCAGGGCGCGGACAGCGCGGCGGCGGCGGCCAGCGCGGCCGGCAGGTAGGGCGGCGGCGGCAGCGCGCCCGCCGTCAGCAGCGCCGACACCGAGAAGTCGCTCGGCCGCGGCGCCAGCAGCGGGTGGAAGGCCACGGCGTCGCGCCGCTCCGCACCCTCGAAGCGCATGCCCGCGCCGCCCGGGGCCCACGGCGCGCGCTCCACCGTCGGCTGCAGTCGCGCGAGCGCCCGCTCATGCACGGGCCATCCGCCTCGCGTCGGCACTAGCGCTCACTCGCTGCTCTCTCCGTGACACCCGCTCGCGCGGCAGGCGTCAAACGACTGGCCGGCGGCGGCGCCTCCGACACCCTCCCGCCGCGGCCAATGGCGCGGCGCGGCCCGCCCCCTGCGCGCGGGCTGCGGGGCGGGCGGGCGGACGGGAGGGGTTGGCGGGGCGGGGCGCGGCGCCGTCAGCCTTGTTTTTTCGTCGCGCGAGGTGTCCGCTCCGCCACACCTCGCGCGGCGTGGCGGGCGCGGCGGGCGGCGTGGCGGGCGCGGACCCGCGGTCGCTAATCTGGTTAATGCGGGCGAGGCCGCCTCCTTCTAATTGGAGACGTTTCCGTTCGTTCGTCAATTGAGCTCGTTCGAACGATGTCTCCTGGCGACTCTACCACTTGTGAGCGGTAGAGTCGCCGGCGTCTCGCTGCGGGTGCAGTTTTACTATTATCTATTACGACTAGACTTGGAGGTGATGCGCGTGCACTTGATATGAAATTAAGCTTATTTTCGACTAAACTGAAAACTTAGGTCGTTCTACGATTTATTGTAAAGCATAAATGTAGAAGATTTTATAATAAGCATTAAAAACACTTGCAACGTATAAATAAATTTACTTTTTAACTTTGACCTTAGATGATTTAAATAAAAACAACTAAGTAGGTATAGTATATTAGTAAAATAATAATATTTATTTTGACAGCTCTAGCTAGTAGTAAGCTCTACGTTAACATTATTTAATTAAGTGAAAATGACGACATATTATTTCGAAGTGTGTAATAAATGAACATTTAATTGTTCAAATTAATCCAACTAGAGCATTTTGTTCTATAATTATTACTTTATTTAGCACTGAATATTTTAAAGACAGTAGGTACCTATTATATTAAGTCTCCAGAATTTGGCAGAAAGTGGGGAACGGAGTGTCTTCACACTAGGTTCCCTCTGCCTACCCTGCTGTGTCGGGATACAGCGTGAAGCTGATTTATTTATTTATTTATTTTTTTACCTATTATATTATTATATTACTTTTAAAGCTTAGGCAGTAGGAAGTAATTTGTAAAAACATGAATTTCGACATAAGATAAAAATTTTAGTATCTATCTACTATTGTCATTTAGAAAAATATCAAATAAAATTTATAAATTTAACTAATTTAAATTGTAAACTCTACAATGGTAGAATATAAATTAATTATAAGTGTAATTTCCCTATAGTAGTCGCCTGTAACTTTGTAGGCGAGGACTTTAAAAGGTAAAATGGAAAATTTCATTTCAATCCTGTTTTTCAAAATTTCTCGAAATTCAAGCGGGAACGGGAACGAACAGCGTTTTCCATTCGGGATTACAAAAAACCGGGAACCTCCCGTTCCCTTATTAACTTAATACGCATGTCTTTTAAGAACTTCCCCACAAAGCTTCAACTTACGGTTCAGGTTTTAAAATGAAAAGATTGTTATTATAAATAATATATGTATATATAACTTTATGTTACTACATTCTTTAGGATTTCATTAAAATAAAATAAAAAATTAATTGATTAATATAAAAATAATATGTCGATATAAAATATAATTAAAATTAACAATTTGACGTTCTGTATTGTTAATAACTAACTATGAATAGTAAAGGGTTTATTGGTGTATTAAATATAATTACCGTCGTCGCTATTCGTAGATATTAAAATTAATGTTATTTTAAACTTATATACTTACCTATATATTTATAATTGACATTAAAAAAGTTAATTTCAATTAAATTTGTATTTAATTAGTCTGTATTTTTTATAATTGTATGATTATATAAGTTATAAAGTAGAATTATAAAATAAATTTACTCATTTAATTATATAAGTCGTAATATATGTTTAATATTATATTATAATGCCTCCAGGATTCGGCAGAAAGTGGGGAATGGAGTGTCATAACACTAGGTTCTCTCTGTCTACCATGCTGTGTGCGGGATACAGCGTGAAACTGATTATATTATAACTAAATTTAATTTCTTTTGTTGGCATTTTTTAATACTTAACTCGCTCTTGGCGCATGGGTACGTGTGACTGTAACGTGAGGGTTATGGGCTCTCATTCGGGGGAATGAAATATTTAAAATTTTCATATCCTCACTGGTAACGAGGCACACCGCTCCACTCACTCTTGCCTTACAAAACGCAATGTCTTAAGTATTCGGCGGAAAGTGGGGAAAGAATTTCAGGTTCCTTAAATAATCCGTGAAAAAGAAGAAGAAAAATTATTCCTTAAATAATCCGTGCACAAATATGTTAATGTCAATTTATATTATTTTTAAGAAAAAAATATAATAGAGTTGCACAAAAAGCTAATTTTTGTTTTAAGTTAATTTTCATTTTTAGAGTATTTGAGCATGATTTTTAAAGTTTCCGTTTTACCATACAACGAAGGATTACAAGACAACTCTACCCAGGAAAATAATAATTATCTATGTATAAACAAATACTAGGAAATAGTGTTTTAATTACGTTATTGTTATTAGTAGTTATTTGCAAATCAAAGTACCTACTTAATTTCATTGTTGATTATTAATACAAAGAAAACATTTATTTACAAAATTTTTACTTTATACTATGTGGGTATACTATACATTTATTATACATTTAGTTTATACTAAATTTCGGCAGCTTAGAAAGAATTAATAAATCGTATAGGTAATTGATTTAAATGTATTATAAATAAATCGATAGTTTATTAACAATAAATAATTTACTTAGGTATATTTTTTTGCTTTCTTTTTATATTTTTTCAATAGATGAATAAATTTACTAAGAAGAAATCTAGTCGTCAATGCTTCTGCACCTTGTAAAAATTTTAAAGAACGCTACGTTACACGCTACGTTAGTGTCGCCTGGTATTTTCAATAGAAATCCTATTGAATACTATTTGAACTCACAACTATCATTTAGATATAAATAGGTATTGGCACTCTACCGGTGCGGTGCATTTCTAATTCGAATTATTAAAATTATATAATATAAAAAAAAAACTATAAGAACAGTTTTTTATATATGTTTTTTATGAAAATTATATCTAAGTACAGAGTTTTAAGCTCTACAACCACTTGAAATGAGCAGAATTCGAACCAACATCTATGAAAAAGTTTTTACTTATATAAGATAATCACACCAATATCAAAGATTTAAATTTTAAATTAATTTTAAAATTTAAAAAATGATTTAAATTAAAAGATATGATTTGACGAGTATGTGAATGGCTTTTATATTATTACAAAACATGAAATCGACAATTTTTGTAAAAAAAATGTTTTATTGTTTGTAATTTGTTTTCTTATTATGGAAAGAATTGTACTGACAAATATAATATATATTTTTTAATAATTTACATAGCCACATAGCTTTAGATTTGTATCTTAAAAAATTATAAATGTAAACTCAAAAGTATTAACTGTATACTTTCGGAGTTACTAACCGAAAAAAACTATTGTTTAATCAATAACAGCATTTTCTGTATTTAATATCTCCCTAACTATAAAATAATTGAAATTTTACTTAAATTTCTTCACCTTGTTTTATATATTTTATATAAAATATAATTGGTAAAAACATAATTTAATCAATTTGGAAATTAAATGGACAAATTATAAATGCAAAATGATTTTTACTTTCATGTTATATTAAAAACCTTCTCGAATATGTAGCAGCTCGTTCCTCACATACCTATAGAAGACATTACAAAATATTATTAGTCCTATCGTCCATTTTTTCATCGAAACCCCGCGGTATTCAGAGTTGAGTGTTGCCATAATCGAATTTGTTTTAAATATTTCTTGCAGGTCCGGCAGATGATAGGCGTCCAAGAATTTTCAAACAAAAACGAGACATTAATGGAAGTAAAATATTTATGTTATTAGTACCAATGCATGTAGGTACCAGCTTTCTGAACGATGTCAGCGATATAGAAAAGTTTTTTTTTTTTTTTTTTGCTTTCTTGTATTGGAAAACAATTAATTGTTATTTATGTCATTGTTAACTTTAGTGCAAATTGTTTTCGAAACTTGTTGAAGGAATTTGTTTTATTTGTTTTGTTTAATTACTAGATGTAGTTGGTAGGTGTGTTGATGCCTATATGCATATTCTTATTTATATATCTTATATAGATACTTATATATATATATATATATATATATATATATATATATATATATATATATTTTTTCATAACTGACTGACAGGAAATTACTGGACTTGGAAAGTAGATTTTTTGTCTCTTCAGTGTTCTTTTCTTTTCTTTCAGCTTCACACTGTATCTGGCAAATAGCAGGATAGGCAGAGGGAACCTAGTGATGACACACTCCGTTCCGCGATTTCTGACGAATTTTGGAGAAATTGGGTGTTGAGTGGCAGAATTCAAAACTGCGTTTAGCGTCGCTAACATAGCGAGAAAAATTAAAACAATAAATATTTTTTACCCACAAGTGGGAATCGAACCTACATCCTATCGTCTCGCACGCTTGTACCTAAGAATAATTATAATGATCACCAACACTACATAAATACTAAATACAAAAAGAAATGGTTTTTGTAGTGCATGAAACTTAATTACTTATATGCTTTTTTCTAAATATATTAATATATAATATCTATATACTTATATTATACCAAAAGCATATTCTGTATTGTATTCTCTTCAAAAAGTATTTATTCATCGATGACCAAAAACGATGCTATTATATCCATGTAATTATACTCGAACTAACTTTTTTCTCAGTTTTCTGTCAAATGTACCTACTAAAGAAATATAGAAAAAATGATTTGTGTCTATATTTATAGCTAAATGAATATTTTAGTAGCATGTGTCTTCTATAGGGCAAATATTTAAACGTATAGATGTTTCCCCTATAAGGTTAAATACATTTCGTTCTTCGATCACCGCTAGGGGCAATAAGAAGCCGTCGTAGCAGGCGACCGTCACCGCGATGGCTATAGATTCGATTCCCATTTACGGCATTAAAATATATATATATTTTTTTACATATTTAAAGTGTTATACCACATCTAATTTTATATATTTTATATGTTTTCTAAAAAAAATATATTGGCATATTTAATATTTTCATTTCGAGTCTAATATTTTCATAGTCGAATTCCACCACCAAGAATACGACAAAGTAAATTGGGAAAGGACAGGTATCAATCAATACAAATTTACATATAATTTTACTAAAGCTATATAAAATAACATACGCAAATAGATATCATCAGTTTTCCTCGAATTTGACCATCTCTATCGCAGTCCGTGGTAATGCGTCAACGTGTTCCCTAATATAGATTTCTAATAAGAAAACATCATTAATAATGATGTTAGCGTTGGATTTGCGTAGTCTTTAAATATCTCTTTATTATACCTTTACGAGGTATCCCGCTAATCTGAGGTACGTTTAGGGAACCTGGGAATCTAGATAGATCTAGTTAAATCGTGTAAGTAAGTCATGGCGCAGTGTACAAGCGTGCGACTGTAAACGACAAAAACGGCGTTAAGTTACACTCAACATGCAATACCCCGGGAATTCGGCTACAGTAATTCCTAATACATCGTGAATCTAATAATATGACGTCTTTGTTGCATCAAATGTCGGATAGAGGCAACCATATGTGTATGTACTTTTATATTGTAACTGATATTTATTTAACAAATAATTTTGATTCTTTTTCTTCATTTATAAATTTATTTTATATGACTAACTTATACTGAATGTCTGAATCTAGGAGCTTCTTACAGATTTTTTTTTTTATTCATTTATTATATTAATTTGATTTCTTAAAAGTACAAAACAATTAGAAACCTAATCCTTAGTCTAAGAACACATTTTTGTAATTAAAATCTACTAATTTCTCATATAATATTGGCCACAGAAAGTTGCATAGAAAACAGCGCCATCTCTCGGCGAGTAGGCGTAGACTAATGTACGGAACAGGTTCTAGTAACGATATAAGTTAATGATCATCCAGCTTAGTGGTCTTGGAGATTATCTTTATATGTTATTCTACTGGTTTCATCATTTTGTTATAGCTTTATTCCTTTTATATTGGGTGTCTTGTTTAAATATGTAAGAAGCAAAAAAATCGAGCTTCACGCTTTTTCCCTCTTTTCCCGTGTAATAGAATAGGCAGAGTTCCCTCTACCTATTCTATTACTTATTTTAGACTCTCCATGCTCATCTCATCCAATTTTATACTCTCCTATCAATTTTCGAGGCATAACGTGGTGAATGGGGAATATTAATGAAAATAAAATTAAAATAATATATGTATAAACTATAAACTTTTCAAACTTAAACAGCTTATTTCTAGCTACTATAAATAAATGAAGAACATTCAACAATTTATTCAAATTATAAATTTAGATAGGGGCCATTACAGTACAGTGGGACTGTTGAGTGATCGCTACAGGTTCCTCACGCTGGCAAGAAAAGGAGCGGCGTTAAGTTCCGCACAACACACAATTTCTAAAATCCAGATAGGAAGCGAAGAAAAAAATATCTTTACAGTAGTTTCTCTCTACTTACCCTACTACCCTACCCTACTTACCCTATGAGATACAGCATATTTTATAAACGTTCATAGTATAGGAGCAGGAGATTTTTCATCTTGTTTTTTTCACAAAATATACCTATCTATTAAACGATAGTATAGACGACCCACTTACTAATTTTAAAATATTTGTATTAAACCTTTTTATAGCTTCACGCTGCATCCCGCATATTACCCAGTTTTCCAGAGGAAATCTAGTAATAAGACATTCCGTTGTATAATTTATGCCGAATTTTCGAGGTATTGCATGTTGAATGGCGGAACTTAACTCACTGCGTTAATAATAATAATTTTATTTATGTATATTTTATGTATTCTATGTACTTATAGTGTATTAATTATATTTACTTTTGTAGGTATCATTAAAAGATACTATAGTGTTAGATTTAATCTCACAGATTAGATAGAATTCTTTTGACAAATAAATGAGAAATATTAACAAATTTTCCAAACAATACACAAAAAACTTCCTATACCCCTGAAACGAACGACATTATAAAGCTCAATCAATAGATACTTAATAAGAATAAAGAAAAATCGCAGCCAGGAAAAAGAAAATGTCGACAATTGCGTCTCAAAAGCGTCGGGATATCGTTCGATAAGTAACAAATTTCCTAAACACGGATTACAAGGAACCTTGTCGAATTAACCGACATCGACGCAAACGGAGTTTCCCAAGGTAAGTGATTCGGATGTTATTTCGGCAGGAGTGCGAGGGGTCCCCAAGATGGGATAATAAGTGCTCAAAAGAGGTATGATCGGGAAAATTCGCTTATGAGACCGGGGGAAGGTGTCTGCTTTGGTGTTTCGAATTTAAATTGTGGGCTCTTGGTTTGAGGGTCATTGTTGGATAAAATATTTTCGGTTCTACCCACTTTTGTTGTATTCGATTATTAGAGTTTAAGGATAAAAATGTAAATGTGATTTCGAAATTAATTATTCATTTGTCGTTTGCAATTGATTAAGAACAATACTGTATATTTTTCTTATCTTTTATGAGGTAGACTGGAGGTATAATAAATATTACCCAAGTATATTATATTTTCATTTAATGTTATATTGAATCAAAGTTAAATGCCACACTAGTCGAAGTGTGAAAGGATCTATAGGTAATATTTTCGTTTACAAAACTATTAATAGGTAAAAATAAATATATATTTTTTAATATTTCTCTATCCTACCAAATAATTAATATAAGAACAAGTTTATTTTACGCTGTTGCCTCAAAAAACAATATCAAGTATATCCTTTATCGTAATAACAAGCATCTTTGCATATCAACTATTCATTCTAAATTCTAATTAATCGATATAAATTGGCATACAGAGTTATTCAAAGGAAACCTAGTACTAATACATTCCGTTTCCCACTTTCCACCAATGTTTTCGCGGCATTCCGTGTTGTGTGGGGAAACTCAGCAACGGGTTATGCCTAGTTGCCGGAGCCAAGAAATGAAAATATGAAATATATCATTACCTCGAGTGGGAATCGAACTCACAGCCTGTCATGTTAACCAACAATACAGGCAAACAATAGGACTGGTGTTAGAACGAAAAAAAAAACAGTAAATCTATCAACTCTAAGACTAATTAGGTAAGCGCTACAGCGAGGGCGTCTCGTTTAAAATTTCAAACAACGAGTAATTTTTACGGCGCATTTTCGAAGAAAACCACTGTGGGTGGGCTTAATACGACATGGCTTAGAAAACTTAATCTCTCACTTAACCAGAAGGTCCAAGGTTCATTTTGGTCCGACCAGACCTATTTAGACGTAAAATTAGAAGTTAGTTGAGAATTATAAGCGTTTTATTGATAAAATAAAAGTTTTTTTTTTCTAACAGTAGTTTGTGAAACTTTTATTCCGTTTTACTCGCATGGGAACATCTCATGTTAGATAACAGTGATAAGAGCCAATATGTCGGCGAAGATGTGACATTTTATATCTTTTTTTTTTATTTTATGATAAATTAAAATACAAACGTTGTATGCTGTAAAAGTATATGGTAGATCATAATTTTAAGTATTTTGTTTTAGTGGAGCTTCTGTTATTTTAAGTGCTATGCTTATATCAGCTAGGGGGCTGCATTATCTATAATTTGAGGCCACTCGTGGCCCAGGAGCACAAGCGACAGTAAACGCGATAGGTTGTAGGTTTTATTCCCATTGGGGGAAATGAAATATTATTAATGGATATTTTCATTTCTTAGCTCTGAAGAAGTATGGTTTTGAGTTTCGCAATGGCTCGAATTCAGGAACGAAGTGTTTTAACACTAGGTTTCCTCTCTCAACCCATCCAAATGCTGGATATAGCGAGAAGCTGAAAAAAGAAATGGTAAAAGTATATGACAGAGTACAATTTAAAGTTTTAGTTTCAGTAGTGCTTCTAATTTAATATAGTGAATATGTTTAAATCAAAAGGGAACCTGGGAACCTTAAGGGGATTCCTGAGGCATCGCGGGTTGCGTAACTCCGCCTTGACATCAGAGCGAAGAAATGAAAATGTTTCCATGACGCGACTGTTGACGCCNTATAATTTGAGGCCACTCGTGGCCCAGGAGCATAAGCGACAGTAAACGCGATAGGTTGTAGGTTCTATTCCCATTGGGGGAAATGAAATATTATTAATGAATATTTTCATTGAGTTTCGCAATGGCTCGAATTCGGGAACGAAGTGCTTTAACACTAGGTTTCCTCTCTCAACCCATCCAAATGCTGGATATAGCGAGAAGCTGAAAAAAGAAATGGTAAAAGTATATGACAGAGTACAATTTAAAGTTTTAGTTTCAGTAGTGCTTCTAATTTAATATAGTGAATATGTTTAAATCAAAAGGGAACCTGGGAACCTTAAGGGGATTCCTGAGGCATCGCGGGTTGCGTAACTCCGCCTTGACATCAGAGCGAAGAAATGAAAATGTTTCCATGACGCGACTGTTGACGCCAGGGTTGTTGGTTCAATCCCTAATTGTGGTAATAAATTATTTTCATTTTGTCTGTCTCGAGTAAGCGCTCTTGAGATCGGCTACTCAACACAGTTCCCGAATTGGGACGGAAAGTGATCCACGGAATGTATTGACACAAGACTATTTCTGCCTAAGCTACAAAATCATTTTTAACTTATCTTTTGTTTAGTAAGCTTAATATCTAGTGAATAAGATAAATGAATCATAGATTTTAGTGATAAACTGTAAAATACAATATTTACATTTTGAATATTAATTGGCAAATAAGGCCATCGTGGCGTATAGTGACTTACTAAACGGTTGATGTAGGTTCGATTCTCATTCGAGGAATTAATATTTTTGAGTTATTTTATTTCCCTGCTCCTTTAAATTGGGAGTTAGGTTCCGTGTGTATTCGTGACGGCTAGGGGTTCACTTCCCACAAATTTTAATTGAAATTAATATTTTCAAATGCTCGCTCTGGTAACAAGGCAAAGCTCTCCGCTGAGTTCCTCGACTCAACACGCAATGCTTCGAGAATTCAACGGAAAATAGGTAACTCTGTATCTTAACAATAAGTTCCCAAGTTTCCTCTGCCTACCCTGCTGGTATACAGCGTGAAGCTATAAGGACGGATATTATTATGATTAGGCTAAGTACATTAAACATACGCATGAGCGTATCTACAAATATTTTCTGGGGGGCTAAGCTAAAGTCCAGGCACTTTAGCTTTGAGCAGATATGTTCGTGTAAACGTTGTTTTTTTTTAGGGATATTTTATTTTTTAAATTAATTTATAGAGTGGGCACAATAATATTCTGGGGTGGGCACATATACATACGACACAATGAAATACCTAGGTATATCATATTCAATACATTTTAATTCAATTTAAACCAGTACTATTCCACTACAATATCTAGTCTACGCCATACAAAATATATCTACGAACACACAGTCATCCGCTTCGCTACCCACGCGAAGACCTCTCGAGAGCTAGGGGACCGAGGGGACCTAACTTCTAAGTGAAAAGGTACCTATACCCACCTATATCTACATTCCGTTCTTATGTAAGTCCTAGAGTAGGTAGCTACGAAGTACTCAAGACCCTTATATTACAAAAAAACTGTTAATTTTCAAAGACTGAAATTAGTTTTTAGTTTTACTTTCAATAAACGACTTTAAGTTGATTATTGCTGGTATATGCTTAAGGGTATTGCATTAGGGTATGTATTTTAAGCTATTTCATTTTTTTAGATTCACGCTGTATCCCGCTTATAGCGGGTTAGTGCCTCTAACTAACCCGCTATTTTTACGTACATAGTACAATTGAAGTTGAATATTAAGTGATTGAGCATAATTCTTTTCTAAGATATTATTAAGAACTCTAAAAGGAGAATTGGCAGACCAAAACGAAGATGGCGAGACGAGCTGGACTATTACAAGCCTGTCTGGTGTTCAACAGCACGAAATAGAGCAGAGTGGAAAAAATGGAGAAAAAAAATGGAGATGCCTTTGCCCAACAGTGGAAAAGTACAGGCTAGGGAAAAAAAAAGATATCATTACCCATGTCAACTGTAGAACAGAGTGATGTATCTCAATTTGAATTTAGAAATATTTATTTGTTTATAAGGAATACGTAAGTACTAAAAAGAATTGTAAGATTATTTATCCTTGCGATATGATTTGTGTGGGAGCGATGGGGTCTGAAAGACCCACGCGGACTAAACTTCCAGTAGGTATTATGGCTTAAAAGAAATTGTAATAATTTGAAGCCAGTAAGTACAAGCGTGTGACTATAAACACGATGCATTGTGGGTTGGATTCTCGCTTCCCTGAAATGCCTACTCTACTACAAAATAAATTGTAATAAATACCTTGAACAACCAATACGATTAATATGTATTAGATATTTTTTTTATTAATATTAAAAAATAATTAGAAATACTAAGACCGAGGATTCAACCTACTTTTTATTTGATATTGTAAAAGTAAAGATAACAAACACAATTTAATTAAACTAAATAACATTTTCATTAGCGATAATGCGTGAAGCTATAGTATAGTATTTTCATACAAAAAAATGTAGAGACATTATAATAGAAGTTACATATATCAAAATATTATTAAGAAAACATGAGTGGTACATGTATTTGACTGCAAACGCGACGGTTCTGGGTTCGACCCCCATTCGAGGGAATTAAATATTCATTATTTTCATTTCCTCGTTCTGATAATAAGAATGGTATGATATGGTTATAAGAAATCAATATTCCTATATCTATAATTATGTTATTTTTTCTATTCTGGTTAGACAATGCGTGGCGTTGAGTTTCGCATCTTAGTTCAAAACGTTCCAAATTCTAGTCGAATTAAGAATGGAGTGTCTTGACACTGCTGTTAAAAAGATACAGCATAATACAGAAAAAATACTATACAAGTTAAGAAAAATCAATGAAGAGAATCAACAAATAGTAAGCGCCATCTATTGGAGAGCAGCTGTAGAGTTATTGTAATATTATAATAAATAATATATTTTAGATATAATTTATATTAGGGGGACCATTTACAAATGTGTAATAAATATTTAGTATTATACATACATCCAATTGTAATTAATTTTACTTTTAACGGGACAATACAGAAAACAAAATAATTAAATTAGAAATATCGAATTATTACTTTACAGAAATGCGAAGGATAAAATGAAATATAAAGAAATAATAAAGTAATATAAAAAATAGAAATATTGGTAAAGTAGGAATCTGTTAGAAAAAATCTTTATAAAGAATTATCTCTATCAATAATTATTTTTAGGTTTTAAAATTAACACATCATTAATAATGGCTAACATTATTTATTACCAAACAAGAGTTTATTATTGTAAAACAAATGGAATAGGTTAGAAATTTAATATTTAAAATTACAATATTAGATTAGTTTAATTTTGCCACTAAAAATCTATGACAAACCAAAAGCATTAAAAAATCTTATCACAAAAAACTTCTACTAAAAACAATTCATACTCAAAAAGTCCCGTTGGTTCCCTCCATCAAAAATATAACAAGAAAATAATATAAAAACAACTTCAAAAAAAAAAACACCACGTTTCAAGTCCGCCGACGCGACGCCGACTTACTTTCAAATTAGACAGCTAAAAATCCGAATAAAAAAGTTCATATTCGGTACAAACATTGCACAGAACGGTGAGGACAAGTAAAAATAAAAACCAACTGACATTTTATTTTTCTCTGGAAGTAGCCTGAGCATTGTGGCTGCGCGTGCGCACCAAAACGAAAGAGAATCGACAACGATAGATGATATTGTGCGAGCGAGAGATACTCTGAAATCTATAAGAGAGAGAGAGATGTCGTATTTCTGGGCGTTTCTGATCGATTTTTGCATCCAATTAATGCTCAGTGGGCTTCCAAGGGGGCGTGGCTTGTTCGATTCAAACTAATAGTGATCGAGTTAAAATGATCTATAGATCTGCGCCCGCGACTCTGTATTGTTATCCTTAATATCGTCGACTTTATTTTATATTTACGTTGATGGCTGAATATATATACGTATTTTAGATTTTTTTTTGGTTTTTTGGGTTTTGGGTTCGATTGGGTTTTGAATTTGTTTTTGTTATGTGAGTTTTTGGTTTTTATATTTATTAGCTTTAGCAGTTTTATTTGTGATTGATATTATGTTATTTGGAAAATATTAATATTAGGTAATCAAATTCCATATAATAAATTAAATATGTAATAGAATATAATAGAATATAAAATATATTTAAAAAACTTTTAAAAAGGTGTTTACTTGAGATTTGCATTAGCTTAGAATTATTTCAACTCAATTATTTTAATAGTTCTGGTTTACCACACATTTTTTTCTTTTTTTAATAATCGAAAAATACCATTACTAGCGAAATTGTTAAATAAACGTCAAGAATCACATTTTAATAATCTAATAGTCGGTTTGGTCAAAGAAAAAAAATACATTAAATATTAAACTAAAATAGATAGGTAGGTACTTGAATAAATAAAATATTTTCCACTCGAACTAAAAAAAAAGGCTTTTAAATTAAAAACATAGTTTAGTCTACCTTTGATATAAAATTTAATATGACTAAATTATAACAAGATAATCGCTATAAACTGAATTATACTTCGTCTGTTCCATTATAAGAAGTGCTAGGCCCAACCCTTTGTAATTACTGTTTAAAACCTTTAACCTTTTATCGTAGTCTGTGTGTAGTTTATGGCTACCCCCCATCCCTCCTCTAGTGCCTATGGGGTTCTATATCGCTTTATATTTGACGGTTTTTAAACTATTTTAATATTTATGGCACTAAATTGGCGGTGTAAAGCAAGTTTATATGGTATTTTTTACATGTTAATTCAGATTTTTTTTAGATATTATATTTAGGAGTGAAGTTTAGAAATAAATTTGGAAAATCGTGAAAGTAATTTATTTTTTATTTCGAAAATGTGTTTTATATTTTTAATTATTCCATTTTCCAGCGGACAATTGTTAAATTTAAATTTAAAGAATAAGTGAAATAATATAGAAAATTACATACTAGCGTCAAGAGTCAGTTGGAGGCCAGTCGTGGCGACTGTAAATGCCACAGGCTGTGGGTTCAATTCCCAATCGAAAAATGAAATATTTACATTTTTAATTTTCCTTGAAAACGCAGCGTTGAGTCCGCCACTCAAGAAACTGACTGAGCTAACACTTTACTATTTTTTCTTAATGTATCATCATCATCAGTACCTAAAACGCAAACATTATTTCCATATTTTGACAAAATGTTATTAATATTTCATGATTTTTCAGCAAAGCTTTATCTACTCAAGAGAATTGTATTTTAAATATTTACCTAGAAGTGATTATGTTTATAGAGAAGTCAGTTTTTACATCTTAGTAAAATATATAGGTACCTAGGTAATAGAAATATACACCAGAGATCCAGTGAAATATGGAAATTCTTAGTACTCTCCTAAACTCACTCTACAAGGAAGCTATATGCAGTTGAGGCTATAGGTATGTCTCTTTCTGTCTGTTTGTCACTTAGTAATAGAAGAGCTCCCATCTCAATCGTCGGCCACAAGCTTAGGTTGGAGTCCCATAAGGGACGCCCTTGTTACCGTCGACGCCTTCTCAAGCAGCCACGTAGTGCTTGCAATTTTCGAGGAACACAGTACCCCTCTTCCCTGCTCAACTGGTGTCACTGTAAAGACCAAAAGGACTAAACCATAAACCCCCTAATCCCTAATCTAATAAAAATGACATCAAAAAATAGTTTTAGCCAAAAAAATCACCAGTGTGTATCAAACCTTAAGTAACATAACGAAGTAAAATATGTCGTGTAAAGTTCTCGTGTGAAAATGGAATTAAATGCAATCTAGATTGTAGTAAATTATGTGCTTCTTTCGTGTTAATACTATTTAGGTTTCCTTTATTTCTACTTTATGTAGGTAGGTACTATTTCTTATACTTTTATAAAATAACTTATCTTCCATTGCTATATCATTTTTTTTATCAGCATCACGCTGTATCCTGCAGGGTAGGCAGGGGGAGTCTAGTGTTAAGACACTCCTCCCTCCACTTTCCGCCGAATTCTGGAGACATCGCATGTTGAGTGGCGGAGTTAACCGCCACGATACCAGAGCGATAAACAGAAAACACTAAATGTTTCATTTCCTCAATTGGGGACTGGCCTCAGTCTAAATCTATAATGTATATATGTAAAATCGAAAGGTCACTCACTCATCACGAAATCTCAGAAACTACAAGTGCTAGGAGTCTCAAATTTTGCATAGGAGTTATTTATAGTGCGTGGATGCTCGCTAAGACGGGAACTTGCAATATTCGACTCCCAAGGGGTTATTTTTGGGGTTGAAAGCTTGTATGAAAATTCGTTACTACAAATGCTAGGAGTCTCAAATTTTGCATGGACGTTTCTTATAGGACGTGAATGGCGTGACGTATATGAAGACAGAAATTAATAATAACGTAGTTCAGGCGAAGCCGCGGGCGGGCCGCTAGTTTATAATAAACGATAAATTTCTCTGGTCCTGATGAAAATAGATTTTCTGGTGACACAGTCACTCTGTACCACAATTGAGCTTGCTGAACAAGACCTATCCAGAGATTGGAAATTATATTTTTGGGTGATGATTGTTTTTCTTTATATAATTTTGGCATCATTTGTAAAAGAACTATTAACTAGATGAATTTAATAAAGAAATATTTTTAACCGATTAGCCTTTGAAAAATAAATTACTATAAAGGCATAATATTAAACAAAAGCTTAAAATATTTTAATAAAACGCCTTCATCGCTATCTTGCAATTATCAACCATTAGTTGCATATCACTGCGTTCATTTCTCCCTTACGCCTAACAATCTAAATTATTTTACATGTTCAACTTAAACTTTTAATTACTCAAATTTGAACCTGTAACCTACGAACCAGAAAATAAAACCAATGAATCACAATCCAATAAACTACTATGCCCTCTCTAATCTAGCATCGTTATTCGCGTTGCGTAAAAAACGAACTGGCACCCTAATTACGTGATATACTACAGTTCAACCAACAAGCTATACCTATTGATTCTTATGGCCACACTAGACAAACAATAATCCTATAAAATATCAGTAGTGCACTCTAAAACTGAGGCTCGAAGCTGTAAGAAGTGTTATTGAAATGATAATACCAATGTCAACAGAATTTCAACTAGAATATGTATCCATGCATTCGCCAGTGTAATTATAACCAGCATTGGATGGCTCTCGATGAGACGCCCGTATGTCAAGGGCACTTCCTCCACTAATTGTTACTTTAGGCTTTATTATAACCATGCTTCAAACGAGTTAGCCAAATCTCGTTAGCCATTTCTGTCATTCCAATTACTCATTGTTGTTATTTTGTTGGGATTGTTTTTTTTTTTTTTTTCGTTTTTTTGAACACGCTCTATATATACGGATTATAGTTAGAGTTATGTGGAAATGCTGATATAATTGGAAGGTTGTGTAATTTGGTATCGTGACCTACTTCTATTCATTTTTGGTCATTATTACAATCCAATTTAGTATGAAATTTAGATTCTTTTATCACTTATTGTTAAAAAAATGTAAAATATTGAATGCAATTTGTATCTAGCTCCTCACATTTGGTTGGGGGAGATGATATTTTTGCTATAGACTATAAATAGACAACTAGGTCATATTGTTTTTCACAAACATATGCACTCACATCCAAATAAGCCTTTCAAAACGATACTTGCGAGCCGTTCACACAAAAAAATAACAATTTTCAACATTTTTCCATTAAAATTAGGCAATTTTTTTGTCAATTTAACAAAAAAAATGTTAAAAAATAAAAAAAAATTAGTCCCAACTTTGATTTCGCAGCTCTCAAAGGAAACGAATAATACAAAATAACTGTATACACAGATGTGTATTGTATTGTATGACGTCATTACCTGTATTGATGATGGCTCTCGATGTACCCGTATGTTGAGGGTACTTCCTCTCACTAATTGTCTGTTACTCTATATTTGATGATTTATTTCGCAAGGATCTGTTATACTGAAGTTGAAAATTGGCTTGTCGATATTGCAAGTGACATGAGAATTGGGTTTTTTTTTGCTTAAAATACTATTTTTTTTTTATATTTTTTTTTAGATTGATTAGATTTATAGTTATGCTATACTTTTTTCTATTTTCATACATCCCCATACACGCATGTGCATTGCAAACAAAAGTTTCGTGCGATATTAAGTGTCAAATTACATCTCATTATTTGTAATATTTTTGGAAGGGAAGAGATGGATGTCGGTTTCCTCGTTCTGAATAGCATAATTATTCATAAGCAGAAATAAACCTCGCACTTTTGTATAAGGCAATGTTTATTATTACTATAAAATTGATTAAAAATATATATTTTAGGATAACTTTTTAAATAATTGTTATAATTATGTTAATAAAATTAGGTTTCATTTTTCATACATATATTATTAGATTATTACAATTATATAGCAATTATAATTATTCAGATAATTGATTTAGGAACGCAAATTGATATTTTAGAAACCCGATTTTTACTACCAACTTAAATAACTTATTATAATATTATTTAAATATCCCAATGACAGGAAAAAAATTAAAAAAAAAACAAATGCTCCAGTATGACCAAGCCCTATCTAACACAGGCTTACGAGTATCGAAAACAAAAAGCAAACCATATCGATTACCCCTCAGAACCACCTTTTTCACTCGCAACAATGAAAAATTCGTCCACATCTGCCGTCACTCAACAGCCGAGTATTGTCACCGTAGCTTTTTTTTTAATTTTCAATCGACAATGGCATCGGAAATCGAGGGTGCTTAACTGAAAACCTTATTCCTTAATTATCTGTTTCAATTGGAGCCGTTGTGTTAAACTTAACTAGCTTATGTTTGTGGTTTCATTTTTTAATTTTATATATTTTTTCTGTATTTTTACTTATCTGTATTTTTATATTGACACAGCTTATCGTTATGGCGCTTTGAGATGATTTTCAAGATCATTCACCCCGTCATCGTTCCATAGATTAAAAATATAAAGATACAATGAAGATAATATATTATTTGAAAGTAAATTAGAATACAGATTATATAGTATTTCGTTGTAGGCAAACTATTTTTATCTGTGCCTATAATTTTATCCAAAAATTTAATGTAATTAGTATCAAAGTCACAAAATATATTAACGTATCTCAGTTATTCAGCTGCTAGTACTACTTAATACAACAAAACACAACAGATTATAAAATAAAAGAATTCATTATAGATTATATTAACATTTTAATTGAATATTATTTAGTTTTTAGTTCTAATCTTTATTTTTGGGGCGTCGCTTGTACCCGTGTTGGGTTTCTGGCCCGAAGTGGCGAAGGCGGTTTATTCTATGGTATCAAATGTCAACCACCTTTCATTTTACTAGTTTTTTTTAACTTATTGTCTTATTACAAAGTGTGGTTCGATGAAATTGTATATATGAACATTGTGTGGATTGAAGAATTAATATTTTATTTTATGAATTTTGTATAGGTTTTTTTTATTGTTTTATTTTATTAGATATTTAATAATCTTAAGGTAGCAATCATCATCATCTTCATCATCGACAGCCATCTTTTGTCCACGGCTGGACATAGGCCTTCCCCAATTCTCGCCAACACACTCGATTCTCAGCTCTTCGGACCCATCCACTTCTCGCCAACGCTTTACGTCGTCGGTCCATCTGGCAGGGAGACGGACGTCCCACCGGTCGTAAGCTAGCATTATTACCTATTAATTGGTTTTAAGAGCGAAGAAAGAAGTGAGGCGACCTACCAAAACCTTGTCTTCTATGTCGTGTAGTGAAGGTAACTTTTTAAAAGGACTTTAGAGATACCTATACTTATCTGTAGTGCTCACAACTCTGTTTTATTCAATCAGTCAAACGTTTTTTTGCAACAAATAGAAACGACAGGCATTACATGTTGAGTAGCATAGCAAAGCTCTGCACTTTATATTTCTGATCCAGGGATCCAGAAATATAAATCTTAGGGATTTGATCCAGTGGTCTATAGGTATAGTACATATAAGGCCAGTCGTAGCACAGACATGGTTGGAAGTTCGATTCCCATATAAAGTAAAACAGTGTCCTGTAAAACTCTTTGTGAGTTGGACTCAGCAGGATCTCGAGTCTATCCTGCTTCATGCGGGATACAGCGTGAAGCTGATTAAAAAAATCGATCGAAATTTCTGTACCAAAGTTCAATATACAAAGCGAGGGTACCAGTTGTATAAACGTATGAAATATTACATAATTAATATTGAATTGAGCAATCAACGCTGGTTTCTTGGAACTTGAGCACCGAAAAGTTAATATGGCCGCGACAACCTCACTTTTGGACTTTATTCTTTTATTTTTGAACGTGAAATTTTATTTTTTATTTACAAGCTCCGTGAAATTAACTTTGAATGTTGAACTGTTTTAATAAAGTTTATTTTAAATATTAATTTTTAAGGCTAAAAGAGTACTTTAGTTCGTGTTATTTTCGTCATTTCGTATAAAATTACCATTAATTGATTCAGCTTTAAACTTTATTATTTTAGTCACAACCTGTTGCTTAAAATGATTTTTTATGTCATACAACACTTTTGTAAATATAAACCTTTGTGCTAATCCACTGCACAGGCACAGGAGCACAGTCGTGCGACTCTGAACGCGCCAGGTTATCGGTTCGATTCCCATTCGATGAAATGAAGTATTAAAGTAAGTATTTAATATTTTCATTTACTTTACGAGGCAGAGCGTTGCGTTGAATTCCGACATTTAATACGAAATGCCTCTAGAAAGCCGCGGAAAGTGTGGAACGGATTGTCTTAACATTAGGTTCTCATGTTCCCATTGCCTGCTCTGTTATGTGCGGGATAGAGCGTGAAGCTAAAAAAAATATTTATTCAAAATGTAATTTATTTTTTATTGATTAAATGAGAAAAACGCCTAGAAATATTTAGATATTGGAACTTAAACAACAAATGTCAACGTTTAAAACCACAAAAAACCCCTTAGACAAGAAAACACAAATATATTCTCACCGTCAAAACTCCAAAAAAAAAAACAAAAAACAACCGCAGCTGTCAAAATATTCTAATCGATTAGGTTAGTGCTTTCTTTAAAAAAAAATTGTGAAAGATATTTAAAATTTAAAATATCGAACAATAGGGAAGGAAGTGGCGACCGCAACGAGAAATTACAGGCACATCCCTAATTACAGCTGTAATTTTGCGGCTCCACTTCCTAGGTAGATTCACCACCTCCATTGTTAAATACAAATCAAATAATATTAACAGAACTCTCTTTTGTTGAATGCTCGTTAAAAACGGTCTTGGAACTGGTTAAAGGTAATAAATTATTGGGTACTTATTTGTGGGTAGTTGCGGCAATGACCATTTGTGATGTATTTAGACGTCGTATGGCGTATTTGTGCTTGATTTTTTTTTTAGTTTCACATTAACTTATCCTGCTTATATATAGCATATAAGTAGTAGAGCAGGAAGAAGGAGCCTGAGAATTTCGGTGTGGGATGACCGATCTTGCTTTACACCGAAATTCTCAGGTTCAGAACCTGGGAATTGCGCGTTTACTGTTGGAAATCTATGCTCTGGCATAGAATTCCAATAATAGTATTAAATATTTAATTTCCTGGAGGAAATGAAAGTATTAAATATTTAATTTCCTCGAGTGGGAATCGACCCATACTCCGTCGCCTTTACACACACGCTAGTATGCCTCGTCTGACTTTCGATCTGATGCTGCATTCACACTATCAGGTATCACTTCTAAAGTTTCTCACTTATCTGAACAATATATACCTATATATGAATAAATGTAGTGCTAAATCTTAGATCATCGATAAGCATTTTCTTCATCGTATCACCTTACTCGTCCTCCAAGAATACTTCCCGACACTTCCCTCATATAAACCTCCTTTTTAAGTTTTAAAGCTCAATTTGTGGTGTAAGTAAAGATAAGAGCGAGGTGAAACCTGTATCTCGGTAGTAATTCTGATATGTATCTGAATTTCTTGCGTCTTTTACAATTTATTTAATTTTTCATTTATGTGGCCGTCGTGTCGTAGCTGCACAAGGGTGTGTCTGTAACGCGACGGCTGTGGGTTTGATCCCCACTCGAGGGAATGAATTATTATTTACTAATCTTTTCATTTCTTCGCTCTGGCAACAAGGCAATTGAAGAAACGGCGTTGATTTCCGTAAATCAACACGTGAAACAGAAAAAGTGGGGAAAGTGGGGATCGGAGTGATTTAACACTAGGTTACCTCTGCCTACCCTACCATCGAAAAAATGCAACATGCACAATTTCACAGTGTAACATTTGACATGTGAAATGTTAATATTAAAAAATTAAATCAGTTTCACGCTCTATCCCGCACACGGCAGGAGCGGCAGAGGGAACTTAGTGTTATGATACTCCGCATGTTGAGTGGCGGAAACACAGCGCTTTGCCTCGAACCCGAAATATAAATTTAGATAAATATATAATTTTCTCGACTAGGGATCGAACACACACCTGTCGCGTTACATTCCTACCTTTGTGCCACTGGGCTACAGCGGCCTCTCACTTAATTTTATAACATTTTATAAAATTATAACATTTATATTATAAAACTTATGAAAAAGAAAGATATTGTTTTTTTTTTTTTTCATATACATTTCCTCAAACGCTCACAAATATCCAGAGTACCCTATACTATACAACAAAAAGAAATACGAGATATAATTTCCCTCGTTACCTCGTTTTTAAGTAAGTTTAGATTTTTTGAGGAAATTTTTGAGAGGGAACCTAACGTTGACACGCTGTTCCCCATTTTCGGCCGAATTCTGGACATTCTGGCATTGCGTGTTATGTTTGTCTCGACACTAGAACGAAGCAATAAGAATATTAGATACATATATAATTTCCTCGACTGGGAATCGAACCCACAGCCCGTTTACAGTCACACTTCACGACTGGCCCCTAAACAAACATAGTAAACGTAAGTTAATTTAAAAACAATAATAATAAAAAACTAAAAGATAACTAAAGACAGGTATACCAACACAAACTAATCTAACAGCTAACATATCGAATCATGTTTTATTAAAAGGTATTTTGTTGAAATATGCATTATGTGGGGGGTTGGAGGGGAGGTGGAGGGGTGCAGGGGGGAGGGGGGAGTCGTGGTTAGTCGATCGTCAATTAATATTAACTTGGAATCTGTGGGATTCCGCGCCGCTGTCCGAATTTTATAGCGGCGGGCGCCACCCAAGCCGTGGAAGAGAATTGTCTGTGGAGTAGATTTTATATAGTGTCTTTTTTGGTATTATGAAGGTATTGGAAATTTATGATTTTATTGAAATTGTTATATTTAGATTTAAGTTTTTGTAATATCCTCAAATCTGATTTAAAAAACTTATATAATAAAATATCTTTTATAAAGTATATGTAGGTATATTTTAATTGTGATATTGCATTGTGATATTTAATTTTACTGTATTATTACAACAACAGAGCAAAGGTGTGCCAAGCGCTATGGTGAAAGATGAGGCTACAAATAACTTCCCCAACGATGATGATGAAACGACACCAACGCGAGAATATTTAAGTCGGCCATATATAAAAATCTTCTGCTTCTTCTACTGAGTGATGGACAGAGAACTAACAGTTAAAACTTCTGGACTTTACTCGAGTCTATCTTATTGTATTGTAGATTATCATAGGGAACCTAGGAACCTGATCTTACGACATTCCTAACTAAACACCACTTTCTGCATTAGGGGAGTGCCTAGGAGAGCGACGCTGTAGTTATAATTCAATTAGGCTGTTCAAAATAATTAAGCCTAATTCAAATTTCCTCTCCACCCCACCCGTGTTCAGAGCGCGGCGCCTAGGTCGCAGCGAGCGGCGCGTTGTTCCGACGTGCTCCATTATTTATACGCGACTCTCGACATAACATATAATAACGTACAAACGCACGGTCCTCCTTGTAGGCGATTGTACGAGGTTTTTTATATATATATATATAGTATAGCTATAGGCTTTATTTTCGGTTTCACGGTGTATCCCGTATATGGCAGGTTTGGTAAGGGAAGCCCAGTGTCGGGACACTCCGTACCCCATTTTCACACTGAGTAGAACTCAATGGAGTGCTTTTTGCGTTGGTGTCAGAGCGAATAAATAAAAATATTAAATATTTTCTTTGTTCCATTGGGAATTGAACCCACAAACTTTCGCGTTTCCAGTCACACGCTCGTGCCCTCTTCCTCAATATCATAAGTAACAGAATAACTTAACATAATTGAAATACATTTTAGAAAAACGCGTCTCTTGGAAACTCCATACCTTCACTGAACGTATGACTTGGTTGGTCAAAGCTTTTGGCGGTTTCCAAAAGGCACTTTTTCTTTCCCAAGTGTGAAATAACACTTTAATAAACATCACTTTTTAAATATTAAAGTATTAAAAACACAAATAATACAAATACCGTTACATCGGTCCTTGGATTGCTTAAATAACTACCTATTTTAATATACTTCACGCTAATATGCACTCGAAAGCATACCGTAAGCTGCAAATGCAATCGTAACTAAGCTATAGGTACTTCTATTGTATTTTGGACCGACAAAGCTACAAAAGATCAATGAAAGTTTACATTTAAATACTATTACTGTTATAATAAATGTCTGTACAGAAAGGAAAGTAGAAATACTTGTTCAGACCCTTCCTAAAGGGACGCAGAGATGGAAATTAAAATTAATTGAGTTTAATTGAGTTGTAGGGATATGTTGATGTCTTATTCTGATTTGTACAAAATTCTCTCTCTCTCTCTAAAATTGTGTACCTATCTATATAACGGCTGAAATATATTACAAGAAATTACTATTTAAAATCATGTTTTTATTTGTTAAAATTATTTTTTAATTTCCTTACAATGTTTACTCATATCCTCAGCACTCGATAAAGTTTATTTGAAATGATTTTTTTTTATAAATGGTGCTAAGCGCACCAGTAAAAGCACTGGCATAAAAAAAACTTTTTAATAGTATGCATATTTAGTTTGCTAGCTTATTAACTATACAGACCAGACTGTTTGTGGCCTTCGTGGAGAATGAGAACAAGCACGTGACTGTAGACGGTTTTGGGTTCGATTCTTCCTCGGGTAAACGAATTCCGACACTCAATAGCAATGCCTCAAAATACAATGTAAAGTGACAAATCGAGTGGCTTAAGACTAGGTTCCCTCTGCCTAACTTGGTAAGTGCAGGATACAGCGTGAATCTCAGTAAAAAAAAAACAAACTGTAAGCCGACCTTNAACTTTTTTATTTTTGGGAATTATTTTTTTTTTCGAATTATATTAGGCTTTTATAGAGTAGTTAAAGCTGTGGTTTCATTTAAAGTGGTGCTGACAATTCCACCCTGTATAACCGCTAAAATATATTACAAGAAATTACTATTTAAAATCATGTTTTTTTTTGTTAAAATTCTTTTTTAATTTCCTTACAATGTTTACTCATATCCTCAGTACTCGATAAAGTTTATTTGAAATGTTTTTTTTTTATAAATGGTGCTAAGCGCACCAGTAAAAGCACTCGCATATTAAAAAAACTTTTTAATAGTATACATATTTAGTTGCTAGCTTATTAACTATACAGACCAGACTGTTTGTGGCCTTCGTGGAGAATGAGAACAAGCATGTGACTGTAAACGTGACGAATGTGGGTTCGATTCTTCCTCGGGTAAACGAATTCCGACACTCAATAGCAATGCCTCAAAATACAATGTAAAGTGAGAAATCGAGTGGCTTTAGACTAGGTTCCCTCTGCCTAACTTGGTAAGTGCAGGATACAGCGTGAATCTCAGTAAAAAAAAAACAAACTGTAAGCCGACCTTTATATTAAAATAGGGAAAAATAACCGAAGATACCGTAAACATTTTTTTTACATCTCTAAAAGGGATACCGAAAATCATAAACACAAACATCTAAATCTGATTAACATTCTTTTTTCTACCACAGATCACTTTCAATGTACTACCGACAGAAGATACTATGAAACCGATATGTAATAAATAAAAAAAAATCTTATTTTTTTTTTATTTTGGATGTATGTTCGTAGATCCCATGTCACAATCATGTTTACTAGAAACAATGTAATGTGATATTAGAAGAAGAGTTCTTTTTTTAAATGTAATATTCATTCGCGCGTGCGACAGCCTTGGCGGTAAAAAAGAAAGGGAGCTAATTAAAAAGGTAACATTCCAAATTCAAATGTCTGTCAATAATTGAAATCGATAAGTTTTTAATGGATGTTTTTATTATTGGACGTAGGTCGTGATATGTGAAGCCGGTGGATTAAAAAAAAAAATAGAATCACAGAATGAGATTGTGTTTGTTTTTGTTTCAATAAAAAAAAAATATTTTGTTGTTTGATAAGGAAATGTTGAAATAGTAAGTGAGAAAATAGATAAGTTCAACGTTATCAAAACGCCTAACCCTGTCACCCACTTAAACTAGGCCTCAATTTTCTAATAATGTTTCTATGACTATATGTGAATGTTATTATAGTAAAATTATATGTATTATAGTTATATATCAAATATAAATTAAATTAAAAAAAAACATTATTTAGATTCTTTACATATACAAAGCTTTAAATACGTTCCGCTTATTCAGGCTAATTGAAAGTAACAAAATTTTAAATCACTGTTCCTTTTTTAAATTATTTCTTTATTTTTTTTAGTTTATTTATTTATTATTAAAAACCCAAAATATTCTCCAATCATTTAAGAGAAATAGTACAAAGTTATTCAAAATAGCCTTGTTCCTTACAACAAATCTTATCATATATAATCTATTCAAATATATCCTCGCCTGTCAAACTATCAAAGCATAATCTCTGCATCCACCAATAGTATCGAGGAATATGAAGAACATAAGCTAGGTGTTAAATTTAACACCATTTAACACAATCAAAAATGCACCTTATTTTCAGAACATAAAGTATTATTTTAAAAAGCAACTGTAATACAATAGAACAGAAATAGCATTCGATACTAAACTGTAACGCAAAGTCGTAGAGTCGAATGATCTTTTTCAGTGTATAGAATTAAAGGCGTCAATTTTCACACCTAAAAGCTCCAAGAGAATTTAAGTTCTATATCAGTGTAATAGAGTGTATTTTATATTATTTTATGATATTACGATAAGTTCTTTTGGTGTTCGCTCAGAAAGGTGTCGTATTTCTCGCGCTTGGTGTGAAGGGTCTTCGTACTGGCACCTGATTGGTCGTGGTGGAACTAGGTGTTGATTAATAGATATTGAATCTACTTGTATAGCTGGATGTAGAATCGGAAACTATCGCCTTCCCACCAAAGAGAATTTCTTATAAAGTTATTTTGAGCATACGGAAAATTTTTAAATAATAAAATATTAAAATAACTGTAAAATTCAATCAGTAAACAAAAATTTGAAATAATAAATTATTAATAACACCAAAAACAATTCTTTTTATTTGTCACCAATTAAAAAAAAACAAGTAAAATAACCTAAAAGACATTACCAAATATGGTATAAAGTTTCAATACTCTATTCCATTGAATTCCTCTAAATCCCCGCTGTAAGTCAGATGGGGGGAGCGGGGATAGTTGGGAGGTAATCGCCTTACTGGACCTTAGCGGCTACGTCGTTTGTGGCTACAATTAATGGGTAGTCTACCTTCTTAATAGATATATTGTATGTGGGATCAATAAATTCCTATACTTAAGCATTAATTTTTAATAAATATTTGTTTGATAGTACTTAGTACACATGTGGATTAAGTTAGTTGAAGAACATTAAGAAGGCGGCGTTAAGTTTCGCCACTCAACACATAATGACTTCAGAATTCAGAAAAATGGAGAATAGAGTGTCTTAACATTAGGTTTTCAGGTTCCCACTGCCTCACCTTAAAAAAAATGTCAAATAATGGGCTAAGTCTTATAATTATAGTCTATCCTAAATTTTAGCTCCAGGAAGTACTAATATCCAGTATAGGCGAGGGCTGAACTATATGGGGTGTAATCGCCTTGCTGGACTTTATAGTGTGTATAGGTACTTAAAGTTTTGTGGTTATTTGTATGCCTCTTCATATAAGCACGGTTTAAATTGTTTAATTTTGCTACTATTATTGGAATTAATAGCCAGGTTAGGTGGAGGGAACCTTGGAACCTAGTGTGTAGACACCGTTTTCGTTAAGATACTTCCGTTTCCCATTTTCAACGACGTAATAGTATTAGAATGATAGACAATATTAGGAAATTAAGATTTTGTAATTATTCTCTATATGGATGAAAATAAAATAAAAAAATAAAAAAAAAATTCAGAGAACCCCAAGAAACATAAAGAAAATATAGAAATCTCTATATAAAATGCATTCTCCTAAAACGCTGACGCAAAATACCAAAATCCTCAAAAATATTATACTTCTCAGTTGTACATAAAAGTGGATATCGTAAAATCCACTGGAAGCTGTTTGGGTCGGCGCTATAATAAATACAGTAGGTATACTATAGTTATAGAATAAAGCACCCGGGGGGTGATTTTGTGGAACCATTTCACGGGGCAAGATATAAATGAAAGATGTAGAGAAATTGGAGGTTATTTGGGTGAATGTTTTGGTCAAATTATACAATTAATAATAATAATTTAGGTAAAAACATAAAAAAATATGTTTTTTATGTTTTACGAAGATTTTATTAAGTAGGTTATTTTTGAATTTTATTATTTCATGGAAATTTAGACCCGCTACAGGTTCTGGGTTCGATTTCGATGGACTTATTTGAGACATAGTAGTAGTAATCCATGATTACAATATTTTTTATTATGCTTATTATTTAAGTCAAATAAAAAGAAAGTGAACAATGAAAGAGATAGAGCTGTTTGCTATTTTGCTGTCACATTAATTTATAAAGAAAAAATGAAAAATACTTATTCCAGTACAAAACATTACAATTAACGTAAACATTATATTGAATACCAGAAAAAAATAGTTTTTCCGAATATTCCATATAAATTGGTATATAATTTCAAAACGTCCAAAGCAAGTTCGGTGGCTACGTGTACAGTCGTGTAAACCACAAACGTGGTGGAATGTGGGGTACCCACCCTCTGTGACGTCCTGTCACTGACAAATGGTCTGGAGGAGCCGACCCGGACACCCTCTTGAGTTTCACAGGGTAGGAAAGCCATGGAATCTATTTTTATATATACAATTAGTAATATTTTATGGTGAAAGCTGCTTAATAGCGTATGAACAGCGTCTGGCTGGTCATCGTGCTGGATGTGGGTTCGATTTCCATTCGCGTACCTCGTTTTGGTGACAGGATTTGGTCTGCGGTGTAAACTTCCGCCGCTCAAATTGGGCGGAATGTGGAAAATGGAGTGACTTAACAATAGATTCATTTTATCTGCCTTGCTAAATGCAGGACGATGATGTACAAAATATACCAAATAAATGAAAATTATGAATAGTCCTGTCTAAGGATTCTGTGTGCTCATATAAGACAATTAAATAACTAATAGAATTCTGTTAATAAAATCTTTGGTTTTTGCGATTATGATGATATGAAAATGTATTTTTACATAATCAAATTTAAAAGAGTAAAAGAGAAGAGAAAAGAGAACAAATAAACATGTTTATAAACTAGATTTAAAAATATTTTAAGACTAAAACCATTTCTTCTTTTGTCTTTCTACAAAAAAAAAAAAACAAAATAAAGAAACCCTCTGTAACACAGTCACTGTGCACCGAGTCGGGAGGGTGCTATAATTTCATAGGACGGGCGTCGGTCGCTTATCTCGGGCGCTGGCTGCAGGCGCCGCTAACATCGCCTCGGGAAACCCACCCCACCCCCACTCCCACCCCCACCCCCTCTACCACCCGGTACGGATATTGGAAATTTCGATATAGACCACATACTTTAGCTTCGGATCTATCTAAGGTTTTTATCACTAGCGTTTTTGTGTGACCTTTTGTGTATATCTATATAAATATATATAAAGCTATATTAGGTGGAGAATTATTAGAGTATTATTGGAGAATTTATTAAAAAAAGAATAAGTATATTTTTTTACTCGTTATTTACTGTCTAACCAGGCTGAAAGATTATTTGAAATAAAAATATTTACTCAGTTGAGATTCAAATTCATTAGATATAACGTTCTACTAGTAAGCTATCTAAGATGAAAAAACATGTGACTGCGAACGTGACAGGTTCTGGGTTCGATTCCCACTCGAGTGTTTAATATTTTCATTTCTTCGCTCTGGTGTAGAGCAACGGAGTGTTTAATACCTAAGCTGCTGGATACAGCGTGAAGCAAAATTTTTTTTAAATATAAAAAAAAAATAGTTTTAACTCTTATTATACTTAAAGATTCCATACAAGACTTGAGCCTCACATGACGACAGTTTTGTGAACAGCCTTATGAATATTCATTTATCTACATCGAGAGATAATGAAGTCACTCTCAAGAAATGTCAGCGAAAAGCTACCGTTTTAAACCGTGGTGGCTGAGCTAGGTATATCTTTATGTTCTGTGCCCACCCCGGAACAGATTTGTGCCCACCCCAAAAAATTTATTAGCAGAATTTACACTCAATAATACAAATATACTTTAACTTTTTCAACATATCTGTTCGAAGATCAGATCCAGGCTCCCTCTGGAAAATATCTTTAGATCCGTGCTGTTGGGGCTCTCGAGGAAATTAAATATTTAATATTTTCATTTCATTGCTCTGGTAAGTAGAGGCAAAGTTCCACCACTCCACACGCAATGCCTTGAGAATTTTACAGAAAGTGGGTAACGGTAGTGTCCTAATGGGAACGGAGTTTTTTTAAAACTAATCCGGGAATTATTTATTATTTTTTAACACACAACGTTACTAAACTTTATTTATAAAACTCTTCCGTAGCTGAGTATCAGACTGTGCGCAGTCGAAACTACGCGGCGTAGAACGCTGAAATTTGTCATGAGTGATTTGTCATTCTTTGAGAAATTTAGACACTGAAAAAGGATTCGGACTGCTATATTATAAAACTACTCGAAATAAATAGAAAAATATAAATATTTTACACAGTATTATACCTTTCACAGTAATATGAAACATATCTTTTTAAACAAACATACAAAGTCACAATACTAGAAGGGTTCCTCAAAGACAATAAGAAAATAGTCAAAAATTAATGAGTTCAGTACGCGAGTACCCTTACGCCCTGCGTGAGACATTGAGTAATGTCGCAACACATTATAAGATATATCTATCTATCTATCTATCTAGAATACCATAGAAACCACCCCCCATACAATTTAGATCTATATCTATCTATATAAAGTCTATAGCCTTGTTACAAACAGAGACATGATCTTTGCTATTGTGAAAGAAAAACAATGAAAATAAAATATAATTATACTTATTTGTAGTTGTATTTTTTATAAGCACAATGGTCATGGGTTCGATTTCTAGTCGGGGTAATGAATGATTTGATACTTTCATTTTCTTTTCCTTGTAACAAGTCTCGAAAATTCGGCTATAATTGGAGAACATAGTTTCTTAACAGTAGGTTCCCTCTGCCTACCCTACTATATGTAAAAAATATCCTTCGGGGAAGTTGGATATATCTGTTATGTTATAGTCGTGTGTTATCATTCCATTCACAGGTAAATTAAATTTTAATTTTCCATATAAATCCAAATAAATTTTAAATCCATATAAGTTTTAGGCATAGTTAAGCAACGCAAAAATCAAAACTGATAGTATATACCTACTGATCTTTATATAATAAGCTTTACATGGATAATGCTCTTTAAGACACTTATGCTACAATGTATTTACAAAATTGCTTAAAAATGTTACAAATAGATAAAAATCTTAATTTTTTTCAGTATTTTAAGCCATTTCTGTCTATTTTCTTCTATGACATTCTGCTTTTTCTTCACATTCACGTTCCGCCAATTTTTTGGGGCTTTGTTGGTCATGTTAAATGACCGATTTCAACGTCACGCTATATCTTGTTAAATTAAATAAATTCGCTGTATTGGTTGAGAACTTAAATATCGTTTTAGTCTAATGTCTTCCATGAAGATAATATTTTTGTTGGGTCATATTGATGTAATATAAAATTTTTAAATTATTTTCATTTCTCCGCTTTAGTAGATCGGGTAAATTTGGCGGAAAGTTGAAAACGGAATGTCTTAACACTAGGTACCCTCTGTCTTTCCTACTATATGCATCCGAATACAGAGTGAAGCTAAAAAGAAAAAAAATATAGTAAAAATATTATATACTTACATATTTTTTTACCATTTCCTTTATTTACTGACTACTTACATCAGAAAATGTGTCCACATGGAGTCCCATAACATCAGAAAACGCTGATGCCGTTCGGACCTTCATAAAACCCGAGTCTAGTCGGAGCATAAAAATACAGATAAATAAAAATATAAAATGAAATATGAAATGAAAGTGGCGCGGTAAGAAACTTGCGATCCTTTTCGATGTGTCTGTATTTGAACAGGGGATGTGTGGAGACGCTGTTGGGTAAAGAAATAATAAATTTGAAATTATGAAACGAAATATTAGTAAAATTTCAGAGGGAACCTAGTGTGAAGATATTTCGTCCCTTAATTTCCGCCCATTGTAGAGGTTAGTACTATTAATAAATTTAAAAATATAATATTAATAGGTATATTATCTAGTCCAGGTTCTCATTGAGAAAAATATTTACGGTACAAAAATTATAATATTGTACACGCACACTGCAGGGTAACCGAAGGGAACCCTAGTATTTAGACACTCCACTTCCACTTTCTACCAAATAACGTAACCCAACGCCGCGTTTCCCATCGACACCAGAAAAAAAAATGAAATCACTAAATATTAAATTTATTTTATTATGAAATATTTAATCATTCCTGGTTATTTGCTATCTCAACTATAGTACAGCCCGTAACAACCTGAAGGCGCCATGGGTCAGCGAGCTCTCCCGACGCGTCTGTATGCACGCGCGGGCTTACGTCACATTACTACCTACTGGTGCAAGTATAAACGAGGGTTTAGAATTATTATAATAAAATAGTTTATTTGAGGCCATTTGTGGTGGCAGGAGCACCTGTGTGTGACTGTAAACTCGACAGATTGTAGGTTCGATTCACGTTCTAAGAAATTATTATCTATTTTTTTTTTCATTTCTTAATTTTGATAACAAAATCTCTAGAATTCACCGGTAAATGAAGTCTTAATGGGAACGAACTATCTTACTAGGTTCAAAGGTTCCCTTTCCCTATTCTGCTATCTATGGAATACAACGTGAAGTTGAATAAAAGAAATCGTTTCGTTCAATGTAAATGTAAAATGTATTTTCTTATATCAATGCCACATCTATTTTCTACTCTGTGACGTAATGTGTCGTGAGCGTCGTGACGGTGCGGAGGGTGGTCAGTACAAAGACGAGGCGACGCGCTCTCTGAATTCTACATCACCTACCCGCTTTATATTTGTGTAAGTTACAATATTATACAATATTTTATACAATACAATATATTATACAATATTTTATTTATATGTATTTAGTAATATTTATTTGAATTTATGTTTTTATTTCTTCGCTCTAGTGTTGAGGTAGAGGCGTTGAGTCCGCCTCTCAACACGCAAACTGGGGAACGGAGTGTTTTAACACTAGGTTCCTTCTGTCTATCCTGCTGCGAGATATACAGCGTGAAGTTGATTCAATTTTATGTAGGTATTTAGTATCTATTGCTAAAAAAAATAGGTATTAAGTATATACATTTTAACCTCATTGAGAATATTTTGTTTACTTCTTTCTTTAATTTCTCAAGGAATTCAATTTACTAGTTAGAAAATTTATTAATATACGAAAATTTGCAAATAAAATTAATAACAATATCTGTATGATAACAATATAAGTATTTATTTAAAAATTTTAATAAAAAGAAATTGTCAATTCCAATAAGTTCCTAAGATAAGTGTGTCCAACAAAACAAACTTCCACCTTATAATATGAGTAAAGATTATTAATAGAGATCCTAAGCCCAATAATCTCCAAATTCCGCTGTTTATGTCCAAACTTTCCGCAGTCCAAGACCGAAGTCGAGCTCACTTACCAAAACATTAACTCCTTAAGGAGGCGGGTAATTAAGAGGGGTGGTTAACAGTTTAACTGTGGCAAACAAATGTGTAGGTGCCTTCCCTGCTCTACCGAATTATATTATGAGGAATTTGATTATATAGCAATGTTTTTGAGTTCAAAATAACGTAAAAAATACTTTTTTTTGATATTTAGAAATAAAAATGATCAGCTTCCTGCTTTATTTCGTATACTATGGAGAAGGTACTTAGGTAGGGAGAATTTATGTTAAAACACTGCGTTCCCCACATTCCGCCAGAATTCGAGACGTTACGTGTTGAAATGCGAAACTCAACGCCGAACTCGTCCATTGTCATCAACTTCTTCGCATATGCATGGTTCTGAGAGGTCCTCATGTTTCTGATAGGAATACTGTGATAACAAGTTCAGCTTCACGTTGTATCCTGGCGGAAATTCATTGGAAATTGGAGAGCGGAGTGTCTTAACACTGCTACAAGCGGGATATAGCCTGTAGCTAAAAAAACATAATCTAAAAATATAAAATTCCTGGCGAACAGCTAACGAAACGAAAGTAGCAGCACTTAAAAACTTTCTCGGCCGGCCATTGTAGGGGAGAAGATGGTAATGACATTGAACATGGAGAGCTATTTCTAAGGGTGTCTACTGTTCTAAAATAGTAGATATTCATTTTTAAATTAGTTTTAAGTGATTTAAATTTTTGTAAAATGAATTTTAAACTGGATTTGACTAATATTGCATTAATTTTAACTAAAAACGATTGTGGGAATAAAATATTTAATATTTTCGTTTCCTAGCTCCGGTAATAGATCGAAGCGCGGCGTTGAGTTCCGCCACTGAACCTGCAATGCATCTAGAATGTCGCACAAAGTTAAGAAGAAGTGTCCTAATAGTAAGTCGCCAGGTTCCCTCTTCTATGTGAGGGAAACAACGAGAAGATAAACAAAGAAGAATATGGATCTGCTCTTGTACCTTTTACTATTAGACTTGACACAAAGTTTACTATTTAGGCGAGAATTTCATGACGAATTAAAATATCAAAGAAGCATTATTTCAGTTAATTTTAAATAGATGAATTTAGTTTTAAATTTGTTTTTTATTTTCAAAATCTATAAACAATTTATTTTCTATAACAATCTATAAACAATTATAAATTTGCATACAATAACTATATGTAGAGTCAACAGGCATTATTAAAGCCGAAGAATAATTCTGAAAATTAATTACCCAATAAATAATAATATATAGTCATATTAATACCATAAACACATTTCACGTAAACCGAAACTGGTGAGGAACAAAAGATATCTCCTATTTGCCTTCTTTTCCTCGCGCAGTAAACTTTGATTATCGGTATGTTAGATTGGAGAGAGCTTAGAGATTTTAATTAGATTTATTTGTAGTATTTTTGTTTTCAGTTTTACGCTGTATCTTTTTATAGTAAGGTAGGAACCTAGTGTTAAGATATTCTTTTTTATCACTTTCCCCCGAATTATCCACAAATGGCAGAACTCATCGCTGCGCGTTTGCATTGGCACCAGAGAGAGAGAGCTTAGTGTCTTTTTTCATAAGGATTTTCTGTAGATATACCAAATCTTATAATATGTATATAATATTATAATAGTTAACGAAACAATTCGATCATTTCGGTTCTAATATTCAACATGCGTGCCATTGTAGAGGCCTATGTCCAGCAGTGGACGAGGACAGGCTGATGATGATGATGATTATTATTATTATTATTCAACATTACCTTTCTACATTTGATAATTAATCACTAATTTCTTCACCATATAAAATAAATGTTAAAATAATAATACAAGTACAAAAAACCTCTGCCACACAAATTTACCATGTTTTCCCGCCTTCCTTAACTACAGTCAGTTAGTATAAATCGCTTTATCTACTCACCTTCACTCCACCCGTTGCCCTCACAGCTCACCCCCTTAAGATGAATCGTTCCGTTTTCACTCTACACGCACAAGAAAATGTTTTATTTGGCATAGCTGGCAAAACATATCTATATTATATATCTTCACGCTGTTTCCCGCACACAGTAGGGAGGCAGAGGCTAGGAACCTAATGCTAAGTTTCCCATCTTTATATCACTTCTAAATTTCCTCTTTCTACCCTGTTATATGCGGGATAGAGCGTGAAGATTAAAAAAAATGTTTAAGATAAATGGAATTTGGAAGTAAAACGAGATCAGAGAAATCTATTGAGATCCAAATATCTAAATCTAATATTTGACCTAAAAATATTGACAAGGATTGATCACATAATCGAACAAAACTGAATGTTATGAAATACCAATGAACATTTCTTATATAATGCGATAAAATTTAATATATAAATAAACCTTAACGTTTTAGGATGACGCTATCGATTTTCGATTCGATGGAAAGTGGTGGAGTGTTTCAACACTAGCTTCCCTCTGCCTATCTGTCTATACCTATTCTGTATAGCGTGAAGCTGAAAAAAATTGCACCTAAAAACGCAGTTCTTCTATGAAAAAATCTTTTCCTCATACAAATTTCTACTTCCAGCTTCCTCATCGGCACTCGAGCTGAAAGTAGCCTGTACCCGGACGAGGCACACATAGCGACTATTTTCCAAACAATTACTTTCTCTCACGGGTCAAGAGTGCGTGTTAAAGACGGCTTAAACGTATGTGCTTCTTTCGGAATTGTGACGTCATAGCTAACTATACACAGAGGAGAGTATTGTAGAGACATTTTATTGTGTATAAAATATAATTGACGAATGGGGGTTGTAGGTTCGATTCCCGCTACCAATAATTTGAAATATTTTTATTTCTCCCGTTCCGTTAGCTTCATTATCTATGAAGCGTTGAAATTCATCACTCACGTGTATAGTTTTAACAAGAAATGGTGTCCTAATACTGGCTTTCCTCTGCCTACTCTGCTGTACGGGAAAAAGCGTGAAATCATAACTCTTATTAAATAAGTAATGTATACTAAGTAGGCTTAGTATAAAGAAGAATGCAATGCTTAAAATTTTGGAAATAATGAAGCCTAACGAGTGTTAATATGTTATATTTAATATATATTATTATACTTATAACCTTATAACAGAGAGGAACTGTGTGGCATTGGACAAATGCGGTGGGTATATTGAATTCGCAAATTTTCAAAATTGAGAAAGAAGTTTTTTTTAGTAATCTCATATCCAAATATAAAGATTCAGTTTCAATAACAATTAAATATATTATTTATCTACCAACGCAGCCTCTGCACACAGTCTAATCTGGAGACAAAAGGAAGGCTGGAGGCTGCTTCCATTCGCATCAGTAAACACAAATAAGCAGGGACGTTCTTAGCGACACGTAGGTACTTTTGAAATGGAACAAAAGACCTAGAGAATGTTTCGTATGGCATATGTTATATTTAAGTATGTTATAATTTCATTTAAATATATATACTAACATAAAGCTGAAACGAGGTAGAGCGCGGCGTTAATTTCCACTACTCAATATTCAATGCGTCGAGAATTAGGCCGAATACGGGAACGGTGGTTTTTTATGGGAACTTAATGTCTTAACGCTAGGCTGTCTCTATACTGCTATGAGCAGGACATAGCGTGAATCTAAAAAAAACAAAGCTAAAATATTTGTTTCTTTATTAATGCTAATCTCAGAAAACTCTCCGCTGTAGAAGCATAAAGAGCGATATCGGGCTACGATATTCTCTACAATTTTCGGGCAGAACGGAGTATCTTATCATTAGGTTCTTAAGTTCCCTCAGCCTGCCCTGCTTTCTTCAGAATAAATCGTTTATAAAAACCCACGTGTCTATTTGGATATAATGAAGTCGCTCGAAACAATACCATATTTACCCGACTGCACAACGCAAATGAGGGTAATGCGTTTAACATTCACTTCTGTAATTCCGAGTCCAGGCCAAAACTAGTTTCGTTTCAAATGACAAATTAATCTGTGGAAAGCTTAGAGTTATTTCTTTTTTTTGAATCAATTCAGATGCAACGAGCCGAAGTAAATTCTAGTGACGTCTCGGTAGTTTTGTAAAGACATGTCTACATCATGTCGGTTGTGTCTAATTAAAAAAAAAGGATCGGCTATTTAAAAAAAAAAGATATATATACTTCTCATGGCCTTTGGTGTTATTTAAACAAATATATTGGATGTCTTGTATGTTATAGAGTTTTTTAATTTCGCCCTGCACTTAGCAGGGTAAGAGGGAACTTGGGAACCTAGTGCTAAGTTAATATTGCGTTCCACGCTTTTCGCCGGATTCTGGAGTATTAAATGAAAATATTAAATATTTCATTTCCTCGAGTGGGAATTGAACCCAAAAACTGTCACGCTTACCTTCGTATGCTCCTAAAATATTTAATAAATTTAGATTATTCTAAACATACACTCATAAATATGTAAATATGTAAAAAGGTATATTAATTTTACATTTTATTACAACATTTAAAGAAAATGATGACATAAAAATATGAAATTTAATACTCAGTCTGAAACTGCCTTAAATAACATATTTATTAGGCAAACTTTTCAACATTTACTGTTATACTAAATTCGAAGACATTTGTATACAATTTGTATTGATATTTTTATTTATTACAACTATATTGTAATATATTTCTTTAGTACAAAAATGACTGGAAACAAAAATTTATTAATTAAAAATATTGGCGAAAGTTTCAACTTAAAAAGTTAAAAGTAACTTAACTAAGTTATTATTCAACTTCCTACATGTAGGCAGAGGGTACCTAGTGTTAAGAATCTCCGTTAAGACACTCCGTTCCCCACTTTCTGCCGAATTCTGGAGGCATTGCGCTTTGCCTCGACACCAGAGCGAAGAAAATGGAAATATAAACGTACATAAATAAATATTTCACTTCCCCGAGTGGGGATCGAACCCACATCCGTCGCGTTACAGTCTCACCCTTGTGCCGCTGCGTACTAGTAATCGTGGGTAGTATTAATTTACAACAAATATTTTATATACATTCTCAAAAATAGCAACAAGCTAAGCCCAAGCCTAACTACTCCATGAAATAAGATTAACTTTTTTTATAGTGATGTAACAAGAAAAAAATATCTTTAACGAACAAAGAAGCATTTAAGAGACATTTAGCGCAGATCGCCGTCGCCAAATGTCGCAATTTTTTTGCTAGGATTATACAAATCCTATATCAGAGATAAATACAACGGTTGCGTTCACATTACGTTTCATTAAATGTAAGTACATTCCGCCATTTTGAATTGTATTTAGAATATTTTTTTTTTATTTTTCTTTAAATGCCGAGATGTGCCACTTGGATTACAATTATACAGCCATTTAAATGTGGATAATAGGTTCATAGTAAGTAAATTTGTGTGTCGGTCTATTTGTGCGTTTCTTTATATATGTATGTATATGTAAGTAGGTATGTCCTTTTGTTGATATTAACTACTATCTTTGATTTCGTTTAAGAAGGTGGAAAATTTAACTACCTTTTTCGGTAGGATCTTTAAACTATATAGGTATAAGAACGTTGTATCCCACGACGTAACACTTAGAAGAGCTTGTGAAGAAAAAGAAAATATATATTTCTTACCTTGAAGTTGTACCCCGCACATAACAGGGTAGGCAGAGGGAGGGAACCTAGTAACCTAATGCTAAGACACTCCGTTTCCGCCGAATTCTGAAGGCATTGTGTATAGAGGAACGGAACTCAAATCCACACCTTGCCTTGTTACCAGAGTAAGAAAATGAAAATATTAAAATTTTTATTTCCTCAAGTGGGAATCGAACCCACGGCTGGCATGACTTTTATTTTCTTTTTCTTTCGAGATTTACTTCTACATTTGAGATTTATACTATTGTAGACTAGGGCATTACTCTCTCCGCTGTTCACTAACAACGTCAACCTTCATTAGACACATTAGAATTGTGAAAAATTCGTAAACTTAAAATACAAATAAGACAGCTTCACGCTGTCCCCACACAGCAGGGGAGAGGAAACCTAGTGATAAGACACTCCGTTCCCCATTTTCTGCTGAATTCTTTTCTCTTCCGCATTGCGTGTTGAGTGGTCAATACCGGCCTTCACCTCAACACCAGAGCGAAGAAATGGAAATATAAACGTAAATAAACATTTCACTTCTTCGAGTGTGGATCGAACCCAGAACTTTCGCATTACAGTCATACTCTCGCCACGACGCCGACGGCCTACAAATAAGACTAAAATGAAATTTTCAACAAAACATTTCCAAAACTGTTTTCAACTTAGCTAAATGTTCTCAACAAACAAAACTCTTGCCCCAAAAAAAAATCCCATCCAACCAAAAAACCCTTTCCCAAAACACCGTGTTGAATTAGAAATTTAAAAATATTTGAGCATTAGTTCCACCTTTTTAGGTATTTCTGGACATGTCCAAAACATTTAAAAAGACCAAGTCCAAGAATGCTACCAGGACCAGAGGTAGACATTCAAATCCGACGAAGCGGGCGCGTTGGCGCCAACATTCCTTTGGTTTTCTTTTTTTTTTTTTTAAACGAAAGGACCACGATTTAATTTGCTTCAGATCAATGATAGCGGCCGTTTGTAGTAGAAACACGATTTTGGACTGTTCTAATTCTTTACGGAGAGTGATGGGTATGGAGAAATTTGTTGATTTAATAGAAATATATTTGAGTTTTTTTTTTTATTTTTCATATACAAAGTTTTTTTTTTTCAGCTTCAAGCTTTATCACATATGTAGCGGGGAAGGCCGAGGAAATCTAATTTTAAGACACTCTGTTCTCCACTTTCTGTCGTATTTTTCGAAGTATTTCGTCTTGATAGGTAGCAGTCAACGCCACCTTGTTACGACAGCGGAGAAATTAATATTTTAAATATTATTATTGTGTTAATAGAATGGACTGTCTCTAGTCACTAGGTTCCTAGGTTCCCTTTGCCTACCCCGGTGTGTGAGGGATACAGTTTGAGGTTAAAAACCTCTAGTTATCATAATTTGAACCCGTACATTGACAGAATAAACGACAGGTTGAAGCTCTGCGGGACACGTTACCCATGGACCGGGTGGTCTTCTTCCGTCGTCATTCTTACATAGTCATGGTGTGTAGTCGCTTCATCTCCATCTATCTAATATCTCCGTATTAAAATGTCTTAATATATTTTTGTATTTTTAAAAGAATTTATATTTTTTTGAACCTCGTTTCTTTTTAAGTATTTAAAGCAAGTAAAAGAGATTCTGATGAGATACTTCGTTAAAGCATGTAAAAGAGATTCTGGTGAAAGACACCTCGTTCTACATTCCGGTCGAATTTGAGATATTATGCGTTGAGTAGCAGAACCCAACGCCGCGTTTTAGAGAACAGAGAAAAGAAAATAATTGAAATACAATAATTTCTCCGAGTGGGAATCAAACTCACACTCATAGTTTCAACCACAGAATTGATTAAGGCAACAAAAAAGAACGTAAAGGTAATAGCTTAAGAAATCTTAAAGAGACATTAGTTAAGTATTTTTTTTAGCTTTTTACTGTATTCCGAAACCTAGTGTTAAGACACTTCGTTCCCCATTGTCCGTTGAATTGAAACGTTAAATAAAGTATTTTATTTCATTTGATTAATTACTTTCTCTAAGAATCAATTAGGCCTTTAAACTAACTCCACCGTTCACATACCCTCAATTCGTCTAAATATGATGAAAAAAAAACACCGTCTGAAAGTCCACAAAAATGGTGAATTCGTCGTAAATCTGAAATGGCGCGTTCTGGTATCGAAGCGAGGAGAGTTCGTGGTACGTGGTGGCGCTTGGTGCTCTTTTGATGTGCCGACAAAGCGCTGCCGCGGTATGGGAGCACGAGTGTTGTTGTGACCATTTGTTTTGATTATTGTAGAGAAATTAATATATATTTTTTTAATTTTCATTTTTAATGTCTATTAGCTATTTAAATCATTTTTTTAGAATTATTTGAAGGAGTAAACTCACAAAGAACTGAATCGATCCTTTATAAATGTATATATAGTTGTGCTATTAGTACATTAGCTTAAATATTAAAACTAAGTTTTAACTTTTAAGTTTCATTATGAACTCTAGACAACCAGGTGTGAAATAACCCCAATTTGTGCTTTGAGAAATGCAAAAACAGCTTCATCGTTTCTAGTGTTGAGACATTCCGTCCCCCCCTGTTCACCAATTTTGGGGAGTTTTTATGTTGAGTGGAGAAACTGAAAGCGGATTCGCCTTCCTAACAGAATGAGAAAATAAAAATAATTCATTTACTCCAGTCCATAATCACGCCATGATGATGCTCTCAGTTTAAAAAAAATATTATCTGAATTCTGTCCAAATGTGAACATTGTGAAAATAAAATATTTAGCTACGTAATATATGAATATTATATATTATAAAACAAACCGGATCGGATAAGCTCCAAGAGCGTCGCCTGAGATGGTTTGGCCACGTTACGCGCCGGACTAAGAACTATGTCGGACGCAAATGCCTTGCTGACGCCCAAAGAAGCGCTGGTTGGATGTCGTGATGCAGGACATGAGAGCCAATGATCTAACCACCGAGGACGCAAAAGACCCTGCAAAGTGGAGTAGGTTGAGTAGAAAGGCAGACCCTGGTAATAGCCGGGATTAATGCCAGGAAGTAGAAGATATAATAAAACAAACCGTTAAAAAGCTCGTGATTTTTTTTAGAGTCCCTTTAACCGACAGTCGCGTGGTCACCCCGCCCATGTATCTTGACGCATGGACCACAGTGGAATGATTTTACTATATCATCCTAATTTATCTATCGACATGAGTAATAAACTTGTAAAGAAGTACAAGATGTTATATTTGAAAAGGTTGTTCCTGTTAAACGTTATTATATAAAATATAAACGATTTTTAGTTTGCACGCAATCCAATATCGATGATGAATTTAAATTTTAAAGTCCTGTTAACAGAGGCCAGGCGGGGTTATAGATTGTGGGTTCGATTCTCACTTGAGGAAACGAAATATGTTCATTTCTTCATTCAGGTGTTGACGTAAAAGAGCGACGTTGAGTTTCGTCACTCAACATTCAATGTCTTAAAACTAGGCTCCCTTTGCCTACCGTGCTACATGCTTTGGGTGACATGATTGGGTGCATGCTTGATTTTATTTGGGTATAAAATTATAATTTAGACCCGTCAATGTAGAGGTCGTGGCATGGGGCAGTGGCACAAGAATATAACTTTAATACCAGGTTTTCCCTCTGCTTACCTTATTTTATGCGGTATCTTTATTTTTTTAGGTCCACCCTATATTTCACCTAGAGCGGAATAGCTAGTTCCGGCGAACACCACAAAAACTCATTACTTAACTTTCATGGACACCACATTGTCTTTAACTTCCTCGGTGGTTAGTATGGTGCATCGCGACATCCAAACACCGCTTCTTGGGCATCGGGGAAGTCTCACACCAAGAACAGATACAGCAAGGCACTTCCACCTGACATAGTTGGTGCTGGTTCCTAAACCGGCGCCCAACGTCATACCATCTCTGGCGACGTTCCTGCTTAGCCTCTATGTCACGAACTACAAAACTACATCGAATAAATATGTTACGTATGCAGTCAGACCACGTTAGGCCGCGCATACTACTCAGCATCTTTATTTCCGTGACGGGAAGCCCTTGAATTTGACGAGATGATCCAGTTCTTGCATCTCTTGTTTACAAGAGCATTGTATAAGCCCATTGAACCAGGGCGGTAAGTCCATCCTCCGCTTTTGAACACAATTCATTCCAACGAATGGGAACCCAAAACCTGTCGCGTTTACAGTCACACTTTGCCACTGCGCCTTGACGGCCTGAAAATATTAAAATACGATATGTATAAATTCACATCGATAACGAAAATGCACATAAATTTGACTATTTGTCATGTTCATTCATTAATGGCGATAAGACGGTGTAACTGTAATAATTATTATGTTATACAAGTCGTTAGTATGTTAAAGTTTTTAATTAAGTATAATTAACTGCAGCCGGCGTGACATACATAAGTACCTTTACATATTATTACATTACATACATAGTATATAACTTTCACACAAACGAGTTGTTTCTCTGTTTTGAATTCTTTAATTAACATTTTTAATAGTCTTATCTATGTTTAACGAGTTGTTAATGGGAATGGAAAAAAAACATTAGTTTTCTATTTTCAATTTTTACTTTCATACAAGTTTTAGTCAATTTTATAAAATTTTCTTAGAGTTTTACTTTGTTACGTATTAAAAAGGCGAAGAGTTTGTTTGGTTGAACGAGCTTATCTCGGGAGCTACTAGTTTAAATTGAAAAATAAAATTATTGTTGAATAAATGGACTACTAATTTATCGAAAAAAATACTATATTATAAAAACTAGTATATCGTTATATATCACAGTTCATTATACAAAGTAACTTACATTACATTAAGCCTATATGGAGAAACCTTAATAAAAGTAATCCCAGCGAATGACAAACTAACAATACCGACAGCAATACGTATAATATTTTATTCGGGCCAATCATGACTTGGAGTGGAATTCAAGCCTAAGCCTTACCTATTATACAATTTAATTAAGAAAGACCATATCTTCGCGGCGTTGAGCTCCGCCGTTTAGGTTTTTTTATGTATTTCTGGCGTTTTACTATATTTTGAAGTATAGTCGTCGAAATCCCAATGAAAAGTCAAGTTGCGAAAATTATAGGAGATTATAAAATCTTCGTTCGTGTTCGCAGACTAGTCAAAAGTATAATTACTGTACAAAGAAGATGTTATTGCGTAACCGAACTCTGCCTCTAGACTGGTAAAAATAATAATAAATAATGGGCAATACAAAATATGAACCCACCATCATTAAAATATATTTCAAAAGACATCTTAAAATGTCATATTTTATATGCAAAAAGCGAGAGAAACCGAGGGCAAGTTTAGTCTCATAAAAGATGTTATACAGTCAGTATAAAGAACGGCTACTGGCGCCACACTCCGCTTGCGCTTTTATCGTCTGATGTGGGCACAGGAAAAGGTGTAGAGACTTCTGAATTAGATAGAATTAGATTATTTTTTTTAAAAAAAGGTGATTTTTGATATTATATTCAAAGCAATCTAGTTTCTTAAAACTTTATTTGTCGTTTCTTATAACTATTCATGAATATATATTTTGTATGCAACTAAAGTCTTTTATATAGAGTTTTGAAACATATTTCATTTCTCTGTATTTAATTGAAAAAAAAAAGAAATCAAATTATCCTATAACAGCTTATTTTTCATAATATTTCACAAGCTACTCCATTGATAGCTATATCGCCTAAAGGTTTATCCGATTTATAAAAGCAATATTATATTTGTATATAAACAATAGCCTTATTATTGGTTGAATCGTGTAGACAGCGTCCACTTGCTTTATTTTGTTGATTCGACACTCGCTAAAAACTACAAAACTAAAATGGACATTCTTTCACCGTTTCCAAAAAAAAAACTTAAATCGAAAGGTAAAGATAATTTATGTTTATAAGTTATTCTTTGGTATTCGCCTCCAACAGGTGTAAAATCAAATAGATTAAGATATTTTTTTGAATTATATTAATACGAATTATTTAAGGTAAAAATAACACTTACTTGACTTGACTTGCACTTGGCAAGTTAGACTCGCCTACCGAAGGTACCGATTGAATTTCAGAATACTGAGGTTCCTTTTGCATAGACTATAATCGATTGAGATACACCTGTAAATACTTGATAATGTTATTTTATATTTAGTTTGTATGTAGATTCAAATGTAAGGCGCTGATTTAACATTTGAACGATAACAAATTGTATATTGAATATTAAAAAAATATAATAAAATCAGCTTCACGCTGTATCCCGTGCACAGCAGGATAAGCAGAGGGAACTTAGTGTTAAGACACTCTGTTCCCCACTTTCTGCCAAATTCTGAAGGCATTGCGTGTTGAGTGGCAGAACTCAACGCCGCAATTTTGAAACAATGGAAATATAAACGTAAATAAACATTTCACTTCCTCTAATAGGGATCGAACATACAACCGTCCCGTTACAGTCACACCATGGTGCCGCTGCACCACGACGGTTTCATGACTAATTATATATTAATATTTTCATCTCTCGTCAATCTCATCATCTCCCTTCTCTCTCGTCAAAGTGCAAAATTGAATTCTGTCACTCAACATTCAATGTCTCTAAAATTTGTCGATAAATGGGAAGAGGAGTGCGTTAACACAAGGCTCCTTTTACCTACTCTGCTTCAAGTATGATACAGCGTGAAGCTGATAAAATAATAAAGTAACTTATAATATAATTCTCAAAACATGTTGTATATTTACTTAAACTTAAAGCTGATTTGAACGACAGACTTTGCTTGACCATCGATATCAATAGACAGACAGATCAATGGCTGCATATAGAACATTTACCACGTTCCGTATATACATACAAACAAGCATACATACATTTATATATAGGATTAATTAGAATCTCTTACGTATTCACAATACGCAATATATATTTGCACATTACTGATTGCCGCATCTCTCTTTCGATTTGTATTTATTGGAACAATGAACGAGCGGCGGTCCAATAACTTTGAACAGACTCACTGGGAGGTAAGAGGTGTATGGTAAGAATTATTATATATACACATCCGAATATAACTTTTAAATCAATAGGCTTAAATGTGAAATTCCTATAAAATTTTACAGTTTAGAGGGTGTGGTAGAGGCTGTATTTGTCATAGCTAATGACTACATATTATATTGAAATTTATATGATACTTGTTAGATAGTAACGGTATGTTTAAAGTAATAATTGTGAGGCGTACGACTCCATTGATTTTTTTGTTTTATTTATTTAAATTGTTTTCAATATAACAATAGGTATATATAGGCAATATAGCAATATAGCAATAGGTATTGTTTCAATGTGGAAAACAAAATTATATTTAATATATTTAATATTTTTAAACGTATCCACACTTAAAAAAAAAATATTTTTTAGAAAACATAAAAAATTGAACGCAGCCGGATTTTAACCCGCGCATCTTGAACGTTTATTTTTTTTGTTTTCTATAAAGTAAAATGGTACGAGTATCAAATATCTTTTTTTTTTTCAGTTTCACGCTATAGTAGGCAGAATATTATGTACAAGTGGAACTCGATTGATCGATCAACGATACTATAAAGAATCCGATTGCTTTCCAAAAAATGAGTTACGGTTATAAGTGATATATTAAATAATCTTTGAGCTAAAAAAATAAATAAATAGATAAAAATGACCAGTTTACAATTTTCAAATATTTCTCCATAAATTTTAGTTAATATTTTTTTAATGTAAGACAAACCACTCGCACCAGCCAGCAAATCCGAAGATTCATAAAGACATACCTGGACTACCACCAAGTACCAGCGACAGTGATATTGCATGCCATCAATGCGTCGATGCTCCACATTCCAGAGCAGGCACGCTGACCACTCTGATAGCACCTTGGTATTTGAATATGAAATATTTTTGAATTTTTAAATTATTTTATGAGTTTGTTTAGTTTTTTTTTGGCGTTGAGTTTTCCAACTCAATACGAAATGTCTCCAGAACTCGGTGATATATGGGGAACGGAGTATCTTAGCACTAGGTTTCCTTTAGTTACGCCTGTAGGCATGATGCTGAAAACCAAAAAAAAAAATGTAATTTATGATTCATTCATGAACGAGAATTTGTTTGCAAAATTATGCATAATGGAGATGGAAAATCTATTTTTTTCCTCAGAATTCACATTAGCTAACGTACCTACATGCCAAATTTCAACTTTAAGCAGCGGAAAACATTATATTTACATTTAAGTGAGGATCATTCCGTTCACACAACTCAACGCCGCTCTTTATATTGTAACTAGAGCAACAAAATGGAAATGTTTCATTCCCCAAAGTGAGAATCGAACCCACAATTGTCGCTTTGACACTCACACGCTTCGCCACTACGCTTCAACGACCTCGCATGCATATTTCATCGGCCATTTTTAAACTATTTCTATAATGAGGGAAACCTCTATGATCCAACACTTAACCCTACCGCGACAACCCTTCATATACAACTCTCGTCCCCCACGGGCGTTAATGTCACGCCTTCGCTACCTATTTAGAACAACACTGCTTACATTCATTAACAGGAGAAAATAAAAAATAAACTCTACATCGACAGTACAAGGTTCAAATTCAATTAAGAAAACATGGAAGTGCAGCACAGTAATATTGCACACGATTTTAAAGAATATAAATCTTCAGGTGCAGTTCTGGATTTGATGCCATTTTGAACTTTATACCGTTGTAATAGAGTTTTAGACATATCGATGTTAATTATTAAAAAAAATTGCCTAACCGTAGGTGACAATCATGACGCCATGTTGGTTTAGAGGGGAAGTGGGGGTCGTGGGGTGTCTTTTAAGAGGCTTATACCACTTTAATTGGCTTCGAACTAAAATTTAATATGGTGAGATCGATATCGCGTGGTTTATTCAAGAAGCCAGGGAAGTTTGGTGTTCTTTCACAGTTTAGTGACTCGGTATAATTAGTGGTTGAAATATTAGTGTCTAATTGTATATGTTGTAGATTTCCTTTTCCTTTGCCTTTCCAGCCTTTCCAGTTAAAGTATAATTGAAATGACAGTTGCTTTACTAATTATATGAATTTGTTAAGAAATGTCATCTTAGTGGTAAAAGAATAGGGTTATTTTTTTAGTTTAATTAATACATAGTTAGATAAATATATTGGTTTTGTTGAAACTGCCACGGCTGGCCTTCAAATTCTACTTTTTATGTTTTCTATGACTAGTACAACAGAAAGCAGCATTGACTTCTTAATTGTTAACTCGTCAAGTCGTTTTGCTTAGATTTTCTCGAATTTAAGATATATTCTAATAAGTTATATCTAATTTAAATTGAGTGTTTGTTAATTTAGGACAGTCTAAATAATTTACAAACAAAAAATTAAAGGGCGAATTAATAAACGAAAATTCGATAGCAAAAAGATTGAAGTAAAATATTCTACTTTTACCTTTTTCATATAAAATCTTATAAATATCTTCGCAAGGTTTGAAGGAGGTCTCGAGTGCTAATTTGTATCTCGAGTCCAGTACTCGAGGTAATCGTGTACAGTGAGCCTCTACATTAGTTTACCTTCAACCCCCCCTAGGCCGTAACACCTTAGATGTCCAGCTTAAGTTAGTTACTATTGGTTTGCGAAATGTCAATTCTTTTTAATATTTTTATATATCTAATAATAAAATGGGAGAAATTTACTCTTTTGCATCTTAAATTAAGAAATCTTTTAGTAGCTAAAATTTGTCTAGTGCGACTGAAAAAGACAAAGTCTGTGTTATATATTTTAGAAAAAGACATTAGTACTAAGACTCATTGAGATAATCAGTGCGTCAGATACATAGATATTCTTTTATTTTATTCTTTAAATGAAAAATATTCATGAAAAATTAGAATTCCAAACAAGCGCATATAATTATTTAAAAACAAAAACAAAAGAAAAATTTTATTAAGTTTTTATTTCGTACACATGAGTGGGTAGATAAATATTTTCTCAGTTTTAATCTATTTTTTTTTAATAATATTTATAATATCTTTATATCTTAATATCTCAGAAAATTGCAATATTCTTACTAATTCTCCAATTCCTCGATACGAGTTCCAATAGTTCCATACCAGGGGGTCAGTGGGTGAAGCCAGGGAGTGGACCAGGGGGTGGGTAATGGAGAGTGCTCCGGACACTTGAGGGGTGACCTGTGACCCGAGCACCGGCTTTTGACAGTCCGCAATGCTGAAGCTACGAATTTATTGGAATTGTATAGTTGCTCGTAGTTGACTGTTTGACTCGCCTTTATAGCTAGAATTTTGAATGGCTGATTATTTTCCATGGTAATATAGGATTTGGTCAGAAATTTGTCTCGTATTTTGGTTAGTTTTTTTTTCAGCTTCCCCTGTCTCGCATATAGCAGGGAAGGCAAAAGGAGCTGGGTATTAAGATTCTCCGTTTCGATAGTATCTTATTACAACGGTTTTTAATTGCATTTAAATTGTAAACGTGACGATTGTGGGTTCGATTTTCTCTCAGAGACGATGATAAATATATACAAATGATCGATGGTTTTATCATACAAATACTCATACAAATAATTCACACAAAACCATTTGACCTGTTTAATTGCGACAGTCAAATGGTACTAGCGGGTCAATTGACTTCGTTTCCTACTTAGCCGACCACCCACAGTGTATCGCACACATTACCTACTATAGATATTGTTGCAAATATAGGTATAATTCCAATATTCATGTAGAATTAATATAAGTAGTTGTAAAAGGTATTTGAAATGTGAGGAATATGGGAAAACAGGAATATATATAACGATATCTGAGCTTAAATTGTCAATAAATGTTCTTGAGGCCAGTGGTGCCTGTTAAGTTTAGGTATTTAAATATTTAGGTAATATTTTCATTTTTTCGCTCTGGTATTGAAGAAAAGCGCGGCGCTGAGTTCCGTCACTAAACACGCAATGGCGCCCAAATTAGCCAGAAAATGGGGAACAGAGTGTCTTATCACTAGGTTTCCTCTGCCTGCTGTATGCGGGATACAGCGTGAAGTTGTTTTTTTATGTGATGAAACTTCGAACACGGCTCAATTGGCTTCTGCTATTCCTAGATCTATGTGTGTATCCGAAAAAATTGGTTAAGGGCGACTCGCTACCATAGCAATTTCAGGACTGTAGGTCAACGAAAATACAACTTATAATTACAAACTTATATTTGTACCCACTCATTTTGAATGAAAAGATCTAAATATAAGTTTGTAATTGTTTTTTATTAAAATATCGATTTCGATTCGATCGATCGATTTTTAATTTTCAAATTTATTTCTTTAATAGATAGTATTGTAAGTTCGAACTTCATGCCATATTTCATAACTGTAGGTCCACGGGAAGTAAAATGTAGCAAGACCTGCCTAGACCAGTCTTAGAAACTTCATTTTTTTTGTGCTTCAAGGGACTATAAATCTGAGTATTTGAATTTAATTTCAAATTGATACCTGTACGCGATCTACAACAAAGTCGTCCTACAAGGGTTCCGTATCTTACCTTCTGCGATACGGGACTCTAAAACTGCAATTTCTATAATTGGAATTGAACGTGCTTCTAGTAGTAGCTAGGTACAGGTAACTGTGACCACTGTACAAATAGTCAGATAGTTAATGATTCACCGGATGCGGGTCTAACCTGAGATTTCCTCCAACCTCAGAAGACAAGATTGGAAATGTCAATCAGACCCTTCCAACTTCCCAAAACACAATAAGTTTATCTGACAACCCTACTCAAACAACCGTTGGCTTAACAAAGAATCGTCAAAGCTCGATTATAATGTACCTACTATTATTATAATACAAGCGGACGCGCGCAGCTTCGCTTGCTTACTTAGGTGAATTCTAATAAACCATCAAACATGTGTTCACATGTGTGTCTAAATTTCAAATTTTATAAATATCGGTGGCGATTTAACGATTTTTCCATACAAACTTTCAACCCCTTATTTGCACCCTTAGGGGGAGAATTATAGAAAACGATGAAACACGTGTTCAATTAAATACTTTTAAAAATATAAATTTCAAATTTTATAAAAATCGGTGCCGTTTAAAAAAATTTCCATACAAACTTTCAACCCCTATTTCACCCCTTTAGGTTTAAAATTTTTCAAAATCCCTTCTTAGTGGATGTCCAGATTACGAAAGTAAACATCTGTTCAAATTTCACGTTTCTACGCACAGCGGTTACGGCTGCGCGTGCGCCTTACCTCAGTCAGTGAGGACAAGCTATACTTTACCATTAGTATATTTTGTTTGTATATATATATTTTTTGCAAATGGCAAGTAAAATCGACATTTATATATAGAAATATAAAGTACTGAGGACGTTGTGGCATACAATTATGGGGGTACAAGCGTGCCGCTGTAGAAGCGATGGTAGTGCGTTCGATTCCGCTGGTCAATACAATATTTAATATTTTTGTTTCTTCACTCTGGTAACGAGGCAAAGCGTTGAGTTCGTTTTTTATTAACACTATTAGTTTTTTGATAGTATAGTATTATATACTATAGTTTTTTGATTAACACTAGGTTCCCAGGTTCCATCAGGCAGGCAGCTACAAGCTATGTCATGAAGTCTACAGATTTATACTATCAATTAAAAAATATTATACTATACAAAAGATACTAATAGTAATTTTGTGAGCCCAAACCAATGAAAAGAAAAAGATAAGATTATAGCAGTTTAAAAAGAAAAGAAAAAAAAATATAAACGGATCTATGTTAACAGTTGATTTCTTAATCGGGTAATCAACAGGGCGCCCGTGATTTATAAATGAGACCCCCGCGCCAAGCCTGAGCTTCTCAAAGTTAGTCCACTTAACTAAAACTTAATAGATTTATTTTTACTTGGGTAATACTTACTATGGGTATCAGCTTCGCGCTGTATTCCGCACACAGCAGGGTAGACGGAGGGAACCTAATGGTACTAGTGGGTTTAGTTCCTCTCGGCCGAATTCTGGGTATAAATAGGTACTTACTATGGGTATAAATATAAAATTTTAACTTTTAATTCAATATCTTAATAATATTATAGTTGTTATTTAACAATATTTAAGTTTTATTTAAAAGAAATATTACAATTAAATGTATAATAAACCTAGCCTTTGTTCTATGAGGTAGGTTAATTTAATTTATTGGGATATTTTTTGATATAAAATATATAAACACTATATTTTAGTTATAATATGCTTTTGATTTCGATTATGTTTGTCTTTGCAAATAATATTCAAGATTGTTTTCTTTAGATTTTTTTCTACATGTACTTAAAATTGAACAAAATATTTCTTGTAATTCTTCCTCTGCCTAAATATAAAAAATCTATATTTAATTTAGTTTATTTTAAAGGATACGTGGGAGTTTGAAGGGCACAGTTCTCTAAACAAGATTGAAGTCCGGAGATAGCGGCATTAATTTGGGCGGTTTATTTTAAAAGTAAGTTAAAAACAAAGATTCAAAGATCTTTGAAATGTGAAACAAATTCATTGGAATCCTCCTGTACGAATTTGTCACGAAATATCTACAAATCTCAAAAAAATACCTTTTAACTTGTAAATTCCACGAAAGGGGAATTTGTTGACAAGGTCATCGTTTTTATTGAGCTGTTCTCGGATCTCATGTTTAAGTTTGTCAAATAGTTTAAGGTGTTTCCTATGAAATTTAACTTTCTAGAAATATTTTAGGATATAATTTAAGTTGTATAGAAGTATTATTGTACGTCATGTCAATATTTCACAAAAAATCAATACAATTTCCTTGCAATACCCATAATTATACTGCAGATGATTTACAGGAAACCGCATCAAAATCGGTCTTACACAAAACATCTGTCTATGTGAATTGATCGGCCCATACTGAGTAGCCTAAAGGAGCAACTTTCATCGCTTTCTTTAAACGCTAACCAGATGAGTGGGATGGATGTATAAGTTTCTTAGTAAGCGACAAGGACGCAAGGACCTGTATTGGCCGAGGTATGAGAAAAGGAGGACAAACATATAGAAATATGAACGAATGAGAAAGAGATGCAAAACTCTTGGGTGGCCACCCCCCACGGTTGGTCGATGACCATAAAAATGAGTATAAAATTGAAACATCAATATAATAAGCAATCAACGTGAGGCCAACTCTAATTATACAGGCGAGCATACGTTATAAATTATATGAATATATAGATTACACAAATCTACACGATTCTTCCAAATCTCAGAAATGGTTCTTAGATAGGTCCAAATTTTTTATAAGTTTAGTAGATTTAAAAAGAGCAGTAGTGAAAGTGAAGAAGAAGTAAAAGATTTGTAGGATGATGAAAGAAATAGAAATAGAAAGTGGAGGAGAAAGTGCTTTAATGAGAACGGAGTGCATTAACACTAGGTTCGCAGGTTCCGTCGGCCTATTCCATTATGTGAGGCATACAGTGTAAAGTTAAAAAAACTAAGGATGTTAATAAAAATGGTTGAAAATTAAGATCTGTTTACCCTAACCCTAGTAGGTTAATTTATTATTACTAAATTTAAATACCTAGATTTTATATCAAACAATGTATATCTTGCCAATTCTTCTAAATATTTGAAAACTTTGATAGTAAATTTGTGTACTGAACTGAACTCTTTTTTTTTTCAAACTAAAAAAGGACAACAGAAAACATTGAAAAACTTTAGAAGTAAAACTTTTTCCATGATGATTTAAAACCTTATATAAAAACGTAGTTGAAGCTGTCCATACATTGTCCATAGCTGGATTTTTTATTACAATTCTTAAAGACGTTAGATGACGCCCGTTTTTCTACAATCACGTTTATGCCCACATGGGGTTAGCTTGAGCTGAGTGTACACTAACAAAAAGATCAATATCAAAAAACACCTCCACTTTATTCCCTTAAAAGCTTCACGCTGTATCCCGCATATAGCAGGGTAGGTAGAGGGAACCTTGTGTCACTAAAAATGTTAATAAATAATAATTCTTTCCCCCTAGTGGAAATCATCACAACCGTTGCGTTAAGTCACACGCTAGTGTATATACGGCACGGCGGCCTTACTCCCTTGTAACTTTTATATATTTTTTAAGTACTGCTTTATTTTTGTTTTTTTTTTTCAATTGTATCTAATATCCTCATTAATTGCAGAACAAAAAGAGAGAATTTGATCATAAACATAATTTATCGCTTTCTTTTCTTTTTCTTTCCTTCTATTTTTTTATTTTAAAAAATAACCAGTATGCCACTNAAGATCAATATCAAAAAGCACCTCCAATTTTTTCCCTTAAAAGCTTCATGCTGTATCCCGCATATAGGAGGGTAGGTAGAGGGAACCTTGTGTCACTGAAAATATTAATAAATAATAATTCTTTCCCCCTAGTGGAAATCATCACAACCGTTGCGTTAAGTCACACACTAGTGTATATAGATACGGCACGACGGCCTTACTCCCTTGTAACTTTTATATATTTTTTAAGTACTGCTTTATTTTTGTTTTTTTTTTCAATTGTATCTAATATCCTCATTGATCGCAGAATAAAAAGAGAGAATTTGATCATAAACATAATTTATCGCTTTCTTTTCTTTTTCTTTCCTTCTATTTTTTTATTTTAAAAAATAACCAGTATGCCACTTCTTAACAACACAACGCCCCATAAGCCTCTATAATTTTTTTCAATGAAATACTAGAGCGACCTTCAGACATGCACCCTCATCCTTAAACCAGTTGAACAAGTAGATTCCTGGTAAAAACAATATTTACCACATAAAACACTAACTCAATGCCCGCAATTGTCGGCTGGAGATCACCAAGGAGATATGCCTCTTTGATGCTCATTTGGAACAGCTAATGAGACATAAAAGGATAGTGTTTACACTACATATCAAGAGTTTTTCTTAATTTACAATAAAATACGATACAGATGTTCATAAAAGTTTAATAAAGCTATAAATTTAATTTAAGATGTCATTTTATGATAAGATATTAAGTTAAGCTAGTGGCACAAGTGGGTTATGGGTTCGATTTCCACTCGTATCTCTATCTTACAGCGTTTTTCTTAATAATAAAATATTTTTTTAAATATGAATCGAAAACTGACACTCTAAAAACATACGAAAACATTAAAAATAATTCTTTTGGGTTCTATTATATTGTTAAATGCCCCTAATCATAATTTTTCTTATATAAGGGAGAAGTGGCATGAAAGAGCCAGTTTACTAAATGAAGCAAAAAAATATACTATTAATTAAAGAAATTAAGATTTTTTTTCCTCAAATTATTATTTATTTATTAAACTAGGTAATTTCGTACGAAATAACCCTCAAATACAATAATTAATCAATAAAATATTCATTTTTAAAAAATGTGTTATTTGGCTCTTTCATAACATTTCGGTATTGAAAGAGCCATTAAAAGTTATGCAAGAGCCAGTCTTATATTATGAGGTATAACAGTGAAAATTATGCTAAACAATATTAAATAAAAACGATTTAATAATTCTTATTAAAAAGTAATGTTTTTTTTTTAATTTTATCAGTCATTTTAAGTAGATAATTCTAACAAACTTTTTAATCTTATATTATTCAGACCAATCCCATTATATAATTTTATTTATATTCTATTTTTTTAACATTATATTATTCTTAACATTATACAACTTAAAATCTTTGCAGTGCTTAATTTCTCAAAAAATGTTTTTACATTATTTCCCGTGCAACAAGTTTTATTAAAACTTGTTGCACGGGACAGTAAAGTATTCTCAGGTTTTCTCAGAATTAAATCTTACTGCTTCTTCATGAATCCTTTGAGCCATTTATCACTCGCATTTTCAACTTATCTAGTTTCGACTTTCGACTTATCTAGGCAGAAACCATTGGCCATGGCCAATTTAATTCTTCAATTACTGATTTTTCGGGCCTTTTTCGTTTTTTCTTTCGGCTCTTTCAAGGCCCGTCCATCCGGCTCTTTTATAATTTATTCTATAAAAAAATGTAACCTCCAAAATGACAACGATATCAAAACTTTTCAAACTCAATTTAATGCAGTTACAAGGCCAAATATATACATAAACTCAATCTATATTCCAATTACCCGTATTTGTTTACAATGAAATACTAAAAAACAATTTAAAGGAGGTAAAATACTTACTTTGGAATGCCAAAAACTTCAACTCGACGTATCGGCGTCCGTTGGTTCCGATAAACTGTAAAATTTTTGTGGGTGGCGGGAAATCAATATTTCCATTTAAAAATAAAATATTCTAACGAATCCGTTCCTAAACTACTATAATATTGCAAGTGGCTCTTTCAAAACCTGGCTCCTTCATGCCACTTCTCCCTTATATATATATATAATTTTAATATATTTTTTTTATAAAGCGCGTACCTACCGAGTTTACGTTTATTTAAGTATATATTTGTAGAACAAAAAAAATAATATAAGCTGCAATTTTTTTGTGAAAATATTCAGCGGTTTATGGAAAATAATAAAATTTAATAAAGTATTTGTTTTATTTTTTTTTTCTAAATTTGTATTTTCTTGTAAATCCCCGAGTAAAGTATAAATTAAAATATACATAAGTATTATTCATTTCTCTGAACTCTACATAAACTATATATTGACTGATCGGAATTTAATACTCCAAAAATAAATCCTGATAATCCTAAATCATTCATCACAGTGAAAATCGAACTCAGGACCTACTATATCAACAGTTTACATGAAATCAAAAGCACAAGCCCAGAATCAGCGCCGACATGAAGCAACACAAAATAACAGTAAACATCACATACCAAGCCCCACAAACAGAGACATTATCTAGAAAGCCCAGTCACGAAATTGCAATTTGATAGTCATCGACAATGGTACCTATGATTAGGTACCCGATGTTCCATCATGCCACCCACGAGGTAACTTCGTAATTATCACTCGGACTCGTAAATTATGGTATAACGATGGGCTAAATGAATTTTGCATCGTGGGTTAGTCTGCAGGAGATGGTGCAACGTTTTGTGACCCTATTTGTGTAGGGTACTGGGTAATACCTGGTTTGATGACATATATATATATTTGTATATAGGTATAGGTATGACTTCTGAACGTTAAGTGGACTCCTTGAGACTAGATTTAAGACTTTTATTACAATTAACAAATATGTATTTATATAGTTGAAGTAATGCTATTTATTGTAATTGCGGCCAGTCGTGGCGTAGGGGCACAAATGTGTGTAAACACGACTGGAGGAAATCAAATATTTATTTAAATTGATATTTCCATCGCCCGCTCACTCGGTTCGCTCTGGTGTGCCTCAGCAAAGCGCGGCATTAGGTCCTCTCAACTCAAGCCTCAAGAATTCGACGGAATATAGGGAACTTAGTAAACGTTACCTCTGCCTACCATGCTGTGTGCTGAATACAGTGTGAAGCTGATAAATAGATATTTATTTTTAACTCGAATTATTAGTACAAAAATAATTGCGTATCAAGCGGGCGAAGCCACAAACGGGTCGCTTGTCTACAACACTTATTTAATAGAATTGTTAGACACTACATACACTCGACACTCGGAATAGCGACGTAGTTAAGCAATAATACAGTATATGACTAATGGCTGTGTAATTTGAACGTATAAATCACGGATAGGCACGTCGGCGAGAGCTGCCTACGGCGGTGGCTGATCGGGTATTATCACCTATGTGGGGGATAGGAGATGTGTGGACTGGCTTTGAGTATTTATATTTTTATAATAATATAATTATTATTTTAATATAAATTTATCCGCATTGAAATTATAATTTTTCGCTATGGTTGACTAACTTTGGCGTTAGGTTTCATCATTCAACAAGCAATATCTGTAAAATGTGATACAAAGTTGGGAAGTATAATAATTGGTAAATAATTGGGAAGTATTATAAGTCCCTCTCTGCTCTCTGTCTTACTCTGCTATGCGCGAAGCTGCCTTTTCATTTTTATCCGACTTCTGTTTAATGTACATTTTAGACTGTCCTCGTTGAGTTTTAGATTTGATTAACATTCATATAGATGGTTAGATAATTTTTAATTCACGACTAAAGTATAGTGTTATTGGTACAACCTATTCTTCTATAGATTTATTCATAGGAATCATACAGTTAACTGTTTACAAATTTTACATTAGATTATCTTATATCTCATAAATGACTTTTACTTAAGTTTTTATTTTCTACTGAAAAAAATATATCTGCATATTTCTATAATCCATCCACTTTCCTAATAAAACTTTAACGACAAAACTAAACTAGCAACTCCATCCCATTCCCTGTCAGCTAAACAAACCCACGTTCGTGACTCCAATTCCATCTCATTATCGAGTTTGGTCGGTTAAAAAGTATAAATAATATACAAGTTGTGGCAAATTGACGTATAATCATAGTGTTATGTTGATTAGCTGTAAATATAGATATTATACGCGCGCGGTGGGTGGCGATGGACACACGGTGTAATGGCTCTAACGACTCGTTTGGATATTATATTCGATGTTGTTAGATATTGGCAAAGAAAGTGAAATGTGTTTTAATATGTGTAGCACTAGTTATGAGTTCGATTCCTACTCTAGGAAAAGTCAAATCTTTTATATTTTCACTGCTTCTAAAATAGATATTTCACGCGCGCGGTGGGTCGCGATGGGCACACGGCGTAATGGCTCTAACGATTCGTTTGGATATTATATTCGATGTTTTTAGATATTGGCAAAGAAAGTGAAATGTGTTTTAGTATGTGGGGCACTAGTTATGGTTTCGATTCCTGCTCTAGGAAAAGTGAAATCTTTTATATTTTCATTGCTTCTAATATAGATATTTGACGCGCGCGGTAGTTCGCGATGGGCACACGGTGCAATGGCTCTAACGACTCGTTTGGATATTATATTCGATGTTGTTAGATATTGGCAAAGAAAGTGAAATGTGTTTTAATATGTGTAGCACTAGTTATGAGTTCGATTCCTACTCTAGGAAAAGTGAAATCTTTTATATTTTCATTGCTTCTAATATAGATATTTCAGGCGCGCGGTGGGTCGCGATGGACACACGGTGTAATGGCTCTAACGACTCGTTTGGATATTATGTTCGATGTTGTTAGATATTGGCAAAGAAAGTGAAATGTGTTTTAATATGTGTAGCACTAGTTATGAGTTCGATTCCTGCTCCAGGAAAAGTGAAATCTTTTATATTTTAATTGCTTCTAATATAGATACATCACGCGCGCGGTGGGTCGCGATGGGCACACGGTGTAATGGCTCTAACGACTCGTTTGAATATTATATTCGATGTTGTTAGATATTGGCAAAGAAAGGGAAATTTATTTTAGTATGTGTTGGTACAGGCATGCGACTGTAAACACGATTGGTTGTGTGTTCGATTTTCACTCGAGGAATTGAAATATTCATTATATCCTTTGCCTTGCTCGTTGAGTTCCGCCAATCAACAGAGTCTCAAGGACTCGGTGGAAAGTGGGGAACGGAAGTTTTTTATTGGTAACGGAGTATTTTAACTCTCTCGATCTCAGGTAACTTATCTTGCTTCTGCCTACCCTGCTAGGAGCAGAATACAGCGTGTAGCGAAAAAAATGTTAAATGGGATAATTGGAAATGTTTATATGTATGTAAAATTAATATTTTAATATATTGAAGCTGTCACGATACAGGATTTGCCTGTAAACACGACGGTTATAGGTTCGATTCTCACTCGGGAAAGTAAAATATTTTCAATTTGGTCGGTCTCGGATTTACTCGGATTATTTATACATAAATGACTAGAGTCATATTTTTTAAAGCAATAATAACATTTATTAAGATAGTTTGACTCAAGATAATAAAATCGTCTAACAAGAAGTTTAATTTTCGAACATAAGCTGTTCTTGTCACTTCACTAAGTCGGGGTAAGAATATTGTTGGTTTTCACGCACCATGACCTGACCATTAGGAGGATCTTTGTACTGATAGAAAAAAAATGTTTAAAGGTTTTTTTTATCTTAAATATTCCATTAAATTCTATTATATCTTAAATATTCTTAAATACTATTATAAGTAAAGTAATCGTATAAGGAATTATACATCTACCAACATGATATAAAAGTTTTATAGAAAAATGTAATAAATTTATATTAGGTATTTGTATCTCCAGATAAACTGAAGCATTATCATAATAATTTTAAGATCAATCATTTAAAAATATTTTGTTAATATTTAACACATATTTTATACTAAATTTGACAACCGAAAAAACCAAAAAACTTAGCTCACATAATAAAATAAATTAAATAACTAAAAAGACAAATAAACTATAGAAACGGAATTTTCATTCTGTCCATATAACAATCACCGCCTATTTTCACTTACATTAGTTTAGCCAAGGAGTATAAATGAAATATGTGGACGGTCGCGTGACATCTCCATCCCTTTGACGGGGAACCTCCACTTAGGTGATTGGATTTTTTCGTACTTCCTACAAGTATTAGATGCACGCTCGGCCTGCACGTATTGGGTATTGGGAGGGAAGTTGCAGTCCTTATGATGTTGAATCTGTATGGAATAGAATATATTGTATGTGACATCTATTTGAAATTATTTGTAGTGGATGTTTTTTTTAGCTTCACTGTTTACAGTACGGCAGACAGGTGGAAACTAGTGTTAGGACACTGGTTTCCCCATTTTCCATCGAGTTCTGGAGGCATTGTGTGTTGAGTGCATCGTACTTAGTCTCGAAACCAGAGAAATTAGATTAAATTTTACATTTCCTCTAGTGGGAATCGAACCCACAAATTGTCACGCTTAGTGATATGTTATACACAACTCTTAATTATTTCAGTAACAGCCGACAAAACGGACAAAGCCAGAGGTAAAATCTAGTTAAAATATAATATCCACCAATAGAATAAGAACCCCCAATATCGGCATATATCTCGGCCAGTCAACTGCGCCACGATGGTGTCTAATAGAGAATCATTTATGATTTTATTTTCAATCCACCAACGCTACCACCCATTCGAGCAACGTTTCCCTTCAAACTGTTCTATTTAAATGAAATTTATATCGTTTCGTCCAAATATTTATTTTTATTTCACGTAACCAAGATTTTGAGGGCGCCATGACACGTGCAAAGCGGGTGTCGGAGGGTGGAGGCACCAACTATAACATGACCCCTTTTGACCCTTAAAATTGAAAAGAATATAAGAACTTAATAGGTCAACGTATACTGGATGAGAAATAGCAACAAAGGATAGCGTTTAATACCTTTAATTTTATTATACCGGTTTGTTTGTGTGTCAAATTTGATTTCGTATATTATAGAGTGGTCTTTTATTATCTGCTGTTCCAATAAACTTTATGATTTTATTAATGGTTGTTAAATTTGGATTATCTTGAGTTTTTATTTAGCACATCTACTTATTTAAACTTCTATTATGACTTTTAAACTAGTTTATTATTGGGGTTTGTTATCTGTATTTATAGTCAATATTAAATAGACTAAGAGTTAATTTTGGTTGAAAGCCCTAATCTCGGGAACTAGCTGGATTACCGGATTTACCGAGGAAGTAAATCCTAGTGCTAAATTCTGGACGCATTTACTGTTGAGTGGCCGAACTCAACGCCGTACTTTAAGAAATTGGAAATATTAAATACTTCATTATTTAGAGAGGCTACGTTAAACCTCACTATAATTTCTCGACCACACCAATACGACCAACGACATACAATATATCAAAATGCTGTTTTATAAATATTTATAAACTATTTCCTTCCTATAAATTCAAAAGATTGAACGTATCGACGACAAATCTTAGAATTCAATTTGAATATGGTTCCCAGTAGAATAAATTACAGTTGTTTCAACTCTAAAAACCTTTTAATAAATAAATATATGCATTAATAATATAATTAAAATGCATTTGTAATGATTAATAGGGACAGTCACTAAAATTATTTATTGTTAGGTAACTCTGCTAAAAATACTGTATGGCTCTTACACTATATATGACTAAACGAAGAAGCTATCTGATAATAAACAACCGAAAGTAAAATTTATAAAAGTTAACAAACTTAAGTTAGCGTTAACTCTGTATTTATTTTTTCTAGTTTTTCCTTTCACCGTGTTGTAAGTTCTCACTTTGTGCCAAATTTCATAATTATACGTTCACGGGAAGTAAATAATAAATAAACAAATAAAAAACATTTGATTGCCATGAAATACACATTTAACAAACAATTTAACAATAGGACATTATGGCAAAAGGTGTAACTCAGCTAAACGATACTTGAGTTTTGACTCTCAAGCATCGCTGTTTTTCAATTACACCTTAGATAACGGACAAACAAACTCTCACAAAAAATAAAAAAAATAAAAATAGACTAAAGATATCCGTTCATGGGTGTGTGTGTGTGCGTGCGTGTGTGTGTGCGTGTTCCTAATAAGTAACCCTATAGCTTTTGATTACGCGGCGAATTTCATACATACCTACTCGAAATGCAGCAAAATCGATGCATAAATGACTTAGAATTCAAAAGAAACCCCTAAAAGGGAAGAGAGAAATGCGATATATCAATAGGTACCATATATAAATTTCTAAAATACACCCATAAATAATTACATGTATAAATATGTGTATGATATATCTCCAAAAACTCTTAAACAAAATGAAATCAAATAAATCAAAAACCCACAGCACGAAAATTTGTAAAAATTACAAAAACAATCTCCCCGAGCGAAATGTAAATACATTGTACAAACAGATATTAAACTTCTTTATTGCGGACCACCCTCGACTGCAGGCCAGGGGGTGACAAATTATTATTTTTCATAACATCATCACGTCGTCAGTGGTGCGAGACCAAAAACTATTAAGGGGAGAATTTTAGCTGTTTTTTTTCTCTCCGCTTCTCATCTCCATTGTGGAACCAGTGGGACCGGAAGTAGTAAAGTCATAGTAGAGAAGTTATTTGTAACGCACGCGCCGCGTCCGACGTCACTTCCGCACGCCGCCATAATGACGCAAGAACGCTAGTTCCACCCTCTTATTGTGGTATGGCGAAGCTTTTACTTTTATGCCCTGTTAGCTTGAAACGTTTGGGATTATTTGCAGTATATTTATTTATATAATGGACATATTCATATACCTATGTGATATATTTATGTTTTTTGAAATATTCCTATTTAATTAGGGTTCTTTACCTTAAAAAGACCTTGTAGGAGGACAACAAAGCTGTTGTTCATGTCTCTGTTGTCTGTGAAGGTATTGAGTTGAAATTTATATCAACCAATAAGCAGAGATTTGTCAACTGTTATAAGTTCTACTTACCTTTGACCTAAAATCCTGAAATTGGTACGAAACCATCGATGGGCGAGTCCGACTCGCACTTGCCCTGTTTTTTTGTTGAAAATTCGATAAAATCCAACAAAGCCCCAATGCCCCAAAGAATATTTTCATAGTTTTATTTTTGTATATTAAGAAAGATTATCTTTTTCACATCATAAACCTTACTTACTTACCTAAGTTAAATTAAAACCAAGTTAATAAAAAAAACGAAATTAATTAATTTATATAAAATTATTTTTTTCTTAAAGCACATAAATATAAGTAAACTTTATCTGTACTCCATATACGTCGATATGAGATGAATTTATTCATCACTGGGTGCAGTATTTATAACCACTAACCACCGATAATGTAATAAATGTGGTAAGATTAGTTTATTTTAAATAGTGAAGTATATTTCAAATAAAATAAAATTTAGTATCGGCTTGTATAATATCTTTAATGTTCACCGATTGTGTAAGCGCGGCGTTAAGTTCCGCCACTCAACACGGAATGCCTCGAAAATCGGGCACTATCCATCTACCTATTCTACGAAATTGAAACAGCATGAACCTAGTAAAATATTTGTGGCAAGACTAATATTGAAGATTATTACCTAAACTTTGATATAAGAAGACTAGCAAAGAAATGTCTCAATTTCCTATATAAATAAATAATACAATTTAATAACATATAATAGTAAATTCAAACTTCAAGAATATTTCTTAAACTATTCACAATAAATAAACTTCAATCTCTTGCAATTCTTACCTATATCATATAAATTACATTACAATTTAAACATTTTCAATCCATTTACAGGAGCAAAAAGTTAATGTATCCGCCACCCACGATCTATCAACAGCGTTCACTTGAAACTTTATGGTAATGTGGACCATTAAGATGACTCGGTCATCCTCATTTTGAGGCCACTCGTGGCGCGGGGGCACAAGAGACTGACTAAACTTATTTAAATTTATATTTTCGTTTCCTCGCTCTCTTTGATTTCTGTCACTCAACTCGCAAAGCCTCCAGAATTCGGCAGAAACGGAGGAGGAACGGAGTGTCTTAACACTAGGTTCCCCCTGCCAAACCTGCTGTTTGCGCAATACAGCGTGAAGCTGATTTTGATTTCCTCCTTCTAATATCGAAGCAAACAAAGCGTGGCGTTGAGTTCCGCAACTCAACACGTAATTGTGAAAAAAATGGAGAATGGAGTGATTAAACTTCAGCTTCACGCTGTATCCCGCTGTGTCCGCGGGATACAACGGGAATCTGAACTTGTTAAGTTTATTGACACAGCTATAAACATCAATTAGACTCATTACCGCACCGAATGTAGCTTTCGTCTTACGTATCCATCAATCCACAACCAATTAAGGGATTTCTAGTTGATTTACTTTAAATTTACTGATACCTAGATTGTGATAAAGATATCATACTTTGCAATTTTAATCTACTTGTTATTTATGAGTTCGAAATTATTATAAAAAATAAAAAATGGTTAAGTGTGAGCCTGGAGTCGCCCAACTAGGATTCCGTATCATATTTGGAAACCCAATGACGATGACAAACAATTTACATGAAAAGTTAATCTGTAAAACATAATTTAATTTAAAAAACAATATATTTGGTAAAAGTAAATTTACTTATTATACTTACATTTGTTTATTTATCTTTTCGCTTTCATATATCGAAGCTAAAGTAGAAACCCCCACATTCCACGCTTTGCATCAACACCAGAGTAAAGAAATCAAACTCACTACCTGTCAAGTTTCTATCACAATATAGCGTACCTGCGCCACGACTGACTTCTAAGCCAAAATAAGCTCATCACCTAATTGAAACTAAAGTGCAATAAAGTGACAAGTAGGGACAAAAAATCGCATGCGCACTAAACCAGCTTAGGGCATGCCTCGACGATTGTACATTTAAAATGTCAGTACAAAAATGGCATTACTTAAAATGTAAAGAGACGTTTAATTACGAATAATTTTCTCGACGTATTCGGTAGGTAGTGGGTTCGAATACTAAAAAGGTTGATCGATAAGGGTGTGCTACAATTTGTGTAAGAATTATCTAAATGTTTCTCGATATAGGTATATAAATTGTGAAGTGACTTGTATGTATAAATTGTGAATTGTGTAGATGATCATTAAGGTCGTTTGGTCGTTAGTTCAATTTGAGAAAATTAAATATTTTATACTTTTATTTACTAAATTGAAAAAACGCGGCGTTAAGTTATACCATTCAACACACAATGCCTCCAGCAAACGGTGTGTCTTAGCACTAGATAGAGTAGACAGATGGAACCTGGGAACCCAGTGTAAGACTGCCCATTTAAATATTTCCGTTCCCTAGTTCTCGCCGAATTCCTCGTCCACCATCGCTTGCTTGCATTACCAGAGCGAAGAAATAGAAAAAATATATTAATAAATAATAAATCATTCGGATTCGAATCGAATGCACAACCTCACAGCCACAGACTTGTACCCCTACACTTTGAGGCCTCGAGTACATACTTAAATTTACATTGTTATTCTTTTTATTTCAAATGTAACTCCCATATCATCAAAATGATATACGAGTATAAAACTTACTCCAAGATTTTTTTTAAAAGGAAATAGTTGGAAGCGTACGTTCACAACCTCATGGTAAAAGCATGATCTGAAAGAGGCTCAATTAACTGACTTTAATATGAGGTAGACGAACCCGGGCAAAGGGAAATCCTTTAAAACGTTTGAAATTCACCTCTTGTAACCTAGATGCGTCGTTAAATTATTATTTGCGAAATATCTAGGTTGAAAATGACATAGATATAATAAAATATTGTACGAATATAGGTGTATCAAAGCATTTTTTTCACGTTTTTGACCCTAAAGTCAATTTTTTTAATTTCACGCTGTGGTAGACTAGGATGAGGGAAGGTGATACCCTAGTGTCAACGTTTAAGACACTCTGTATCTATTAAAACACTTCTGTTCCCCATTTTCTATCGAATTCTCGAGGCATTGCGTAGCGGAACTTAACAACGCGTTTCTGCCTTGTTACCAGAGCGAGGAAATGAAAATATTAAATATTTCATTCTACCTAATAGCAATCCAACCCAAAACCGTCGCGTCCGCAGACTCACGCTTGCCTGCGCGACTACGGCTTACGGCTCAAATTTAACTTATGCTTTAACAATAACACAACATAGCTTCACGCTTTATCCCTAGCGGAGTAGACAGAGAGAACGGAGCGCCAAACGCTACGGTCTCTACATACCTCTTTCGCCTCGACCATTCCTTAGGCTCATACATTCTTCATACTTTTTACGTGACCTTCCCCCAATATCTTTGATACTGTGCTTTCGAATGCCAATCGAGTTCTCCCCCTACCTCTCTCTCTACCTCTGTCTACTTCAAATAACTAAAAACTAGAACTTCGATCTCCACAATGTAACAACCTCAAAAATGATCACATATAAAGCCCACAATCAACCAACCACAAACTCCGTAATTAAAAGTTGCTACAAATTGCAGCGTAAACAAAACTACGCCAGGGTTGTACAAACATCGGATACCCAGAACTGTGTGTTTGCATTGTCAGCGGTCGGACAAACATCAAAAATCTACGTAACGAAGTAACGAACCGGTAATCCGATTCCGAGTGGTCAGTTCCAAAGTTTCCATCGGCAATCAAGTGAGCCAACAGATATGTTTCGTTTGTAAACATGGGGCAACCCTAGCTGGCTGGGAGCTTGTTTGCGCGTTACTTAAGATGTTTATTAGACGGTCAATGCGGGCTAAATGGTTGTGTTTCTATTTGTTATGGATATATTGTAGTATTTGTTTGGATTTTGCACATATCTTTTATATGTGGTCGGGTTAGGTCATGTTATAGGCTGTGGGTTCGATTCCCAATCGAGGAAATTAATTATTTAAATTTTCGTTTTCTCGTTGTAGTTAGTAGGCAAAACGCAGCGTTGAGTTCCACCAATTAGTCCAGAACGGACAGTGGCGGACGGAAGTCTTTATACTAGGTTACCAGGTTCAGTAATACAGCGTGAAGCTCTTCCCATCTAGGGAAACTTTTTACAGGAAACGATAATTTAGTTTTTGACATCATGAAACCACAGACATACAGCATAACAAGACGAACGCACACAAAAACAATACCAATAATAAAAAAAACCCCCCAACAAATCGAAAGACCAAATTTCCCAAAAAACTGACACGCACATCCTATTGCAAAATTATATTTAAAATAAAACAAATCCATATTAACCATTCATCGGACCGGCACACCAAAGAATCTGACGATAACCCCAAAAAAAGAAGACGCCCAAGAGATTGATATATCCGCCTAATTTGCCTATACGTACTTTTGGGAGGAATAAAATATGTCATATCATATAGCCTTTTGAGTCACCGTGCAACCGAGCCTAAAAACAGCCTTTTGAGACAACGACGTATTTCCGGCTGGGATTCATCACAAAATAAAAGGAAATTGGACTTAAAGGATCCTTCCAATTAAATATAGAGAAAGGTTTAAGTGATGGGGGCCTCGAGAGGCATAAATCAGTTTAGTGGTTTTTAATTATGGTAATCAGGATGTCCTTTTCTCTCCGCTCTTTGTCGTCTAATTTGTGTGTGCGGCGAACGTTGCGGCAATTGAATACTTCAGTTTTTTTTTGTTTTTATTTGTGTGTGCGTATTGTTGGTTAGTGGATTATTGATAGGTATGTGCGTATAGATATATAGTTGATAGGTATAGCGGCACAAGGGTGTGAGTGTAACTTGACGGTTGACGGTTCGAGCCCCATTGAGAGGGAGAGATTTGAGGAAATTAAATCTTTATTTACATTTATATTTTCATTTCTTCACTCTGGTGCCAAGGCAAATAGCGATGCGTCCAGAATTCGTCGAAAGTAGACGGAGTGTCTTAACACTAGGTTCCCTCTGCCTACCCTGTAGTGTGCGGAATACGGTGTGAAACTGATTGAATTTTAAGTTTTTAATTTAGTGCCTGAAATACTTTAAAAAAAATTGTAATTTATTTTAAAAATAAAAAGAACGATCTCTCCTCACGATATATTTCATATATACAGCTGTTTCATGGCGTCATAATACATATTATAGCTACTTACATATTTGCATGAGCTTTCTTTTTTAATTTGCATAATTTTAGAATTAACACTTTATTTCATATGCATTTTTGTATCTAACAACTAATTATTTTCTTTATTCGTTATGAATCTCAAACTTTAGTGCTTAGTTTTAATAATAGCTTTAGTTTTAAAAAATACTAAAAATATCTAAATCTGTGATCTTTTGAAATTATTAATTAGAATAAGACTGGAATGTAAGAAATAATCTCATAGGCGATATTTTCTGCTTATTTCTTAAGATGTCATTAGTTAGCTATTTAGTAATTTATCTTACCATACCAATGAATTTACAATAAACTAAGTTATACATAATTATTAAGTGGCGATAGACCTTCTAGGTATGATTTTTACAGCCAAATAATGTTACGTCATAAAAAAATTTCGTTAAAGAAAAATTACATCGAATTAAAAGCAAAAAACACTGTTCAAGGTGCACTACCTCAAGAATATCGCGGAGAGTGAGAAACGAAAATATTAATATGAAACGAAATAGAAATCTCATCACTATCCATGCCTCCCAGGTTCCATTCGCCTATCATACTGCAAAAGCTAAAAAAATATTAAAAAAAACAATTACATATCGCACAAACCATAAAAAACTTTGAGAACCACTCAATAAAATTAGACGAAAGCTGTAATTATCGGCGAGTTAACGCGAACAAAATCCATTACGTGATATTATAGCACAATTAGGAACAATTTGCTGTTGTTTTTTCTAGCGATAAATTAGCTACTTGCATACTGTTCTCTCGTACGGAACTAATTTCTTTACACTCTATATGGCGTGATGATGCTTTAGTTATAATATATGCTGAAAGCTTAGTCACGCCGCAGCGGCACTAGGTGTGACTGTAACGCGACGGTTGTTAGTTCAAATCCCACTTGAGAAAGTGAAATATATATTTCCATTTCTTCGCTCTGGTGTCGAGGCGAAGCGCGGCGTTGACTTCAGCCACTCAATACAAAATGCCTTCAGAATTCGGCGGAAAATGGAGAACGGAAATTTTTAACACTAAGTTCCCTTTGCGTACCGTGCTGTGTGTGGGATACAGCGTGAAGCTGATTAATTTATTTTATTTATCTGATAGTTATAATTATTTATGTTAATGTGGATTGGGAGGCCATCGCGGTGCAGTGGCAAGCTTAACTGTATTTGCGACGTTTATGAGTTCGATTTCCACTCGAGGAACTGTATTATTACTCATGTAATAATAGTGACAAGGAAAAGCGCGACGTTCAGTTCCGCCATTCAATACGCAATGTCTAGAGAATTCAGTAGAAAGTGGGAAACGGAGTGTCTTAACACTAGGTTCCCTCTGCCTACCCAGCTGTATGCGGGATACAGCGTGATGCTGATTTAATAATTGTATATTTTAATAATAAAAATAACGACAAGCAACCATTTGCAAAGAAATACATCACCATCCTGTTCTAGACTAGTTTGGTTCTACTTTGTATTCGAATGTACTTTACATTGTATTCGAATTTGTGAACTAAATTAATACCAGGAATTACATATTATTCCTTAAATAACCAACAGTGGTGATGATTATTGCTTCATGAATATTTTATTGAATCTACAATATGTTTCTTCTTTTCAATGAACCAACTCCATCTAAGGTAATTTTTCTTGGAAACGTGTTAACTTGGACTTGTAATTACATTATAGGAATGAATTATGTTCATATAAACGTTTTTTTTTAATACGCTCTATTGAACAGTGCCTTGGGATTGTTAATAAAAGTTTATATTAAATATTCCAGTCACAACTACTTAGGTAAATGTAGGGTAAAACATAATTATAGAAAAAAAAACTAACAATTATTTTCTTCGTAGCTATAAGTAGGTAGTTTCTAAATAAGGTAAATATGTAAAACAACTGTCCCGTTGTAATGAGTACATATTAACATATTAATTTCTGTACTTTGTAAATAACATGTTAATGTGAAGGTATTATATTATTTAAATTTTCAGTTTTTTATGTTAGAAGAGTTTTATTGTAAACACGTAGGTGGCGGTTTCGATTCCCTCTAACAGGAATGAAGTATTTCCATTATGCCGCTTTTTTTCCTTACGGAACCCCAAAAATTTAGGCGAAAATTCAAGTGCGGAATATCTTAACACTTGGTTCCCCTTATCTACCCTATAGTAAGTATCCTGTACGTAGCTAACCTACAGCGTGAAACTAAAAAAATGTAAGAAGATTGTAAGCTTGTTGTGTATCAGTTTGTCCGTCTTAATAACATTTTTGTATATATTGACAAAAATAAGTTATAAGCTGTAAAATTAAAAAAAATCTCAAATTGCGTTTAATTTTTTTTTTCAGCTTCACGCCGTATCCTGCGTAAAGCAGGCTAGGCTGAGGGAAACTAGTGTTATGGCATTCCGTTCCCCACTTTCCACCGAACTCTCGAGGACAAAAAATAACAAGGAAATGAAAATATTAAATGTTTCATTTCCTCATACTCTTGTGCCCCTATATATATATATATATATAATATTAACATATAAAAATAAAATATTTTAAACGAAGGAGACTTCAAATGCCAGTTGTTCCCGATACGTCGGCAGCTTGCCAACGATCGTAGCAAATCATACAAAAAGTTTGTGACGCGCATTATGCAGTGTTCTCAATGCTTCGCTTGCCAAAAAAAACAACTACCTACTTTATTTATAAAACTATACCTGTCACAGAAATATAGTCTATTTTATTAAATTATATTTTTAATACTAACATTGTAGATTCAATCGTGAATGTCAACGCGATAGGTTGTGAGTTCTATTCTCACTCGAGAAAATTAAACATTCAATATTTTCATTTCCTCTTTGTGGTTACGAGGCATTGGAGTTTGCAATACATCTAGAAATAGACGGAAAATAGGGAACGAACCGTTTCTATCAAGACAGACTTTCTTCTTACTTTTCTATACGAGGAACGGAGTGTCTTAACCATAGGTTTCCATACAGCTTAAAACTAAAAAAAAATAATTATGCGATGCATTTGAGCATGGACTAACCTAATAGAATAATCATTTCCAGAAAATACTCTTAGCAATGACTCCGCAAACTACTAATGCAAACAAAGAGCATTCCCAACAATAATTTATAGGAGAGATCACCCTTGGCATCACCGGAAGTCCGCCGACGCCATTTTGCCACGTGGCAGGAAGCGCACGCGCAACGCAACGTCACTTCCGTTTCGGTTGTCACCATGGCGCTTTAGAGATTATTATGTTGGATTCTCTAAATTGCAAGCTTGATTTGGCGTTGAAATTTATTGTATTTTGAATTTGAAGCGGCGTTGTCTTCCTGCCTTGAGATTTTGAGTTATAATGCTTATTAATAGACCGAGATCCCAGGGCCCCCAGACCTATGTTATTTTAGAAAAGCTGAAATTTTGAGGATTAATAGTCTAATATATAGTTAAGACTATATGCATACTCTCTAACTTGAAAGTGAGGACCTTTCGGAGATAGCGCCAACTTAAGGTATACATCCAGCTACGTTAAAGTAAAAAAGCTTCTTTTTAAATATGTCTTTAAGAATGATGTAAAAAATGTATATTTTATATACCGTTATTTTGGTCTACCACTTTCAAGTTAGTGTTAGACTAATAGTCCTCAAAATTTCAGCTTTGCTAAAATGACTTAGGTCTGGCAGCTCTGGGATCTTGGGCTATAAGTAATGGTTTACGAGTTGATATTTATTCGAATATATTATTTAAATGTTTAAAATTTATTTTTAACATAAAGAAGACTGGTTAAGTTTGAGTCGGACGCGCCTATCGAGGCATTCGTGCCAATTTCAGGCTTGTAGATCAACTGGAAGTACAACTTATAAAAGTTGAGCTTCAATTTGCAGGCATATGCACTCATTTTGTAAGAAATCAACTACAAATATATATTAGTTTGTAATTTAGATTATTTTCTGTGAAATACCTATAAAGCATCACTTCTGATTTTTTTTCTTTCATTTATATTTAGCTACGTGTTGTATGCCACATGTATCAGGGTAGACAGGGGGAACCTGGTGGTAAGACATTCCATTCTCCACTTCTCGCTCACTTTTCATGATAACACCTTGCTACTTAATGCCATATTTAGTAAATTTAGTAAATCTGAAAAATGGTTAAAATAAAATTTGTATTGTAAGTTCTAAGGCTCGAACCCACGACCCCATTTGCTGCGACTGGCCTCGTAAATTATTATACAATAATTCACTACTATTAATTGAATATCTAATAAGATATAGTGCTTCATTCGCATTAGTATATCATTATTGAGATTGACGTTCATCAATCTATGAATGGCTGTGAGTAATAATTCATATGCTGGTATATCGGATTACTTGGTCGTGGAATGTGAACGTCTCTGTTAAGTGGTGACTTAATATAATTTTCTCTTTGTTCTCCATATTTTGTGTTGATAACAAATCCGATATAGTACTAAATCTGATATAGTACTAGTAGACCGAGTGGCGCGCCGCGCAGTGATTGTTGACGTTACTATCCCACATGATGACAATCTCGTGAAGGCCGAAAAAGAAAAACCATCTAAATATTTGGACCTAGCCCATGAGATTACCGCCATATGGGATGTCAGTGCGACTATCATTGTGCCGATAGTGGTTTCGGTTAACGGTTTAATAGCGAAAAGCCTCGACCAACACCTTAAGAGGCTATCGCTTAGCTGTTGGATCAAGAACCGGATACAGAAGGCAGAGGCACTTGAGACGACGCGTATTATGCGGAGGTTCCTCTCTCTGGAGCCCTAGCCACCGATGGCTTGGACCCTTGTCCCGCGCTCGGAAGAGTGGTTTTTTTATATTTTTAAATGTATTTTTTTTTAAATAATTTATATTTAAAAATGTAACATTGATTAACTAATTTAATAAAAGAAAGTAATAATTATTTCAAATTTAATCCAAGTTTTCAAATTATAAAATATACATTTTATTAATTATAGTTTGAGAGGTTATGAGGATAGGTGTGGCTGTAAAAGCAACAGGCTGTGGATTCGATTCCCACACAAGGTTATCATGTTCCATTTGCCTATCCTGCTTTGATGATACAACGTGAAGTTAAAAAAAGCATATTTTCAATGCAAGTTAGTGGCGGAAATTGAATATATTTTAAACGTGGATTATTAATATTCAATTGAAAAGATAGTTTATTTTTAACAACTTTGCTTATAATAAATATAAGGGATACATTATATAATAAATATAAGGGATACATTATACAATGTATGTAATAAACCCACCCACCACCCAGTCAAATGCTTCAAATTTATTAATATAACATAACTGTTTATTTCCATATACGCAATGGATACAATCCACTTATACTATATTTATTACTATCAACTAATAATTGTTATTCATGTGTTAATTATTTATATTAACATGTAAAGACATAGTCCCTATAATTATAATCCAATTAATAAATTGTTAGACGAGCAGATAAAAAGATGTTCAAGAAAAACAAAAGATACGTATGTATCTATACGTCTTTTTTTTTTCTTTGGTAAATGTTACTTTTGTAATTTTGCATAACTTTAGTTGTTTATACAATAAAATACCTGTATATTGTACATAACCTTTTTAAATTAATTAAAATGATCATATCGCATAACAAAAACAGAAAATAATTGAAACATTGAATAATAATTAGAATAAATTAATGAGTATATAAGCTTTAATTTAAATAAATACATATATTTTTTAAGATATTCTTATTTCTTATCGTTTATACGAGATATCGTGGTAGTCTACAATACAGTATAATGAAAATTGTAATCCCTAGAGGCCTGTGAAAATTTAATATCAATAATGTTAGCGTCATAAAACTTGAAACAAAAGCACTTTAGAGAAATGATTCTTGCAGTTTATGTTGTTAAAATATAACCATTCGATTATAATACAAATTTAAGTATTTTTTCAAGTTCTGACTGTATTCCTCACACAGCAGGTGGGAACCTGGGAACCTAGTGTTAAAACACTACGTTTGCACTAATATACTTCCTTTCCTTACATTTCATCGGATTCTGGAGGCATTGTTTGTAGCGTGATCTGTCACTCTAATCGATGCGCTGAGTAAGAACCCAGAATCATGCGATTTCCCTCGTTACTAGAGCGGAAAACATTAAAATATTAATTTACATTTCCTCGAGTGGGAATCAAACCCGCAACTTCTCCCATTTCCATCCACACGTTTGTGCCCCTGCTCCTCGACTGGCCTGTGAAAGTGATAGTTAAAATATAAATTATTTCTAGTAGTAGATGTATTTACATAATAAATTTAAAAAAATGTATAAAAAATATCTGCTTATATTTATTTACAGATACATAAGTGCTTAACGGAAGTATGATAACGGGAACGGAGTCTCCCAACACTAGGTTCCCAGATTCCGTCAGCCTACCCTGCTATGCACTCACCAGCAAGCAGCATTCACCGCCATTTCCACATCTTCAGTACACAAAGGTTATCACAGTATCTACTATCCACAAATTGCGACGCTATAGTTGGCCCTGCCGATATAAATCTTCTATTGAAATAGACAGACATGGACGCCATTCAAAGAAATCTTTTCAACGTGGAAAAACAGTGAGATGGGTTTCAGCAAACACTCCTGCAAGTTGAGATCAAAGCGCGATATGATACACGCGCGGTTTAATTTGGCGCCAACTAAACTGACAGGGCGCCATTTTGTATGGTTCTCGGATGTTTTATTTTTTCAGGATGTGATCGAAGTAGGTAGATAAATATAGGTACACACAAATACAAAATAATGAATATTTATTTTTTTAATAAATATTTTATAGTTAGTGTAATTATTGTATTTTATTCTATAAAATACAATAATTTATATTATCGAACTTTAACTTTATGTATAATTCTTTAAATTCTATTTTATTCCATTTTTTTTAAAATATTATTGCACATTTAAAAAATGCTGTGATGTTATGTCATTGAGTCATGAAGTTAAATACTATATTATAATATATTTATATATGTATATTTGTATGCTTGTTACATTTTTTTTTTAGTTTTTGAGCAAATAAATTGTTCACATGGAAACCAAAGTATTTTTCTTTATATATTTTAATATACGGCACGGCTTTATCATAAAAATTGGGTGAAAAGTGGAGAATGGAGTGTCTTACCACCAGGTTCCCTCTGTCTACCCTGATATATGTGTTACAATATGTAGCTAAATGAAATGTTATACTGTATACAACTAATGAAACTAACATTTATGAAATAATTTCTAACTTATCCTTCTTTGTAGATTTATTAAAAAGGAGTAATTTTAATGAGATTTAGAAAAAACAGTCAGTCATTTACATTTATTGTGCAAAAATTTTCATAATAAAATTCAATAATTTAAAACATACGAATATTAAAAAAATCAACTCTTAGAGCTTTTCATGATATTTTTAATACAGTACCTGGGTAATATTCCAGCGATATCCAGTGACATCCGTTTAGCTAAATTCATATTTTATTGTTATACGTTCCCCTACTCCCTACGAGTTGGTCTTAATGTGAGGGAGGTAGTGTTAATGAGTTTTGCTTATTCATGGGAGTGCCTCGAGTAGATTGCTACTTGTTACAATAATAGCAGCTTCATGTCTTTTTAATTATTGACAGCATTTTGTCACTTTTGTTTTGTGGGAGTGAAATGGATGGATTTTCAAGGATTTCTGTGATGGTAAGGTTTAAGTCAGTATCATCTATCAGATAATTATAGGATTACGTTGTCGTCCGTCCGGATGGTCATTGGTCTGGTCATTCAGGACTATGGTCCCCCCTTGAAGCACAGAAAAAATTGAGCTTCAAAAGATCCGAATGTTTATGGGTCGATTGTTTAAATTTTGTATGAAATTCGATGCTTAATCAAAACGTGTAGGATACTTTCCGTGTACCTAGTCATGAAATTGGGCCGAAATGAGAACTTATAACATATACCTACAAAGAAAATCATCTGAGGTATAGGTATTTCATGGAAAAAATCATTACAAATTTATATTTGTAGTTCATTTCATACAAAATGAGTCTAGGTATATAGCCGCCAACTTAAGTTTGTCAACCTTTACGTATTGTACTTCCCGTAATTATGTAATCCTGAAATTGGTACACTGAGGCCAGTGGGCCATTCCAAACTCACACTTAACGAGGTTTCAATTAAGGTTGTCAAAGATTTACTGTAATTATGAAATTTAACGTTTTACTTGAATGATATTGGAATTGTCTGTCGGAATTTATCCTGCGAAAAATGTCTATCAATCCGGATTTTAGTGAAAACCATAATAAAATTCAACCTGTAATAATCAGCTTCGCGCTGTATCCCGCACACAGGCAGCATATAGCAAGGCAGGTAGAGGGAACCTGGGAACCCAGTGTTAAGTCTCCGTTCCCATTAAGTTACTACAGTTTCTCGGTTTCGGTGGGCATGGTGCGTTGAATGGTTACCAGAGCGTACTGGATTTCCTCCAGTGGGAATTGAATCCATAATCTATAGGCGTTACAGTCATACGTTCGTACCTCTGCGTCACGACTGGCCTCATTTGTTTAATTATATATATGGTGTCGTTTCGTTTAAGCACGTGAGAAAATATATCAGAAATATGTCATGTTTTTATTTAGCATTAGTTTAAAATTATAAATACACATACTTATGGCTGCTTGTAAAAATCCTATGTATGTGGCTGGGCCCTACTATTAGTACACTAGACTAGGCGAATAAAACAAATATATAGATATTTCATCCTACTTCCTATCCTAGTAATACGTTAATTGTGAAAGTTTGTGAAAATGGATGTTTGTTCGACTTTCACGACTAAATTGCATACTGAAAAAACACCGATTGGAATGAAAATTGACAGTCATAGGCTACAATTTATGTAAATATTTTGTTAATATATTTTTTAAACAGCAATCAGTTTAAGCGGGCGAATCCGCGTGTGGGTCAGCGCGCGTTAGCAATACCCGTATCAATACACGTAGGTATACCTACCACTTTATAATTAACAATACTTATTTACGATACTCGAAAGCTTGTCCCGATGTAAACAATAATTAAAACGAAACGAAAACTTTTTCGAAACTGTCAACGGTTGAAAAAATAGTAGGGGCCTACCACACGCATAATATGTCTCGTGAAAATTCTTGCAAACGCAATTAATGCCATTACATGTATAATTAAAACTTTAGGTAACATTAACGGATTCTTTTACGATCATAAAATATCGTGTATTTGGAAAAATGCCCCCACAACGGAGCAAGATAAAAAAAATGTTGTACTACCGATTTCTTGCTAATATGTGTTAATTCAATGACCATTACTGTTGAGACGTCCTCCATTATTGCAATTCGGATTTTCTCATTTAAAAAAAAAAAAATTATACAGTTACATTTGAGGCCGCCTAGGCGTAGCGGCGTAAGGGACGTTTGTGGGTTCGATCCCCACTCGAGCGAGTGAAATATTTATTAACGTTTACATTTCCATTTATTCGTTGGTACGTTTCTGGTGTCGAAGTAAAGCGCGGCGTTGAGTTGTGCAACTCAAAATGGCGAACGGAGTGCCTTAACTCTAGATTCCCTCTGCCTACCCAATGCTATATACAATATCAATTCTAACAAATTAGTTTTTATTACAAAACATATAAAGCATATATGATCGGTAAAGTTCACAACCGCAAATCACACCCGCCCATTACTCTCCAAAGGTTCTTGGAACGGTCACAGTTGTTTTTGCTTATCAGAACAAGTTTCGAAATGGGAGGAGGGAGGAGTTTATTTCCCAATAATTATGGCTTCAGCATTGGAAAACTGGTAATTTGTGATGCACAATTGTTGTAAAGACAAGTACAACTAACTTACTTACGTAAATTGGAATTTAGGTTTCACTATATTATGCCTATCTTATACCTACCTACTTATATGACATTTCGTTTCTTCATTGCTATGCATTTGCAATATTTTTTTCTTTATAGTTTAGGTACAAAGCTCTGAACTTAAAATATATTTGAAAAACTTTTAAACAGTGCATGAATTAACCGTAAATAGTAAAAACCTTATTAATAAAAGTCTTAATTGAAAAATTTAGGGTGAATAGAAATTATTGTAAGTAGTAGTCTCTGGCCCACGAAATGTGATACCAAATAGCGACAGGCAGCCTAAGACTGTACTACTACTTGTTAGAGGAAGAAGGAAACATAAAAAAAAAACAATTGACAAAAACGCTCATAAAATAAAAACTACTAAGCCAACCTAAATTAAACTTTTAAGGCATCAAATGGCCATTATTCCGCATTAAACAAATAAAGAATCACGTATCTAAATATATACAGAAATCTCGACGTAATCTAATAATAAATAAAAAATATACCAACCGAATAAAGAACCTCCTCCTTTTTGAAGTCGGTTAAATATAATTACATTTTACGTTCGCTTAAATTTCATAGATTCATCAATTATACTTGTCCATATATAACTATTTTAATCTCTTATACTATAAACGTTAAAATTGTTGAAGGTATTTTAATTGAATATAACTGTTAATCTAATAAGCGCCTTTGATAAATCGGTATCGGGCAAAAAATAATAAGGCCAGTGTTGGCACAGGCGCATCTGTAAAGGCCAAAGATTGTGGATTCGATTCCCGCTCTAGGAAATTAAATTAATAAAATAATATTTTAATTTCCTAGCTCTGGTAGTAAGGAAAAGCGTGTCGTTGAGTTTCACCACTCTACACCCAAGGCTTTCAGAATTTGGCGGGAAATGGGGAACTTACTATATTGACATTAGGTTTCCTCTGACCCTGCTGCGTGCAGGATACAGCGTGAAGCTGATTCGATTTTAATATTCATTTTCTCCTGGTAACGTGGCGTTGTTCAACTCGGTTGGCGCCACTCAACACCGAAGGCCTCCAACGGAAAGTGGGGATCGGAGTGTCTTGACACTATGTTACTAAATTTCCTCCGCCTCGTGCGGGATACAGCGTGAAGCTAACAACAAGACAAAAAATAATTTATTAAAACCTCGACCACTGAATGAAATACTCCTGGGTTCTCGACTTCATTAGCGTGGTCAAAACGACTTAATTGAGAATTTTAAGCACTGAACAAATAAAAATCTATTTGATGTTTTCTGTTCGTTGCTACGAGTACTTTTTGCACTACAAAGAAATTAAAATAAATAAATACTTATATTGCTAATTAATGTTTCAAATGCTGGAAATTATATTGAAAATTGTATTTTTTTATAATTTTACAAAGAAAAGAAGATTTTGTTTTAATCAAAGTAACGATTGCTGTTGGTAAATGAAAATTCATTTAAAAAATCGCTTTATGTTCGTCTTTCGGATTTTTTTTTTTGCATCACGCTGTTTCCCGCACATAGTAAGGTAGGTAGAGGGAACCTAATTATGTAGTGTCAAAGATCCCATAGGATACTACTGGTTCCCACTTTCCGCCGAATTCTGGACGACAAGCTTTGCCATTATATATATATACATACATATATAGAATAAATAGAATAATAAACATAAAACATTAATTTTAAAGTAATATTATACCTAAGACATTATAAACTCAATGTTTTCTTGAGGATAGCGTGCATGTAGGAAGCATTTTTCATATGATGGCAAGTATATTATACATCCATTAACTTCACTACTAGCTTTTACCTTCGGCTTTTCCTGTCGCAGGGGAATAGGTGTGCGACAGTACGCGCGTTCGATGAAATTCGAAGAAACTATGAACTTAATATTTTCGTTTCTTTGCTGTTAACAGTAAAAAGCGCGGCGTTAAGCTTCGCTCCTCAATACACAATAAGAACGGAAGAGAGAACGGAATTTTAACACTAGGTTTTCTCTGCCTACACTGTTATAAATGATGAAGTTTTAAAGGAAATCGGAAATCGCTCTACTCTTTACGCTTTTAATTTATTTTATTTTCATCTAAATAATGTAAGCATATGAACATGGCCTAGGAAAGAAGCTGTTGGACCGTGCCCTCCTCAAAATAATAATCAGAATAATAATTTACAAAAAAAATTGGCCTGAAATATTAAATATATATAGAAACTTTTACATGAACATATTCGATTCCCACTCGAGGAAATAATATATTTAATATTTTCATTTCTTCTCTCTGGTGTCGAGATGAAACCACGTCGTTGAGTTCCACCCAACGCGCTATACCTCCGGAGTTCGGCGGAAAGTGGGGAGCAGAGTGTCTTATCACTGGGCTTCCTCTGCCTATCTATTATATATTAACGCGAGATATAATATCCATACAAATAGACAAACATGATAATTTTCAATAGTTATGGCATACGTATATTATCAAGTATATTAATATCGTTCATTGGCCGTAAAGCGCTCCACTAAAGTTTATTACGTACAGCTTCTACTGCATTCAGTTAACTGGTGTGCTTGACCGCTTGGATTTGTTTTCAAACTTTTTATAGTCTAGTATAGGCTTCCATGTAAAGCAGGGTAAGCAGAGGGAACCTGGGAACCTAGTGTTAGGACATTCCGTTCCCATTAAGACATTTTCCTTACCTATTTTTTGCTGAATTCTGCAGGCTTTGGCAGGCACTCGAGTGACCCACGTTTGAATGGAACCGACATCCTTCGGTTTACATTTGCTCCTTGAGCACCTGCGCCATAGTGGCCCCCTAAAATAATAATAATATAATAATGATCATCTAATATATGAATTATATAAATAGATATTATATTTGTTCACCTACTATCTCGCATTAGTTCAAAAAAATTAAAATAATATACCATTTTATATCGACTGTAATGGAAAAATTCCCCGCTATATTTTTCTTAACAACTATACAGTATAAGTCACTTTAACTTTTAACCGATGATTTGTACCCGCATTTAAGAAGGATAACCAAAATATATTTGCTTTTAATAAAACAATTATCTTCGTAAAATCAATCTTATTTTCAATATAGTAAGTGTTTTAAATTTTTTTTACAAATTATTTACGATAATTGCAGATTTAAGTAGAATTAATGTGTAGAAGCTACCGTCTGCAACCTGTCGCCCGTACTTGCGGTTGCCCTGGTTTTACGAGATCCTATATTATAATTAGAGTGAAAAAAATTGTATAGAAGTTTTAAAATTTTTACTTCGTGTTGATTTTCAGAACGACCCCGACTTATTGTTAACTATGATTTGTAAAATTGGTGGACGAGATGACAAGTGGAAGAATAACTTGATATTTACTTGTTTCTGAGAAAAAAAAAAATGGAATTACATGTATTTTACCCGATAACAAGGGAAGGATTACGGTTTTTCGCGCCTATCCTGCATGTATGTACCTAATATTGTTTATTTTTGTTGAAGATAGGTGACGTTAAAATTGCAAACATGGCAGCTGTGCGAGGCTATTGTACCTACTAGTGAATAAAATATCTAATATAACAATATGGGTATTAAATTAAAGGGTAAGCTACCGTATCCTAATAAACAATAATTGTCAAAAATTAAAAAGAACGAGACAAGCCCAATTGTTCATTAGAATATACAATCAGGACCAATAATTCTTCAATTAATTCAATTTTCACAAGGAGCCCCGTAATATTTAAATGGGTCAGTCATTAGGTACTATTTTTAATACCAATCTCTTTTTGTTTTTTCAGCTTCACGTTCTATCCCGCATGTTGCAGGATTGGCAGAGGGTGTCTGATAAGACACTTCGATCTCCAGTTTCGCCAATTTTTGGAGAACCACCTGAATAAGAAAATATTACTTAAAAAAATATAATTTTTCATTCTTTCATTATTTTGACTGGGGATCTCCAAAACATCATCATCGACTTCTTCGTATCATTAGCGTAATTGTGATTAGGGAGGAAGTGGTATTCTTTCGTGGTCATTGTATCGTCACATTGGGTGGGGAACTTATTTGTTATGGCTACTGGTTGTAAAATGTAAAAATACTAAAGATTTTGAGTTCTTCTTTGAGTCGACAAAGGTATTTATTGATTGGTGGGTATAAAATTTAAAGATTATTTAAATTACAGGTGCCGATTTTTTGTAGGTATGTTATGAAACATTATGTTAACCTAGTTTATTTAGCTTCATGCAGATGTCACTACTGCGCGCACTAAGATGGGGTAGGCAGAAGAAACCTAGGTTTAAGATACTCCATTCCTATTAAGACACTCTACGAAGAAAAGATTTCCGCCGTATTCTGGAAGCATTGCGTGTCAAGTAGCGGAACTGGTCGCCGGACTTTGGCCTTGGTGCTAGAGCGAATTGAAGAAGAATCATTCATCATCTATGTAATTTCGTCAAATCGGAATCGAACCTGTCGTGTTTACAGTAGGTTAGTTAGTATTTACCCAATGCATACATAAGGCTTTTAAAAAACTTCCAATAAAACCTAAAACAACAAAAATTAAAAGTAATTCAATAAACAAACCAACAAATGGTATAAAATTTACTTTTTCCATACAAAATTAATCAACAAAATTTGTATGTAAATATTACATCTCCCATACAAATACCAATTCTATGTGAATAACAACAGCGAAATTTTTCCAACATTGAGGAAACGATGAAATTGATTTTTTTTAAGCTTCAATCTGAATCCCGAAAACAGCAGAGTAAATAGACACAATCTAGAGTTAAGACACTCCGTTCCCCATTTTCCACCGCATTCTGAAGGCATTGGATGTTGATTGGGGAAACTCAACACCGCACTTTAGCTCGACCAGAGTAAAACAATGAAAATATTATTTATTTAATTTAGTGGGATTTGAAGCCACAGCCTATCCCGTTTACAATCACACGCTTGTATCCCTGCGCCCTGGCTGGCATGATGAAATTGATTTGGGGTTTTATTAAATAAGCTGATTTTCGCAAACTGAATTACGTCTACCGATACACTCGTTAGCGTTCGTTTCATTGGAGGTAAATCCGTGGATTTTTTGATTGTTCCAAATAAAGTTATCAATGAACAGTGGCTGTGCGTCGGGTCTCTATGAAATTTTTCTATTAGTTTTTTTTAAATATATTTTTTTGCAGGCTCGGTAGGCAGAGTGATCCTAGTGTGACCCTCCTTTCTCGTTAAGACACTTCCGTTTTTCACTTTTCGTAAAATGCTAGAGGCACTGTGAGTGATAGGACTCACCGCCTATGTAAGTTATATATTATCATAGAAATGAACTCCTTACTAGTTTTTATTTGCTTTACAGTGTTTGTCAATCTATCAAATAAATTATGAAACAAATGTTGACAATCCTTGGTTTTATAACATAAATATTAAAAAGGTATATTTTACTAGATAAGGCTTAAAAATATATTTATAAAAATATATTCTTATAAAAGTATCGCTGTATACCGCACATAGCAGGTATGGACCCTGGGAACAAATTGCTACGACCCACTGTGCCGTAAAGATACTTCCGTTCTATATTTCCCGCCTTACCTCCATACCAGAGTAAGTAACATGAAAATACTTATTTTATTTCCTCAAATAGGAATCGAACCCACAGCCCCTCGATAGAGCACATCCGTATATTTACATCAAAGTATGAGATAATAGTCGACGCAAACATTTCGTTCGCCACACAAACACTGTAGCAAACCCAATCAGGGTCGGTCCGCTTGATTGCTACCCCCACCCGCACCCCCACACTCGATATGGAACGTGATGCGAAAGTAGGAAGTCATTTGACTGTGTTGTTTTAATTTTTAACTATGTATTACTTTTTTTAGTAAACCCTGTGTTTTTTATTAAGTGGGGAACGGAGGGTTATAACACTTTTTTTTTTAAATTTTAACAGCTACATCCACGGGTGCATAGTTGCCCGTGCCTTATTTATTTTGTGAAAGTTTTTTTTTTTATTAATGTGGCGTACTTAATTTTGGGACAATTTAAACTGTACTTATATCTAGAGCTTATACTAGAGGGGTTGGATGAGACCCCTACCGACTTTTTTTTTTAAACAAAAGGGTTTTAACACTAGGTTCTCAAGTTTCCTCTGTCTATTCCGCTAAGTACGGGATACAGCGTGAAGTTAATTGTTTTCTCGTAGACCAACCGAGCGCTATGGTTGCGAATTCTACCCTAATATGTTATTATGTTTTATATTATTTAGTTATATTTTTAGTGCGTACTTACACTTACGTACAAATTTGTTGATAAAAATAATTGTAAAATATGGGCAGTAAAATCCTAAGATACTATAAAAACCTTTTGCTATATTAATGTGGAAAATAAACAGACAAAAATTCAAAATTATCAAATTACAAAAAAATATTTTTTAAGAAAGCCTTTCAGCCTTTTAATAGTAGAGTACGTAACGTTGTTTATAGGTATTTATTTCTATACAAAACAGCTTAAACTAAAAGAAAAATTTAAACATGCCAATTTTAAAACAATACTAAAAAAGGGACAAACAATGAAAGGTCGGTCGATCCTTTTATATGAAAATAATTTATTTCAATTAATCCTCCATTAAAAAAAAAACATGTATAAAGAAAAACAAAAGACGCTACCTATCAACGTGACATTTGTTATACTCGTAGATACAAAAATAATCTATTAATTTTCGAAATAGGGGTAGTTTTTTATAAGGCCAATAATTATTATTGTATTTGCAACTGTCGTCAACGACAATGCGAGGGTAATTGCTAATTTTTATTATGTCTTGAGAAGGAAGTCCTTTTAATTTTGTCCCTTTATTTTTTACGTGGGGTCGTGTTTGACCTCGATTAAAGAGGAACTATTGTGTGATATTACTAGTGGGTAGATAATTATGTATATCGAATAACTTCTGTTCTGTTCTTAGGTTATGGTGTTCTAGTACCATGCCGCCGTATGGTGTGCCAGTTGAGCACTGATCACTTCGCTAATGTCAAGTCGTATAGAGAACACACGAAGGAGATTGTAAAAAATTATTACTAAGTAAAAAAAATACTAAATAACAAAAATACTAAATAAAAAAATATTACTCAATAACAAAATTACTAAATAAAAATATTACCGAATAACAAAATAACTAAATAAAAAAATATTAGTAAATAAAAATAAATATTACTAAATAACAAAATTCATGTTAAAAAGAGATCCAGTTAAAGTACTGATTTCACTTAAAAATCAGCTTCATACTCGTACAGGCAGGGTAGATCAGAATCTAGTCGATAGTCGAAGACTTTCCGTCGAATCCTTTTCGAGACATTGCGTGTTTGCGGAACTTAAATTGAAAATATTAAGTAATAAATGAAGAAATTATATATTAAGAAATAATAATTCATTCCCTTGAGTGGGGGATACAACGTGAAGCGAGAAAGAAAAACACTTTAACCTACCGAGGTTGAACCCACGACTCCTTCAACTTTCAACTGACCTATATATTATATAGGTTTTAAGAGATAAATTAGAAGATTTAAGCATGTTAGGTTTCAATGTAAAAAGGTCAACGCGTACTCTATTCTATAAAAGACAGCATTTACTAGGTTTCGGTTGATGCGATTAAAATTACTTTCGGTTTATTGAACACCTTAGAAACGAGAAGTGATATTTTTAGTAGCTGAGTGGTAATGGAAAAGGGAAAGCGGGAATATGGTATGACCTACAACGGTACAGAAACAATTTCAGGATTGTATGTGAACAGGGTTAGGTACAACTTAAGTTGACTTAACTTCACGCTTTATCCCTGGCGGGGTAGTCAGAGAGAACGGAGTGCCAAACGCTACGGTCTCCACATACCTCTTTCGCCTCGTCCACTGTCATCAAACTCTTCATATTTGCCCTTCAAGGATCCTCATCCTGTTTACGTGACCAACTTAAGATCCTGAAATAATAATATTTGTTCACTCGTGGTGGACAAATAGTGACTTTTGATTTAGTTAACAGTTCCTTGTAAAAATAAAACTTTATGTATTAAGTCCGCAAAATACATTAGAGGCCATTCGTATCACAGGGGCACAAATTGTGACTGTAAACGCAACAGGCTGTGGATTTGATGCCCACTTGAGGAAATTAAATATTTAATATCCAAGTTCAGCAACTCAACACGCAATGTCTCATAAAATCAACGGAAAGTTGGGAATGGAAAATGGGGAAGTGGGGACTGTCTCAACACCACGTTCCCTCTGCCTGCCATGCTATGTGCGGGATACAGCGTGAAGCTAAAAACATTAGATGCACAAAAAACCTTAAAGTATAATTCTTACACCGTTGAGGACCATCTGGCGCCTAATTGCACTAAAACCACAATTCATATGAGCAAACCCAACCGCAGTGTTTCCACTAATTATTTCTTATTACAAAAACACCTCACCCCAAAAAGTTTTTACACTAATTTGGGATCGCGTGCTGTTTTTTTTTGCATTAATGGATTAGGTCGGCCGATGAATGCGCCTGCGCAGCTTGGCTACCGTTATTAGTAACTTGGAAGAAATATATTATTTAGTTAAGTCAAGTTTGGGGCTAGTAAATATGTTTTTTTTTAGTAAAAAAAATAGTTGTTAAATTTAATCAATTGTATTTAGAATATTATTTATAAATGACGACACAACAAAGAGTGGTATTGGTTTCTGATATAAATTCTAAGATTTAAATAAATGGAAATAGATGATGACGAATGTACCTTACTAGTATAATATGAAGGTACCTATCCTATCCTACGATATAGGTATATATCCTATCTTACAGATTATTTTGCGTAACGTAGTTAGAAACATTATATTTACCTCATTAAATAATTAGCTTCATTTATTTAGATTTTTATTAATATTATTTCAATTGTTTAGCTTCAGTCCAGAATCCCTACACTAGGTTCCCATTAAACGCTTCCATTTCTCACTTTCTGCCGAATTCTGAAGACATTGCCTGTTGAATAGCAGAACATAAGCTGGCTGAAGGAATATTATTTGACACTTTGAGAATCTTAAGTATAGTTGACAAATTTAATTTAATTAATACGTTTACTGTTCCCACAAAATCTTATTATATATGTATATGTGTATGTAGGTGTGTTTGTATGTATGTATTTATGTATGTATGTATGTGTATGTATAAGTGTATGTATGTATGTATATATTTGCCCATTTATATATTTTATTTAGTACTCAGATTTATTTAGTACACCCCTCCTAATTTAATTAATGCTCTCCTCATCCAAAGGTTGCCTGGGAGAGATTGCTGGCTTAGCAATAAGGCCGCCTATTGTGCTGTTTCTTGTATCATTATAAACATAGTTGTAATTAATTATTTGGTGTGCAATAAAGAATATTTAACTTTACTTTAAAATATAGTATAAAGCAACATAATCAAAAACCAATCCAACAAATTGTAACCAAATACAGAATTGTCGGCATCCATTTTACATACCTACATTAAACTTAAAAAATAAACACAAAAAATATTGACAAACCGTCTCACATGAACACAAAGACAAAATAAACAAGTCTATAACATCTCAATCGACACAATTCGATGCGGCTCTCTAATATGCAAATATGGATCCCCTTAAATAGTGGGGAGGGAGGGGGGAAGGGGGGGGGCTCAATGTCGGTGCCTTTTGAAGTCGCAGTGACACCATGATAGATTTATGCCGGCTGGTTCATTGTTCTGACGACATCCGTTCTTAATGAGGACAAAAACCTATTGAATGCTTTATTTGTTGAACATTGCTTTATATATGTAATTAAGTATTTCGTAAATATGATAGGGTTTTTGTGGTGATTGCTTGGTAGTATTTCAATGATTCACCGGTTAGGATGTTGAAATGAACCGAAAGGAAACGAGGCTTTTAATTCAGTTGGCATATAATTTTGTTTTTTTAGGTTTACGCTGTATCCCGCATATAGCAGTGTAGGCTATAGGGAATCTGGGAACCTAGTTAAGACACTCCATTTCCATGATCACACCTCAGTTCCCCACTTTCCGCCGAATTCTGTGGCCATAGTGTGTTAGGTTGTAAACTCTTTACCAAAGCAAAGAAATGAACCTATTAAATATTTTATTTCCTCGAGTGAAAATCGAATATACAGCCTAAGCGTTTACAGCCACACTCTTGTGCACCTGCACCTATTCTCACCCATTCTCTTCACCAACTAATGCGAATTACCAAGAAATTTAATTAATGAAGAAAAAAATACATTAAATATCTGATTTTAATGCAGTTGTAAATTGAAAATGATTTCAAAATCCCAAGTGGCAAGTTTGTCACATCAGCCGAACCTATCGTCCCCAATGGCAGACATTAAAGATAATGGTCGAAACAGGATGCATTATTCAATTGAAATCATTTTCGGGGGAGCCCACTTATGGAATTGCCTGGTCCGGTCCAAATATTTTCAAAACAGTACCCCATATTGTCAAATTGACCGAGTACAAAGGGGAGTGTAAAATGTAAAGCGATTGACTATTGGAGAGAAGTTTTATATTTCGTTTGTCCATTTGTTTGTTTTGAAACAATCTATTTTAATTCTTGTTAATATAATAGAATTAAAATGCAGATCATCCGTGAATGAAGAAATATGAATAATAGAATTAAAATATGCGGTTAGTTATTTTTGAAATAAGTTCTAATATCACAATTGAAACTATAAATTAAATAACTAAATATGTTAATATTTGTAGATTTCTCTTGTAGTCATTCTGTTATTATAAGAGTTAGTTATTCAAATTAATTACTGTGCCAGATAGAGTAAATTTGAAATTTGTGGAGTTCCATTTTCAAAATTCACAGCGTCACATCCTAATAAAAAAATCCTAAAAAAATAAGCAGCTATGTTTTTCCATAAAAACCTTTTTTTATGTATTTACCTTATCTAAGTTAAATAATATTAAAATTACACGACATTTTTTAATTGACATAAATTTTGCAAAAAAAATACTTCTACAAACATATAAACCAAAAAAAATAATAATAAATCTAAATTACACGAGACGAGATAAACTATGAAGTCACGTTTCTAATTCCTATCACCATATTTCACCTACAAACCGAAAAACTCAAAAGTTCATAATAAACTTTAAACTTACGCAACAAAGTTTAAAATTCCGTAAAACCTTTAAAACTTTGACAAAACAAAAAATAATTCGACGTAACTCTTATTTCGTCTTATTTAAGTTCAATTTTCCGTAATTCAACGATTTTTACGACGCACCTTTGCGTAATGATATGTCATCGTCACGATTTACCCTCAGGTCATTTTTTATTACACTGTAAGCTTATTCTATAACATTTGTACTTGTTAAATGGCTTCTCTTTTTCGTACTATTAAATTAAATATAGTATGTATTTACTTAGGAATTCGGCGGAGATTGGGAAGCGAAGTGTTTTAGCAATAGGCTAAACGCGTGAAAAAAAGCACTTGGTAACCATTGGTAGCAATTCTTTGCGTATTTTATAAATATATAATAGCTTGTACAAATTATACGGGGCGACTGAAACAAATAAATATTTTTTCTTAAGTTTATAGGTGCACTCAGCGAAAGAAAATTTGTATCTAGTGCTATTTCTATAATTAAATAAAAATACAACTATATCTCGTATATTATCTCGTTATTTTATATTAAGAAAATGAATAAATTTGAAGCCGTCGTAGAGAGGCACAGCGGCGGGACTGTTAATGCGATGTTTGTAGGTTCGATTCTCCACTCGGAGGAATGAAATATTTAATATTTTCATTTTTCCCTCTATCAGAGGCTCTTAATACTCTAGCTTCCCTCTGCCTTCCCAGCTATGAATTGTTTACAAAAAAAAGACAGTATGATTTTTATTGTAATGTAAAAAACAAATCGTGACTGTTGAACGAGCGTCGACTTTTAATTCGGACATGTTGTATAAAAAAACCTCATTACTTTGACCTAAACGCCCGCCGTGTGGTTTTAACCGTTGTATCTGGTATCTTAAAACACTGAAGAATGCATGATATATGAGGTAAAGTTCATGGGCGCAGGAAGAGGGGGGGGCTGGGTGGTCTGTGCCCAGCCCAGAATTTTTTAGTAACAAAAAACTTGCCTGGAAAAATAAAAAAAGAATACGTTTACATACACTGACGAAAATCTCCTTAGTGATGATATATTAATTTTGATGTTAAAATTATATAGGAGGGGAAATCTGATATTTTAATAAAAATACATGGAATTATAAATAAAATTCCAAATCAAATAATTAAAAAAATTATTAAGTTTTGTATGTATATAGAAATTATAAGAGACTTTTTTTTTATTTTTCAGCATGAAGTCCTTTAACATTTTTAGTCCGGCGGGGAACTCGAACATACACTTCTGGACATATGTAGTTCTGCTAAACTGGAGAATTTTTTTTTTTTGCCGTCGCCTTAAGACGGACTAAAAATACCTACATAATAATAACAACACATATTTGCTAAAGTAAATTATATAAGCTTAAACTAATATAACCATTTAGCTTCTTAATTTATAAAACTTAATTATTCTTATTTACGTGACTTTGCATTATAATTTAATTATAATTATTTTTTTAATGTATTTTTCTTATCAAATTAGTATAAATACTTACAGGTAAAGAATACAGCTGGCAACCCATAAACGAAATTCCACGAAGGAATGTCACCGATAATTATAGATTCTTTATTATTGAAAGGAATATATTATATAAGTAATTATTTACACTTTAATTACTTTAATAATTAGTACTTTAATGATTTTTATTATTTTCACAATAAAATTCGCGGTGTCGGGTTCTACCACCCAAAACGAAATGAGAAAAATTGAATAGAAAACAGTGTTTTCACTTAGTAAACGGCGATTTAAACTTTTTGAACGGAAATGCGTAAGCTGTAAAAGATTTCGTTGCAAAGATTTCGATATAAACATTTGAAAATAAATTACAAATCAAATATTATTGTTATCCTGATGATATATAAAGTTTGTCCGTGCTTGAGAGAACACCTGGAACATCTGGAAGTCAAAGTTATACTTTAGAAATTGAAAATATTTTCAGTATCAACCTTGTTAGGAGAAAAATATATTAATATTTACTTCATAAAATAGCTTGTATAGAAATAAAAATAATAGGCAATTAACATAATACTGTAACTGGACATAAGTCGAAATAAATATATTTATGAATTCTACTCTCTGGCAGATGGCGCTGGAACCTTTTTGGAAGTTGATCAAAGTCCATGGCGACATCTCTTTGTGAGCAGCACAAATAATAAAAAACATGAAATAAACTTTATATTCATTATAAAAAATATTTGAATTCATAGTGGCACAAGCGTGTGACTGTAAATTAGACGGTTATGGGTTCGATTTCCTCTCGAGGAAATTATATATATTTTCATTTCTTCGTTCTGGTCACAAGGGAATGCCTCAAACATTCTAGCTGTCTTCTTCCAGCTACTTTAATAATTAATTTTTTAATTTAAAACTGGCTGAAAGATTAAATTTAGTGGCGTGACATTGGAGAGGCCTATATCCAGCCAGACGAACACAGGCACTGACGCTGATGATGCTGATGATAATCAATAAAAACATGATATAAAAATACGCATGTTTTATACGAAGGTGCTGTCGCGTTTAAGAAAATAGAAGTAAATAGTAAAGGTAGGAACATAATATTTAATTTGAATTAAGCTAATTTTATTTAGTTTTTTTTAAGCAAATATTGATAGGAATTATTATGGTTAGATTATTTAAATTAGATATCCTTTAAAAAATAATAATGTGTTAGGATGGCAATAATATTTGATAAAATTAAAAACAATTACATAAAGCAATGCTAGCGCCACATTGTGCTGGAGTTTAAAAATTCTAAATATGTTAACTGCGCAAGCGCTGGTATCAGTTTCAACGTAGTTCTTATAACTTCAACTAGATGTCGCTTTAGCATTTGTTACGCAGTATTAAATAGTCTAGTCTTTTTTTACGTACAGTCTCAGCAATTTTTTACTGAAGAAAATATTATGATATGGATAATGAACTGGAATTCTTCAACAAATATTTTTGCCTCATATACATTTTTTGTAAGATTTTTTAAGAATTAGTAGATACTAAATCATTGCTGATAAAATAGTCAACAACCTCAGTCCATACTTTGAATTTCTCGATCTAAGCTGAATTTTCTTGTATAATTACTCGGTTTTAATACTTTAATATGTATAAAATAAAATATTTTAATATGATAACTAGGAGCTTATTTTAAAGTTAAATGCGATAAATACGTATATATTTTATAGAGTTGAGATTATAATAGATGTATTCGTGATGGCTATATTTAAATTGAACTAATCTTTCGTTAAACAATGAGTTATAGGCATTTTTTTGAGAGCTTCACGCTGTACCCCGCACACAGCAGGAAAGGCAAAAATAAACGTAGTGTTAAGACGCTCCGCTCCCCACTTTCCACCGAACTTTTCGAAGCATTGCGTGTTGAGTGACGGAACGCCGGTTTTTTGCCTTGGTGCCAGAACGAATAAATGAAAATAATAATTAGAGATGACATTTCGAAGAAACACTTTTACGCACACTTAGAATTTCTACGCACTCAATTAAATACAGTTATTAGAAATGACCATGACCAAATCGAAATATATTTTAAATAATGTATCAAAGAAAATTTCTATTAGATACTCTGAGACCTACTTACTATTCGATAGTAAGAAAATATAAACAAATGATTTCTAAAATCACTCGAGAATTAAATTGCTTCGTATTTTTACGCAACCGTGTCGCCAGTTAGTAACATGCGTACATTAATTTATTTTCTTAACGATATAACTTTGCAATTAAATATTTACATCTATAAAGGCGCCGTGGTGCATGAGCACAAGCGTGCGAGAGCAAGCGTGACGGCTGTAGGTTCATTTACACGGGGAAGTGAAATATTTAATATTTTCATTTCCTCACTGAAGTACTGGACGAAAAGTGAGGAACGGAAGTGTCTTAACGGGAAACAGAATCTCTTAACACTAGATTCCCAAGTTCCTTTTGCCTAACTTTCTATGTGCGGGATACAGATGCTTCAGCATCTTATGAACATTTATAATAACAACGACTATAAACAATAACAACGATTGTTTTCTACATGGTAGAGTAATGTACTTATATTTACATAACTAGCGGCCCGCTCGCGGTTTCACCCGCGTGAACTGTGTTATTATTAATTTCTGTCTCCATGACTACTTCCTAGTGACGTCCATGCAAAATTTGAGACTCCTAGCATTTGTAGTAACGAAGTTTCATACAAACTTTCGACCCCAAAAACAACCCCTTAGAAATCGAATATTGCAAATTCCCGTCTTAGCGAGCACCTACGTCCTATAAATAACTCCTATGCAAAATTTGAGATTCCTAGCACTTGTAGTTTCTGAGATTTCGTGATGAATGAGTGACCTTTCGATTTTATATATATAGATTAGATAATAATTAAACAAGTGTTATTATAATAGTAAATTTACCATTCATTCTTAGCCTTGGAAAACCACATTTTCCAAACTTAGAGTGAGACAGTCGAAATATTTGTATTTCTACATCGATAAGCAAATACCAAAGACCATCGTGGTACAGTAGAAAAATGTGTGCAAGCGCAATGGATGTAGATACGTTTCCCACTCAAGGAAGCGAGAGCTACACCCACCACTAGACTCCCTCTTGTCTACTCTACTACATATGGAATATAGTGTGACGTAAAAAAAATATATACAGATTAACTATTATCATCTCTATGTTATACCAACTTAAAAAAATGTTAAGATTGAAATTGAAATTGTTAAATCGGAATCTTCTGCTGGTCTACTATCTGGTCTTTGTTTTTCATCAACGCTGTATCTCGCACACAGCATGATAGGCAGAGGGAACGTAGTGTTAAGACACTGCGGTCCCCATTTCCCGCCGAAATCTGGAGCCATTGCGTGTTGCGTGGAACTAAAGGCCTAGCTTTGAAACCGGAGTGAAGAAATCAATACATTAAATATTTCATTACATTATAGTGGGAATCGAATCCAAAACCTGGCCCGCTTACAATCAAACGCGTCAGTTTGTGGATTCTGCTTTGTTCATAATAATATGCCTACTAAAATAAGCAGGTATGTATACTGGACGTTCCCAAGCCGTAGGAAAGAAGTGGTTCGTAACCGGTGTCAAATTTCTATAAACAATATTTAAAATTAAATATAAACCTATTATATTGCAAAAGCATCCTCAAGGATTTAAAAATAGCCATAGGCTTACTTAGAAAAAAAGCAATAAAAACTAATAATAATGAATTATTAAAGTAATTGCATCTACTATGACTAATTAATTAAAATGTAATTGCATAATAATTGATTTACATATAATATTATAAACGGTACCCGATACGAATTCTTGGAAAAAATAATTTAATTTTATTTAAACAAAAACTAATAACAAAAAATATTTTAATGTAAACATATTGTTTTTTTCATAAATTCACTTTTTTCCCTTTTCAACAGCCAAAAAAAAACCATCTAAATGTTTCACACAATTGCTATATAAACATACTGAGTCCGCGCTACGCCTCAGTTGTCCGAGACAGTGACCGAAGAATGACAGTCTGTGATCCGCCTGATAGCAGACGAAATGAGGATATCTATGCGTGCTCTACTTATACTGTGTATTCAACAAGTCATCGTCAACGCGAAGAGCATAGGCGATTATAATATAGAGAGAGACCATCTAATAGAAGAAGAATTCACTCTCCAAGTCGGAGGTAACCTGAGACTGAAAGATGAAGAGAAGATCGCCAATAAGATACTAATGAAATACAAACATCTACAGCTAAATGAATCGTTCCACAATCCTCAATATTTCAACTTTTCGAGGCATTACTTCACGTATAAGGATGATATAAATAGTTCTAAAGTGTATCAAATTATAAAGCGGATGCCCAAAGGAGGTGCGCTACACGTTCATAGCTCGCTCATGCTCAGCGCCGATCGTTTACTGGATCTGACATACGAGGACCACTTATACGCTTGCTTCGTGGACGATGATTTATATTTACAATTCTCAGTCGCAGTCCCCCAACGACCTTGTTTAACTAAGTGGCAATTGGTCAGCGATCTAAGAAATAGCACGGATGACGTCTTCAACTTTGATGCAAATTTTAAAAAGTACTTCACCTTATACTCCGAGGGTGAGAAAGATGTAGATTACGAAATTAATACTATATGGAAGAAATTTAACAAAATTTGTCACAATATTAAGCAATTAATTGCATATAGACCAATAAGAGAGAAGTTCTTCTACGAGGCTTTAACAGAATTTTATGACGATAATGTAAAGTATATAGAAGTAAGAAGTGGGCTGCCTAATCTTTATGAGCTGGATGGTACGGTTCACGATTTGATGTACATGCCTCGACTTTACCAACAAGTAGCTGAAAGATTCAAAGAAGAACATCCCGATTTTATAGGCATTAAACTGATAGTGACTCGTCATCGTGCAAAAAATGAGTCTCAAGTACGTGAAATAGTGGACGTGGCACGAGAAATCCAAAAAGAACTGCCAGATATGTTTGCTGGTTTCGATTTGGTCGGCCAAGAAGACTTGGGGAAACCTTTACTGGAATTTCTACCAATTTTGGAAGAAGCCAAACCCGATATGAATTTTTATTTCCACGGTGGGGAGACTAACTGGTTTGGTACTCCTGCAGATGAAAACTTAGTAGATGCGATTCTGCTGGGTTCAAAAAGGATCGGTCATGCGTACGGGTTAATAAAGCACCCATCACTGATAGCAGCAGTGAAAGCGAAAGACATCGCTATCGAAGTGAATGTGATATCAAACGTGGTTTTATCATTAGTCAATGATGTGAGAAACCATCCCTTGGCCGTATACTTGGCTCTTGGGATGCCAGTAGTGTTATCCAGTGATGACCCTGGAGCATGGGGTGCGGATCCCTTGTCCCACGATTTTTATATAACATTTATGGGTATTGCAAGCAAACGAGCGGATTTGCGCTTATTAAAGCAATTAGTTCTCAATTCTATTAAATATAGTGCTCTGGACAACGTTGGTAAATTAGAAATGTTTAGACAATTCAATATTGACTGGGATAGTTTTATAAGTGAAGTGATAGCGAATTTTAGATAGATAATCAAATTTTAGTTAAGTTGGCTAATATTTATTTATTTTTTAATATTTAAGAGCAAGTAGATATAAATTAAATAAGTTAAATATAAATTTGTATCTACATTTTAGATATGAGACATTCCAATACAATTTTGTACCAGTATTATGATTGTAGTTATAATAAATGCTAAATATATTTTAATTGTTTCATTTAAACTTTCACTGAACATTTATATTTCCTATTTAATTGTATCAAAATCCAAAATCAAATCAGTTTCACGCTGTATCCCGCACGCAGAGGGATTCGTATCAACTATAAGATATTATGATACAACAGTGTTAGTAAATATTTACGCGTATCTCTATGGTGGTTAAAAAAAGGTCAAAGCATCTCGTAATATAATATTCTTTTTTACATCAGACCCCGATATAAGAACTGTTTATTTTAGATACCAACTACGCAGTGTGATACCTCTGTGACTCTACCATATCAACAAGAAGGTCGTGAGTTCAAATCGCGTGGGAAAAATTTCATACTAAAGAAAGTTTATATCTTTGATAGGCGAAACTCAACGCCGTACAGACAGACGCAGTCCCACTATTTCACCACTAATAAGTCTTAGTATTTTGTGGAAAAATGAACATATTAATATATCCTTCCATACATTTACATAACATTTACCCGGCTGCAAGACGCAAAGGAGGGTATCAGTTGTTAATCCATGTTCGTATGTATGTATGTATGTATGTATGTTTGTTCCTATCTGGAACTGTAGAGACCAAAAGGGTTAAGTGATTTTGATGATTCTCTTGTAACAAGTCAATCGATTCGATTCGATACCAGTTGGTATAGCTATATAATAAATAAGATCTTTTATTTTTAATTTATTAAAATTTCATATACAATGTACATAATTTTAATATGGTAAAGACCCTAATATTAATAAAAAAGCGCCATCTATTGAAAATTTGTTTAACCACGAGTAATATAATATCTGTGCTCTAACACCTTTCCTTCCTTTTGGCATTAATCCCGGCTATTGCCAGGGTCTGCCCTCCTACTCAACCTACTCCACTTTGCACGGTCTTTTGCGTCCTCGGTGGTTAGACCATTGGTTCTCATGTCCTGCATCACGACACCCAACCAGCGCTTCCTTGGGCGTCCGGGAGGTCTCACTCCAGGAACTGATATAGCAAGGCACTTGCATCCGACATAGTTCTTAGGCCGGCGGGTAATATGGCCAAACCATCGCAGACGACGCTTTTGGAGCTTGTCCGCTACGTCACGGACCCCAAGACTGCCTCGAATGAATGTGTTGCGTATGCGATCAGACCGCGTACGCCGCACATCCACCTCAGCATCTTCATTTCCGTGACGTGAAGCTCCTGAGTGTGCCGAGATAGTGCTGGCCAACATTCGCTGCCGTATAAAAGAACCGGTTGGACGATGCTCTTGTATATTAGCCCATTGAGCTTGGGCGGTATTCTGTAGACCACATCAGTGACCTCCCGCCATTTGGCGCAGGCAGCGCTTATCCGGCCTTGGACATCGTGATCGATGCCTTCAGACTCGTGCATAACAGATCCAAGGTACCTGAAATTTTCCGACTTAACGGCTTGCTCAGGACCTATAAGGATCGTGCTTGAGTCCGAGCTTCCGCAGGCCATGTACTCTGTCTTCGACACATTTAATTTAAGACCGCCGTTCTCAAGCGTTCAGAGGTTCCAGAGGTTCACTTTACGCTCCAGAGTCAGTCGATTCTCTTCAATGAGTGCTATGTCGTCGGCATACATCATCAGCCATGGAGGCTGGTCCTGGATGTGAGCCGAGACGGTATCGACCACTACATTGAATAAGAACGGACTAAGAGCCGAGCCCTGGTGAACCCCCACTGTAATCGGGAAGGGTCTAGTGTTGCCAACGGCAGTCCTAACCATAGAAGCGGAATCGTGGTGCATGTCTCTGATAATCTCAATATAGGCCTCAGGGATCCCTTTGGATCGCAATGCCCACCAGATACAATAACGAGGCACACAGTCAAAGGCCTTCTGTAGATCTAAAAAGGCCACATGCAGAGCTCTCCTTTTTTCTCTGTATGCCTTCATCGAAGTTCTGAGGGCGAAAATAGCGTCCATGGTGCCCGATCCTGGCTGAAATCCATATTGAGACTCAGAGATAGTACACTCTCGGCAGAGCCTGAGGTCCATCATGCGCTCGAAGAGCTTCATGGTATGACTCATAAGCTTAATGCCCGTATAACTACCACAGTCTTAAACACTGCCCCTTCTCTTGTAAATAGGGGTAATAAAGCTAAGCCGCCACTGATGCGGCATCTTATCAGTAGTGTTCAAGATATGGTTAAAAAGGTCAGTAAGCATGAACACACCAAGAGAGCCCAACGATTTCCACGCTTCGATCGGAATGTCGTCAGGTCCCACCGCTTTTCCGTTCTTCATGCGTCGAAGGCAGTTACGAGTTTTGTCAAGGGTTATTGGGGCAATAAGTCCGAGGTTTAGCTACTGTGTACTCCAGTCTATCTTCAGGAGAGTTGGATAGGATGCCACTTCTTAAAGGCAGCCTTCTTTTCACGAGTCACCTCCTGCACCTCGTGATTCCACCACCATGTCTCCTTGTCTATGACACGTCCTCCCCTAGAAAGGCTCGCCTGCCCGCCGCAATGATTGCCGACTGAGCCCGATCCCAAGCATCCTGAGCAGTCTCGGTGTTCGTCGAAAGATTGTGACTTTTCACCTCTGCCAGGAAGTCAGTCTGCATCGGTCCATTTAGCAACCACCACTTGATCCGAGGCTTACATTTCTCGGCTACTTTCTTCTTCGGAGTAACGGTAAAGTCCATGACAAGAAGTCGATGTTGGGCCGTTAGGCTTTAGCCTGGAATGACCTTACAGTTAGTTATCCTGCCCATATGACAGCGTCTGGTCAGCAAGTAGTCAATTTGAGTTGAGTGGGACCCGCTCTTATACGTGATAAGGAGCTGAAAATTCTTTTGGAAGAACGTATTCGCGACGGCCAGATCAGACGCCATATAGATTCTCAGAATATTTTCTCCCTCTGTATTACGAAGACCGTATCTAAGACCCCCGTGAACACGTTCATACGGGTCAGCAGCCTTACCGACGTGGCCGTTCAAGTCTTCCCCAACAACGAACAACCATTTCGGTAAACAGAATAGCAAGTAGAACCTCTTCATTCTGCTTTCAGAATGACTCTTTTTCAGACACGCTACAGCTGGCCTGCGGCGCATAGGCACTAGTTTAGTTTGTAGTTACGCCTTCAATCAGAACCCTTATACGCATCAAGCTATTGCAGCGACCATCAAGCTTCAAGAAGCCAGTTCTGAAGCTCTTCAGAAAGAGCTACTGCCACACCGTTTTCACATGAGGGTGACCCGGTGTATATAAGCCGGTAACCCTGTCCGTTATTGCGGGGCTTATTGCCATTCCAGCAAGCTTCCTGGAGGAAAGAGCACTGGACCCGAAGTCTTATAAGTACACCTGTGAGTTCTCTGCGTCGTTCAGTTAGAGAGCCAATATTCCACGTTGCAAAGCGGAGTTTCCGTATGGGTACTAGCGTCTTTAACGGTGACGTACTTGACACGGTAGCCCTTGCCAACTTGTCGCCGGTGTAGGGCGATGTGCCTGCGCGTCGTTTTGCGACGCCCTAGCCGTACCCAGTCTGTTCTTATTTCGTTTCAAGTTATGGCGGTTGCGGTTTTCGTGGAGCGACTGCCGTCTGACCTCCAAAACCCCTTTGTCTTTGGGAAAAACCGAAGGGAGAGGGGATACGATAGGCAAAGGAAGGAGGGAGCTAAAGAAAGAAGGAGGAGAGGGGGAGGAAGGACTCCACTCTTACGGACTGGATGTGGATATAAGAGTGGCGGCTCGAGAATCCGGGGTCGCGTACCCGTATGCCCACAAACCAATATCGGACAGATAATAGTCTGGACACTCTCTGGATATCTGTGCTTTAACACATAGATTACTCATATGTCAGATAATGTAAAACATATGTCAACTAAATTAAATGTAGTTAATTTAGAAACATTACAGAAACGAGTGTAAATGCAACGTTTTTTAATTAAATTATATTTATTTTTTCGCTAGCACAGAAGGAGACATTAAAATTCGCCAATTCAAAATCCTCCAGAATCTTCTAGTGGATATCCAGAAGAAGAAGTAGAAAAGCGTGAAGCGATTGTAGTAAACAAAGTCTAATTATATTGATTCATATTTCATAGTGTTATGAATAAATTGAAATCGTTGACTTCAAAAAGCAATTGGTAACTGAACTAAAACTATAAAATCTAATGATAGTCAAAAACACTATTGGAATCATCAGTTAATCAGCTAGTAATAATATTAATAAAGAGATTATTACTAATATTGATGATGAAGCTATTACTAATGTTAATAATGATTTTAAGATATTTTTTTCTACGTTGATAATTCAACATTCCAACACGTTATATTTTATCATTTCCTATCACAGATCGTGGTGAAAGCAATCTAAACAATTTTATTTATTTTTTTAATATTTTAGAAAGCCTATAAAATCTTTTTATTATTTTGTAAACTGTTATTCCTGACTTAGGAAATAAAAATACTTATATAGAAAATCTACAAAAGTTTGAGCGAAACGGGTGCAAATTCAACTACGTTTAAATTTCTATATTCTCTTAATACGTTCTTTTTCTTAGTGTGAAATAACAGTTTAGAAATAATAATAATAGTTAATAAACATCATTCTCTCTAGCCAAATGATAGTTCTAACCAATTATCTTTGGATAGCGGTAATTTGTAAAAATCTTCCTATCTCTGAAAACAACATAAATAAGTTGTAACAAGTGTATAAGAATTTCGACGTAGCTTTTATCATATATATATATATATATATATGTAAATATATATATATATATATATATATATATATATATATATATATACACGTCTTCTAAATAGATATTCTATCTGGACAGTGCACCTATAGAGAAACGCAGGTACGAGTTCCGTTCAATTATATTTTTGTGCGTTTGAAAATAATGTATAATAATTTGTATATTCTATACATTCCTGCTTTGAATTCCGCAGTTATTTCAAATATTTAATCACTACCGACCAAGTAGTCGTTGGACATAGATAGGCCTTCACTTCCATAAACAATGCAGCTATTAAAAACATATTAACACAGATTAACTACCCATCTTGTACTTCCTGAGACAAAAATTCATTAACAAAGCAAAGTTAACGTAAAATAGGTCAAAGTTTATTTTTAAAAAAAAACCGACTTCATCTGGATCCTAATAATAATGATAAAAGGCGGAGGTTCCTCCCTCTGGAACCCTAGCTAGCCTAGTTTTTTATATTTTTAAATATATTTTTTATAATAATTAATATTTAAAAATGTAAAATTTATTCTCTTATATAATAAAAGTATACAAATGATAAAAAACACAAACTTGCACGACATAAACTATTGAATACAGTCGAATGGAAATAACATACCTAAAATTTTAATTACATTAAAAATAAAAGAATATATGAAAGGACAAATATGAATAAACCCAATAAAAATACGGACGCGTATTTATGTGTTGATAAAAGAAAATAAAACAAAAAACATTGTAGGCCCGATTCTACTATACAATGTTGGGAATTGCAATATTCCAATATATATATTTTATTTGTAATTTTTTCAGCAACACGTGTATCAGGGTAGGCAGAGGGAACCTGAGAGCGTAGTGTTAAAACACTTCTCTCCCCTTAAGACACTTCCATGCCCACTTTCCGCCAAATTCTGGAAGCATTGCGTATTGAGTAGGACTTCATTATGAGGGCGAAGAAATGAAAATATTAAATATTTATTTTTTTCTAGACGGAATCGAACTTACAACCTGTCACGCTGTGGCATGACTCGCCTCGTTCCAATTTCCTGTAAATGGACTGTGAAATATGAACTAAATTAAATTTATACCTGAATTATATCATTATTAATATTTGAATACATTTTTTAAAATTGTACTTGAGAAAATAGAAACCACGTAAGTACTTATTAGATACTTAAAAATAGCTATCTATACATGTGACTTCGATTCAAAGCTTATACGCAAAAACTTCGATAACCATTACCAAAAACTACATCTTGCGTACAGTTGAAGTGCGTCTATGTATTTGTGTTTATTTATCTTTTTGAAAAGCGTTTCTAAATAATTATTTATACGAAAACATAGTATTTATTACAGTTTCATACAGAATTACATTCTCATAATTTAACATCATATTTATATTTAGCATTTGTAATCCTATAATATAATTAATTCATTTTCTTTCTTCACGCATATAACAGAGAAAGCGGACGGAACCTATTGCTAAAACACTCCGTTCCCACTATCCGCCGATTTGTTTGACGCATTACGTATTGAGTGGGGAACCTCAACGCCGAGCTTATACCTTGAGAGCAAAGAAATGAAAATATTAATAAATAATCGCTAATCGATCGATCGAATAAAGAATCGATCGAAATTAAAAAATAATCGAAATTAGAATTGAACCCACACCCGTCTCGTTACAAACCAAGACTTCCTCAACACTTCTTAAAGTAACAAACATATGAAAACAAAAATATATGGAATCCCACAGTCAACTAATTAGGACAATTATCTACTAGTAATCGCTTCGTTTCACTGTCTCGGTGTTCGTTGATGATGTTGGCCCCAAATGTTCCGTGACGGAGAGGCGCCTTGAGGAATTGAAGCTGTAAATTAGAATTTCTGTACGGTATATGGAAATGTATTGTTTTTTCTGTTTGTTTTTATTGGAGAGAGTTTTTTTTGGTAAAGTATATTGTAATTTTCCTTGATTTCTATTAAAATGTATTAGTATATATTGAAATTAAAGTATAAGAATGTATGATACTTTCTCTAAAATTAAAACATTAGTAAGATTTTGCGTTTGAATGTAAACACGATGGTAGTGAGTTCGATTTCCGCTAGGGACAATGAAATATTGAATATTTTAATTTACACGCTCTGGTAACAAGGCAAAGGACGGCGTTGATTTCCGCCACTCCACATCCAATGTCCTGAGAGCTCGACTGAAAACGGGAAAATTCCATAGTTCCCTCCATCTACTTTACTATCTATATACTTATTTATTAAGAAAAAGTAATTTTAATATTGTTTATTTGTGATGATAAGTACTATTTGTGATTGATATGTAATTTATACGATTTTGTTATTTTGACATTTTGATATTAACTTTAGCACTGGATAATACATTTGGATTAAATAAAAAAATTAAATATAGATAAAATTTACAACGACGTATTTATTTATTATGTAGATTGGGAAATCCATTTAATCTTTTTAAATTTATGTATAGCGTGTAGCCACGTGGAAACACGTTATCAGATACCTTCTTATCTATCTATCTATCTATCTTAAATATTTTCGATATGGGCTCTTTCAATGATACACTATATTTTTAATAACATTTATTGAAAAAAAAAATAGTGAGATTTCTTAAAAATAGCAAAAATGCTTAAACATGTAGAATTCGACGTAATAGTTTTCCTATTATTACAATATGATAAAGCTAGCCTTGAAATATGATATATCGTATACAATAATTTCAATATTCTATAGATATCTTATATAATAATTGCGTTCGGAATGAAAAATACAGTGTAAATAGTCTTATAAAAATAAATAAATAAATTACCACTGTTTTTGGACAATGGAATCTATAAATTTTGTCCACCGAATTTCAAAGTCATAAATCATCTTATCTTTATCCGTATATGCGCTGTAATACAACGAGTTAAGAGCTAATTTCTTCAAAAGTCTCAAATCTGCATGACGACTGGCAATACCAACAAATGTGACGTAAAAATCATGAGATAAGGGTTCAGCTTCCCATATTCCTGGATCGTCGCTTGAAATCACAACAGGCATATTATTTGCTAAAAATATAGCCAATGGATGATTTCTCACATCATCAACCAACTTTAATACTTCATTTGATACAACATTTACTTCAACACCGATGTCTCTCTTTTTAACTTCTTCAATCAAAAGTGGATGCTTGGCGAGAGCATATCCATGTCCAATACGACGAGTACCAAGAACAATCGCGTCTGCTATGTTCTCGTCTGACGTCGTTCCATACCAGTTTGTTTCACCGGCGTGAAAGAAATAATCAATACCGTTATCTTTTTTTGAGAAAACTTTCAAAAAGTCTTTAAGGGGTGATCCCATATCCTCTTGGCCGACTATATCAAATCCCGCTATTAAATTCGGAAATTTTGCTTGCAATTTCTTCGCTAAATCTAAATATTCTTTAATGGTTTTGGTTCCAACGAATCTTAAAGGAGCATAAATAAGTTTAGCGCCGAAAAAGTCAGGATAATCTTTTAAAAATTTATTTAATGCCTTTTCATACGATGACACTGTATCGAAAGTATCATACTTATTTCCGTCCAAATCATACAACACAGGGAGTACACTCCTAAGTTCCAGGTACATAACATTATCAGCTCTCATGGCTTTTAAAGTATCGTAAAAATACTGCTCCCATACCGGTTTGTATGTAAAGAGGTGAGAGGTTGTTTGGAAATATTTCTGGAACTTCGACCATACTACGTTAATATCAGTGTAAACATCATTAGGATCATCAATGACGAGAGTAAAACATTCTCTTAATATGCTATCAAACTTTTCGACATTCCCAGAAGAGTATCGTGCTTCTTTCATCACCTGCCACACTGTTCCACAGGGTACAGCTGGAACATCCCGGGAGAACAGCATCTGAATATTCTCTTCTTCAAAGCATACATACAAATCATCTAAATACGTAAGAGATAGAACGTAATCAGGCCCAAGTATAGAAGTATCATGAGCGTGCAGTACTGCACCTTTGGGCATCCTTTGAACCAGTTTAAACAATTCCGATTTCTTCACATCGTCTTTATATTCAAAGAAATGTTTAGAGAAGTTGAAATACTGAGGATTATTAAACGCGAATCGCAACTCATTCGTTTTTAAATCCATAAACATTTTATTGGCTTGTTCTTCACTGTCACTTAGCACTACATCACTGCCTAACATCAAATCTAGTTCCTTTTGCAACAAATAATTTCTTTCATGAAGATTCTTCTGATATTCATCATCCATTATCACAACCTTCACAAAATGAACTGACAAGCACCAAATAATTGAAGTCCACATTCTCAAATGATATTAGAAACGATATTACGAATGTAATGAAGCTTTTTATATTGTTTAATACAAGGTTGTATGGAACAAGTGCAAAAGCGGGTATAAATAATAACTTAATAGACACGTTTTATATTGCTTCGCCTTGACAATAGCTCGCGGAGTAGTTGAAGCCCCACGTCAATACACAAACGAGCTGATGGATTATACATACGTACATACATATTTTATGATAAAAAAAAATGATTAAATATTTCCTAAACACTTTCAAATGTTTCTATCGTCCCGTTACTTCGAGTGTTATGTTTTTTTTTAAATGTTTCAATATTTGGTAGCCTTGTATTTTGCAGAGGGAACCTGGGAACCTAGTGTTGTTACACTCCATTCCAATTAATACACTCGCGTTCCCTGCTTTCTGGAGTGAATGTAATCCTAATACATTTGCTAAGCAAATTTCCTATTTTAAAAGTACAAGAATTTTATATTAAGCAAATAAATCAATAATACTTATTTTCTTTATTATATAAATAAATGTTTAATAAAATGAACTCAAGTCGTAATTTCAACTTTATTTTTATGTATTTACTTTAACTTATATACAAATCATCGTTTCACCTACATAACGTATTCTATTGTATCTTTTATTAAAAATATATACTACAGGTGTAATGGACAAATTAATAAACCTTTTTTTTATTAGTAGATAGCTATAGATATCATAACTCACTTATTAGAGCCATATCTATAAGATAAAGTACGAGTAAAATAAAAAATCTACAATATATATCATTAAGAATTAAAATTTAATTCTATTTCAATTGAGTAGGTACCTTTTATCTATATTAGGGCTGTTATCAATTGTTTTTATCCAGCTTGTATTTAACTCGATAATTTTTTTTACGTTTGAAATATGAAATATGACATTTTTATGGTATTTTGTAATCACCGCTGTTATTAATAGTGTATGGAGGAATGATGTGTTCCGTATATTTAATTATATCTATTTTATAAGTTTATTCTCACACTTCGAATGATTAACATTGCAATTTCGCATCAAAATCAAGAAAATTTTAAATAATTTTTAATTCATATAGATTTTTTGTATTATACTGTTTCCAAGAACTTTATCAATTAAGAACTGGAAAGTGATATATAAAAAAGCGAGAGAAAGAGAGAGAGAGTAGAAATTTGTTAACATGAATATTTTATAATACCTAAGTATTGCCAAAACCGTACCTAAATATAAAACTTTATATTGAATACTTCGAAACAATCGAGTCTCTTTAAACTTGTCAGCTTATTTATATAACATCTAGAATGAGCAAAAAACATTCACCAATTTCTGGAATGGTACCAGCTAACCCTCAATTAATCAACAAAGATGCTATCATATCTCAAATACTTACCATTAAAAACCCTACGTTTCTTCTAAACAATGGCACATACATACCTATGAACATATAGGTACCTAATCTTAAAATCCGTACCCACTATCAATGGTGAGTACCATTGTTCGGAATCCTGGAAAGTGTCATCCAGAATTCCGCCAGCAGTAATTAGAAGATTAAAGGAGGTGGCAAGTGCGTGCAACGTCTCAGTATCATACATGTGACGGCCATATTTTTTTTCTTTTATTTTTTACCAACAAACGCGTACGGGGCGGTTCCTGCTAAGTAGCACTTTAAAACCTTCCCCAACCCTTTCGCTGCATAAAATCAGCATGGCGGATGAGACGGCCTTTATTTCTTTTCAGATTTATTTTTTAGTTTCTTTATAGCGCTGCTTTGAAATTGAACCCTTTTAGACGCCGCTGGCTGTAATTTACACCAGTACGAAATGAGTTTTTTAGTAAATTTTATCGTTTAAAACGTCTATAGAAATTGCGGCTTGCGCGAAACCGTTTCGGTGCTTTTCAAGTTTTTTTTTTGTACCTTTATGTGGTTACTTAGTAGGTTGCTATTTTAACCGTTTAACTTGTATAGTTAGTGCGGGAATATTAAGTACTCGCTACACTCAGTTATAATTTAAACCGCGAAAGTGCAGACGCGAAGTGGCCCTGTAAATAAAAATATGAAATAATATTTTTAATTCTAAAATACTTTCTATTCTGTTTCGAAATAAATTAATAAAACCGAGCCAAAGTAACCTCTTTTTTTTTGGTAAAACATAAAATAAATCAGCTTCACGCTATATCCCGCACACAGTAGGGTTGGAAGAGGACACCTAACGTTAAAACACTCCGTTCTTTACTTTCTGCCGAATTCCGGAAGCATTGCGTGTTGAGTGGCAGAACTCAACGCCGCGCTTTGCCTCGACACCAGAGGAATATGGAAATATAAATGTAAATAAATATTTCACTTCCTCAAGTGGGGATCGAACCCATAACCGTCGCGTTACGTGGATATTTACTTTTTGGTCTCAACATTACCCTCTGCTTACCCTCCAGTGGCCAGGATATAGCGTGATGCTTAAATACATTAAAATTGACATATACATACCAACATTTACAAACAAACTGATAGAAACAGCTGTTCATTAAAATATTGTCTGAAATTATTAACGGTACGTTCTCCACTTATGACGCACTATAAGCTATAGAATATAATGTAAAATAATTTAAGAATAACGATGATTACAATGATGAAAAATATCAATAACGTCATTTAATAATTATTTCCTTTTACAGTTATAGAATATAATGATTTTTTTATATCGTTAACTAATTATTTATTTATCCTTAGAAAATAATACTAATTCTTTTTTTTTCAGCTTCACACTAAGGCCTAATGTTAAGACACTCCACTCTCCACTTTCCACTAAGTTCTGGATGGATTGTGTTGATTGGCAGGACTTAACGCCGCGCTTTGCCTTGATACCAGTTCAAAGAAATGAAATTCTCCATCGTTAACTAATTATTTATCCCTAAAAATACAACAATACTAATTATATGCTAAAAATATGTTTAATACAATTTATCAATCTATCAGAACAACCATTATAGCCCCATTTGTATACCAATAACGAAACTTCCGGTCAATGACTAAGATGTTATGAACATCAGGTCATTCGCCCGAAACAATGCTGCCATAGCCAGTATCAGCTCGCTATCGAAGCCGGCAAGACGGAAGCGCGCCCCTCCAAAATGCGCATTTTATATCCCTTTGTGCTTTTATTTACGTTTTGCCACGGAACAATTGACGATTACAAAGTAAAACGAGCTAAGATACTGCGAGATGAGGCACTGATGTCAGTTGGGGGAACCTTAGAGCTCTCAGACAAAGAAACAAACGTCAACGAGTGCCTAATGCGGTATAAATTTCACGAAGTGGACTACGGCTTCGATCATCCACAGTTCTACAACTTGTCCAAGCATTTTTTCTCATATAAAAACCTCATACGTTCGTCTAAGGTTTACCAGATCATAAATGATATGCCCAAAGGAGCAGCTCTACATATTCACGATATGGGTATACTGGGACCAGATTACATAGTCAATTTGACTTATTTAGACGATCTCTATATATGCTATGACGAAAAAGATGTACGCTTCAAATTTGCCAACAAAAAACCCAAAATCCCATGCAAAAATAAATGGGAATTAGTAAGTGTTATTAGAAAAGTGTCTAATAAAACGAAATTTGATGCAGAATTAAGAACATATTTCACCATGTGCGTCAACGATCCCGATATCATATATCCAACCATAAAAGAATCTTGGAGTATTTTCATGAACTATTTTAGAAGAGTAAGCCAAATATTGACATTTAGACCTGTGTGGGAGCAGTATTTCTATGAAGTCCTACGACAATTCAGGAATAATAACGTAATGTATCTAGAAGTCCGCAGCATTCTCCCAAATCTTTATGAATTAGACGGAACTACATACGATCCTTTAATTACTGCAAAGACGTACAAAAAAATAATTCAAAAATTCAAAAGCGATCATCCTGACTTCATTGGAGCCAAACTCATATATGCACCGTCCAGAAAAATCGATCGACTTACCCTCGATACATATTTAAGTTTAGCAAGAGCCATCAAAGCTGATATGCCAGAAACCTTTGCAGGTTTCGATCTGGTGGGACAGGAAGATGCCGGAAACCCCCTTATAGAGTTTATACCGCAATTGGAAGAAGCATCCAAAGACTTGAATTACTTTTTCCACGCCGGAGAAACGAATTGGTTTGGGACTTTGACAGACGAAAATCTAATAGATGCAATATTATTAGGAGCAAAGAGAATCGGTCACGCCTACGCATTGCTAAAACATCCCATACTCCTAAAAGCAGTTATGGAGAAAGATATTGCTATAGAAGTGAACGTTATATCAAATTCCGTATTATCCTTAGTAAGAGATGTTCGTAACCATCCACTCAGCACGTTCATAGCGCAGGGGGTTCCCGTAGTCCTCTCTAGTGATGATCCAGGAATATGGGAAGCGGATCCCTTATCGGATGATTTTTATTTAGCATTCGTTGGTGTTGCCAGTCGCTTGTCAGACTTAAAACTGTTAAAGCAACTTGCGATCCACTCTTTGAAATATAGCGCTCTGGAAGGAAACGCAAAGGAAATTGCATTGGAAAAATTCTATGAACAGTGGAACAAATTTGTGGATAACTTCAACTGTTCCAAATATTAAACGTAAAGAGATATTCGATGATGTAAATTAATTATAATTTAAGTAAAATTTTGTTTTTTCTTATTTCTATATTATAATTTATTGAGCATTATATATATATTAAATAATTAATTCTAATACTCAAGTCTAACGCAAGCCCAACACAAACAAAACATCTCAATGATGATTCATTATAATAAACAAGGTTATAATAAATTTACTATTTTTAGATATAATAAAACATATGCAAACTGTTGATTTAATTAAAACGTGGGTTAGAAGTAGGTACCCACTGGCTAATTGCGTATAAAAGTATATAATCTTAATGTCATAGACTAAAAGATAAGTTGTGATAATTCTTAGTTCAAAACAAGAGATCATATAAACAACCGACCGCAAAATGGCCTGATAAAATAAAAGTATAAATATATAATGTAGATATTTATTTTCAAAAAAAAACATTCGAATTGAATTTCCTCTTTTCGAATTTCGAATTGAATTGAATTTCCTTTTCTTACAGAAGTCGGTTAAACACGTTATAGTTAAAGATGGCGGTCATGGCGCAGTGGCTGACTGACTGTCGCCGAGATGGTTGTTTTTTTAAATCGGATAACAAATTATTTTAGACGTCGCTCTGATAAAAAGACAATTCATACAAATTCAAATATCCAAAATTATATTTAGTCTGAAATTATGACTGAAAGACAAATATGTAATCCTTAATTTTAAAATTTATTAAATGTTGACAAATTTTGTTTATTTTTCTTAATTTTCAGGGCACAAAAGAGGCCCCAATTAAGATTACCAATAAATACGTTTAAAGCTAATTCCTAATAAATAGTGATATGGTGTATAGATAATAAAATTCTCATTATACATATCTATTGTTATTGATTACATTAGAATTAAATAATTAATTAAATAATTTTTAAGTAAATTAGCACTGTATAAAAAAAAACTTTTATAATATACGTATGGCAGGTTTTCACCAAAAATTAATAAGCTTCACGTTGTATTCCGCAATACCGCAGGGTAGACAGAGACAGAGACAGAACCTATATCTTTTGAAAGTGGCGGAATTTTTTTTTTTGGTTATGCTATGTACCTGTATGTATGGGAGGACACTCATTCATAGACCACACAAAGTGAAATTCGATCTCACTACTTCCACGAGAAACTCAAAATGCTTTCAATAAGCACAGCACTATGCAAAAACTATGGATTTATTTACAAATGTTTTTTCAAAAATCTTATTATATTTACATGTTTTTAGGGTTCCGTACCGCAAAAAAAACAAAAGTCTTATAGGGGGATTAATATTAAATATTCAGTTCTATAATCCCTTTAAGCACAGAAAAAAATAAGCTTCTAAGTCAATGCAATGAAAAGAGAAGAAGAAGATGTATGATATGATTTTGGTGCATTTTTATGGAATTCACCGAGTACCCAAAACTTTTAGAGTACGTTCCTGTCAACTTACAGCTGTGAAATTTGGCACAAAATGAGAAATTACAATACAAATAAAAGATATAAACTGATTAGTAAAAATTTGTGGTAAGTAGAGACTTACGAGGCGAGTCGTGGCGCGGCAAGTGTATGACCAAACACGACTGGGTGTTGGTTTTGATCCCCACTGGAGATGATGTTTGTTTACTTAATGAAATATTTTTACAAATGTTTATTAAAATGTATAGTTCCAATCCTTCGCTCTGGTATTAAGGCAAGACGCGGCGTCCAGTTCTGCCACCCACCACGCAATGTATCCAGAATTCGACGAAAAATTGGCAACGTAGTGTCTTAACACTATGTTTCCTCTGCCTACACTTCTATATGCGAGTAGATACATTATGAAAAACATATAAACTAAGCAATTTTTATAAAACAAAAAATATAAACATCAATTATACTAACGTCAGTAGGCACTAGATTATACATTCAGTTTCTATTCTAATTAGAGAAGCTATATAAAGTGAGAGCACGATGCGTTACTCTAGAGACGCCCTCGTCTCATCTTGACTACCGCTCGCACGGATTTGAACCTTATACCGAAGTGAGAGGAAATGAGTGCGTTTTAAGCGATGTTTACATCAAGTGACACTCGGGTAAAGTTTCTCTACTAACGAAGTCATTGTCTGTCCGGTTCGTTTGTTGTATACATAACTTACTACCTAGGTATTATATTAAAGGAGATATAATTTAATTTTGATTTTTAAATTATAAAAAACAAATCAGCTTCACGTTGTATCCCGCAAACAGCAAGCAACGGGAACCTATTGTTAAGTCTTTATGCCGAATTTTGGAGGTATTGCGTGTGGAATGGCAGAACTCAACGCCGCGCTTTGCCTCGACATCAGAGCGAAGAAAATGGAAATATAAACGTACATAAATAAATATTTCACTTCCTCGAGTGGGGATTACAGTCGCACCTTAGTGCCGCTTCGCTACGACGCGTCGGCCTGAATTAATAAATTATACAATACAATAAGTCATAAATTTCTTTATAATTTTTGTAATTATTTTTATATGACGTACATCTTATATTAATGTTGACTATTATATTGAGTTATGAAGGCAGTTAAAATCATAACTCTTATTAAATACTAAAGACTTTCAGTCAATTTTATTGAAAAACAATTGTAGGTATTTTAAATACAGAGTGTTTGTTTAATCGCCACTTTTAATGAAACCACAATTTTAACTATTTTTTTTATAGAAAAGTCTAATACTACTAAAAAAAGTGTTTTTTTTTTCAAACAAAATAATTAATAAAATTATCATTATCATTATAAAATAAAACGCCATTTGTCATACATTCTGCATATTATTTAACAATGACAAGGAATTGAGTGACATATCACTAAGCCGCTAACATACTTTACGTCAGTAAGTACCTATAACCAAAACAAACTTTTCGATTCAAGAAAGATCTAAGAAATCCAGAGATCAGCCTAAAATCAACAAAATAATTTAAATTATAAAAAACTGTTGGAAATATTTTTAACGAAAATACCTAGGTATATGAAACACAGGTACAAAAGTTAATACTATAATTTATATTTCCAATAGGAAATTATTATATCTTAATAATTATTATTGCCTACTGAAAATACAAGAGGAAAACATAGCGAAAACAACACAAGAAGTAAATATATGTTGTTATTACAATTAAACAATTTTCTATGTAAATATCACATTACTCTCTAAATAGGTTAAAGTGTTATCTTATATAGTTAACATTTCTTTATCATACCACTATAATGGCATGCGTGGGGGGGGTGCTTTGGGGGTCTAGAAGCTTCATTAAATAGAAATACATATTACGTAAAAGGTTCAACTAATAATTATAGGATTAGAGGTATTGTAAATTATCAGATTCCAGATGATGGTACAGTACGCTCGATGAGTTGCGGCCGCTTTGAAGTTTTTTTTTTTTTTTTTTTTTTTAACAGCTACATCCACGGGCACATAGTTGCCCGTGCCTTTTTTTATTAAATGAAAGTTATTTTAATGTGGCGTACTTAAATTTTGGGACAATTTAAACTGTACTTATATCTAGAGCTTATACTAGAGGGGTTGGATGAGTTGGACGACATTTTTTTTTTTTTTAAATGTTATTAACATATATAACTTATTTAATATATATTATTATAGTACATTACATATAGTTATCTTTTATATAGAACACCTTCGCCTATTAGATTTGGCCTGGCTTATGCAGAACGCCTTTCTTAAGTTTTTGGATCACTTTGAAGTTAGTTTTTTGAAATTTTTGCATACTGTGTACTTTAGAAGAAAATAATTAAAAGTATGAATAATTCCTACTTCCACAGCAAGGTAGGAAGCCTCGCCACGGCTAGGAAGCTTTGCCTCGACACTAAAGCGAGGAAATGTAAATATTAACTCAAATAAATATTTCACTTCTTCGAGTGGGAATCGAACCCACACGGTTGTGGGTTATAGTCACACCTTGTGCCGCTGCGCCACGACGGCGTAAAAAATAATAATTCCAAATACATTTATCTACGGATATAATAAAAAATAAAATTAATATAATTGAAAAATAACCAACCACACCGATGTATTGTTTGCTTATTCCTAAATATTGAAAAAATACTAACATATATATAATTTACACCGCTATACAATTAAAACAAAAAACATCGAAATATTAAAAATCACATACTCGCAGTGACCTATCAATTGATTCAAATCAATACAAAAAACACTTAAAATATAATGAATGAATCGGATTCAACGATTCATTTCCTATTGTTTCCCTTTCGAGCAAATCCAAGCCCCTGATGAATTTTAATTGAGTATCGGTGCCGGACGCTTCACAGAAACGTTGCTTGCCTACCCATTGTCTAGGCGCTTATTAGTTAGTATAGAGAGAATCAATCTATTGTTTGTTATTGTCGTTTTAATATATTTGGGTTTAATGTAGTAATTTAATAGTAAATAAATATTAAAATATTTTATTTGTCCAATTTTGGTCACACAAAAACACGTAGGCAGAGACAATATAGTGTTAAGACACCCCGTTCGTCATTTACATTTCAAGAAATAATAAAGTAAATAACTAAAAATATATATAATTACTATTGGGCCCGGACGCGGCTACGCCCGCTCGAACTATACGATTATTTATTAAATATACTTATGAAATTAATTTCGGTTTTCAATAGAATTTGTAAGAAAATATAAGCCTAAATAAGTAAAATAAGTTAAAAAAAGAATAATAAGTGGAGATTTATTATTAGATAAAATATCTGAGTAACCGAAATGAACAAACCAAAGACGTAAAAGTAACTAAAGGAAATTCTTAATATTTGAAAAAGTACCTAAAGTTTGCCGTGCGCGCGTACAAACCTTTTTCTATATTAAATAATTAATATTTTTTGCGAACAATATTCAATAAAATCCCAAATGATTAAAATTACGATATTTTAAGTGTATAACATCGGTATAGATAACCGAACTGAGATAAATTAATAAGTAGTAGTAGTAATAAGCAGCAAATAATTAAATAAAAATTAACAGTAATTCGAAAATATATAAAAATTTACAAAACCATCAAAGTCATCTGCCCGTTCGCGTCGGTCATACTATACCTACCACTCGTAGGCTAGGTCATTCCGAATCACTGACATCTCCTTAATTATTTATTAAATTGTTATACAGTAAACCATCTTACGTATAATTTCCATCTAGATGAAATGCTAAAAGTGACTATTATATTTATTTTCATAAGGATGAATATCAAATTATAGAAATCATCTAATTTTTGTTAATGTATACAAATCTATATCTATAGTATATATCAACGCGGACTTTTTTAAACAATATTTAAGGGACAATATTTTTGGAGAATATTGTTTTTGTGTCTCATAAGGTTGAGTCGGCGCGCGCCATGTATGCGTTAAGCAAACTTATTTTGGGTGACGTTTTCTAACAACAAACTTTGCAAATCGTTGCTTAGCAACGGCGGTTGTTATAAACATGGCGGAATAAATTGCATGTCAAATTAATAAGTATTTTAATATATTGGTATATATCGAAAATATTACAAATATGAGAAAAAAAAGTATCCTATGTTCATCCCGAGACCCTCAAGTATCTCTATATGAGTATTTTATCACAATTAAATTAGCGGTTTGGCCCTGATTGCGTAAAAGACAGACAGACAGACAGAGTTACTTTCGAATTTATAATATAGGTATGGATTGCCTTTCTAGGCCAAAAATCTTTGTGAAACACGACTTTTTCTAGAGTAAAGTAGTATTTTTTTACCAATCTAATAATGATAAATGAATACAAAATACAGTATGAAACATGCAATTGGAAATTATTAATTTCAAATATCTCCTGATTTTGTTGCTGTATAGAAGCGTTAAAACGATTAAGTAATTTTTTCAGTAAAATTTTAAAATAAAGTTATGATTCTAAAATAATATAAACGCAAAATTTAAAAAAAACAATTGATTTTCATTATAACTCTGTATATTTAAATAAAATACTGGAACATATGAGCATAGTAGTTTACATTAACTTAAAACAATTTCTGCTCAAATATGTATAACAGATAATTATATAGAAAGTAACAAGCAATGCATTACAACACATGGCTAGTCCTTATGTTTAGCAGATAATATGTATTTTTTCAGCTTCATGGATACACCCCTCATGTAGACCAAGGTAGAGAGAGGGAATCTAATGTTAAGAGAGAGAGAAGACACTGCATTCCCCACTTTCTGCCAATTTTTTAAATTTTCAAGCCATTGCATGTTGAGTGGTGGAAACAACTTGCTTTATTGCTTTGTTACCAGGGAGAAGAAATAAAAATATAAATAAATAATTATTCATTCTCCAGAGTAACAGTAAAACTTTTTTTTCCCAAACATATTTATCTTATGAAAAAAATAATAAAATAAAAATAGATAATATAATCAGATTAACATATAAATTTTAACTGATTCAGAGACACCATATTTTTACATCCTCATGGAATCTTAAAATGAATCATTTAATTTATACATTTCTTCCTTTAATTATACTTCTTTAAAATATCCAACTATCATTATAATTGCTACAAACAAAAATGAGATAACTTTATTTATAAGCAGTTATCATTTGACAAAAAGAATAGTTACTATATTATATATCATATTAGTGTATAATAATTTTAATCTTCACCAGCAGGTACAGCATCTTCTAATCTTTTTATATATTTAATTCTGAGTTCAGTCACTGCATCACCCTTTAGTTGATCCTGAAAGGAAAGAAAAGATAAAATAAACAATACATAATGATTTAATTTACAATCTGCAATATTAACAATATAAGAAAATTGTGAACATATCATTACCAATAAAGCATCTGACTCTAAAGACTAATTTATAAATAGCTTTCAAGTCAGAGTAGAGATGTTGAGATGTTGTTCTCATTCATAGATATATAATTTAAAATAACACAGATGACGATATCTTAAAATCAATCTCAGACTTGAGAGTGGTTAATGAATATAGAACTATGACAGTTAATATTATGTTCCAACTCTTGACATTCAATGTTTCAAAAATTGGACAGTGCCTGAGGAATGAAGTGTCTTAGTACTTGATTTTGCCTGCTGTAATTGTGTGATTTCAGAAGCTTAAAAAAATATGTGTCTCATACAACATTTCTTACTATTTAGTAACAAAGTTATATACATTATATAAAAGAAGAAGTACCTGCACAAACCAACACTGCACATCCAACTGGACCATCTGCAAAGCTCCTCTTATGGCTCCCGGTATTAGCGCACAATACTTCAAGCCATTGTTTGGCATCTCAACCCATTCACTTAGAGGGCACTGATCCCAAACTAAAGAGAATTCATCACCTGCACTACTCCAGTTTGTCACTGTGGGTTGCATGTTTAAATATAACCTGGCGAAAAAATATAGTTAATAATGTTTAGGTATAATAATGTTTCTTCTCTAAATTCATCATATAGAAATGTAGGCAAAGTTTGTCACTGCATGAGCGGCAGGAATCACTTAACTTTTCTCTTATTACCAGTGATGAAATTTAAATAGTTCATTTCTACAAGTGAGACTGAAACCATAATATTTACAATCAGAATGCTACCATAGATGCAACGGTTATGGGTTTGACTCCCCCTCGATGTAATAAAATATTCAATATATTAACTTCCTCACTCTGATAAGAGTGTGGCAAGATGTTGCCTACCTAAACGCCTGTTGAATTTTATCAGCAGTCTCTCTCATTTCTAAGCATCGATTTGATGTTGTTCGAGCAAGGAAATCTTCTATAAGTCTTACACCCATGTTATAGCCAATTCTTTCTAGCTGCTTGTTAACATCATCAGGGTTTTCTACTTCCTTAAGCATTTGTGATACTAACGCTCCATAGGTAAGTGTTAATAACTCAGAATTCTGTAAAAATTTTAAGTTTTATTGTCACAAGCATGGTAAGTATTCATTTTGACGTTCTTAAAATTAATTAATGTAACGTGTATATAACAAATTATTTCGTAAATAATGTTATAGTTTTATTTACCACTTTTTTAGCATCTAAGCGAGAAGTTTGGCGTGACATTGTAATAATTATCTGTAGAACTTTGCTATTTAATGTATTTAAATTTTGAAAAATTTACACTTATCTACCTACTGTATTGATAAATTAAACAACTTGACATTTGCCAGTTGATGATTCAACATCTGACATTGATATTATAATTTAAAAATAAAATTGCCAATATTTATACTACGGTAATGGCATGATTAATAAATAAATGATAATTTTAATAATATCTACACTTTTTATAACACTGTTTGTAAGGCGCAGTTTTGTAATGAACACTAACAGCTATAAGTTTTATAATAATAATAGTAACTGGGATGAATAGGAGCAGCGTGGTAAATAGACTCAAAACTAGAAAAGTTATTTACTTATTATAAACTAGGAGAATATGTTTAGTTGAACGCGGTCAATGGGGAGTAATATCTAATTAATAATTGTATAATATGGACGCTAGTAATTAATTTAAGTAAAAGTTATAGCTAAACCAATTGAAAAAAGCTTAGTTATATCCAAATCTTCACAAAATTAACAAAAAATAAACATATTTTTCTACAAATGGTGAATAGCCTTTTTCCTGTTCACCCTATACGGCGTATCGATTGACCCTACGTAAGGCAATTTAGGTCAGGTGTATGATATTTGTAAAGTTATTAACTCATCCTTCAATAATATTTAAATCTGGAAGCATTAATAAAATATAACTTCAAAACTAGAAGTTTTTACATTTTAAATTTGTGTATTTTTTTTAATTTATTCAAAAATATATTAGAACAAAAAGCTATCTAAATTCATATAACATATTTGTTAATAACTAATTACACTAAAGTAAATAAAGTTCAAAAGGATAAAATATTAAGATTCAGAGTCATTTTAATTTTTCTAATATTAAAAAAACATTTAAACTTGTTTTGTTTACGTACCAAGTGAAATGTCGTAATTGTTAATGTCAAACTCAAATTAACGAGACCTTTGAAATTTTTATTTTATTACTAAATACTATATTAAATATATTTAAAAACGAAACATTTTATCGCTATGGTTATTTTTAAGACAATATATGCCTTTTATATCATATAAATTTAAACTATGGAATCTGATGATTTAGAAAACAAAAATATTTACAATGATTGTGAATCCCAATCTGCGGTGAATAATTTAATATTAGAATACTATAAAAAATTTGGAAGAAAAAGAGACTTAGAGCAGTTTTTTTCTCTATCAACCGCTCATAGCGACATCAGAGATCCATCAAGTTCGTTTTGGACAAAAATGAAGTCACAGACTGATTCAGATTCTGGAGAAAAGAAAAGTGAATCTTCGACAGAACTTTGCAGAATATCCATAAAATGTTCTGTACCTGGACCTTATAATCCGCACGTTAGTTTTTAATTAATTACATATGCTTACACCCTTGTACATGTTTGTATTAAATAGGTCAAACTATTTATTGATTAACTGATGTTATTAAAACATAAAATGTGTTGAATTTCATGTTTTAGGAAAACTTTGACAGAATAAAAAGTGATTCAGAGTCTCCTCCTATAATAAATGAAGAGGGGCAATGTTTGTCTAAAAATTCAGATAATGAATCTGTAAAATCTGATGATGGACAATCCCATAAATGTAAGTAAATATTTATAAATACTTAACTTCTCACTTATAGCATACAGTTGGAAACTAGTGCATTGACACTAGGTTTTTATATTTTGGATACATTTGTATCCGTTTCGTTTCATTTTATCAGTTTAGACATAAACATTGTCATTTGTGACATATTGTGGGGAATGGAGTGTATTAATACTTTAGTAATTTATTTTACTAACTTAACTATGTAATCATTGCAAAGAAATGAAAACATTAAATATAAAATTTCCTCGAATGGGAATTGATCCACAACTTATTGATAAATATTTGTTTTAGGTATCATTTGGCTATAATAGAATAATATATATAGACAAATGATGATAAAAAAAAATGGTTACCATAAGTCTCATTCTGTTATTTCAGCTGTTGATAATACACTAGACACTTCATTAAACAAGCCACATTCTCCAACAAGCAGTATAACTTCACAAAGGAAACTGGAATGGGATTCCTTAGCAGATGTGGGTTATGCAAATGAGAGTGATAGAAAAAATTCTGCATCTGGTCTTTCTACATTAGAAAGACTAGCCCTCCATCAGCAATACTCAAATAATGATTCAAAACCGAATATGAACATTGGACCTCCTACTGCTCAATCAACTCCACTTGATATAGATGATAATACGACTAAAAATAGAAAAGGTTATACTAAAAAAACTACTAAAATATATAAAAAGGATGTAGATTTAGTAGAATTTAGTGTTTCTAACAATGAAAATATGCCACAACCTATCAATGTTAACTTAACTAAACAGATTTCATTTAATGTAGAAAAAGATGGTGGTGTTACATTAGAAAATGTTACAAGAAGTCAATCAGTAAGTCCTGAAAAGGCCTCAAATCCAACAGAGACAACCAAACCTCAAGAAAAAATAGATAAAGAAATTCAAACCACACTTAATAAAAATGAAGAAAAATCTAGCAGCTCCACTGAAAAGACCATTAAAAAGCATTATCCAGTTTTAATCAGTTTGAATACTTTGCGGAAAAGAAAAAGAAAGAAGAAAGTTCAAAAAAATCGAAAAAAGTCAAATTTGAATAGAAAAGATGTTGACAAGGAAAATATTCCTTTAGAAAAAAGTGGAGATCTAGGATCTGAGGCTGAAAGTTTTGAATACATGCCAGGCCACATCTATAACTTAAATCATATGAAAACAAATACCAATGATAGAAGTTTTGATGTTAAAAATAAATCAAGCCGAGAATCTAGTACAGGTTTGACAACAGATTCTAGCAAAGCAACTAAATGTTCACTTACCAAAGACTTAGAAAAAAGTATTGATATACTAAAATCTGCTTTAAATAAGGGATCTGAAGATGGCACATTAAAAAAAAAGTTAGTTAAAGAAGTTGTTCAAAGGTTAATTAAATCCAAATATAAAGATGACGAGAGTTCAACAGAATTTTTGTCAGGCTTAAGTTTTGATAGTAAGAAGATCGATTTAATGCATTCAAATCAAACAACAAGCACCTCTGGCTCTACTAACACAGCCCATAACATAAAACAGAATAAACCAAGAAAGTCAATTTTACGAATGGAAAAGTTTAATTCCAATGCAATTGCTTCTACATCTCAAAGTGTCCCTAATTTACCAACAGTGATTCAAAATGAAACTCCAACATCTTACACCAAAAAGCTATGTGATATATCTAATACAGATTCTGACCTTTCAAATAAAGCCAGAAATAGATCTTACACAATTATTGACAAGATTCCCTCAGAAGAGTTGTACCAGAAATATTTAGAAGCGTTGTATAGAGAAAGAGCGTACAAAAGACATTTAAGAGACAAAGAATTGTTTTTGAAACAAAAGTTAGTGAGCTCTGATTTAGCGTTTAATGTATCAAAAGAGGCTGAAATAAAAGCACATAGAGTTAAAGATTTAATGAGTGATTTAGTCCGAAATAATTATGACGCTGGTTCCGGTGATGCATGTAGATTTGATGGGTCACATTCAAATATAAATTTAGATAAATATAATTCTATTAGAAAGCAACAAACTCATTCTGTCTTTACATTATCATCAGGAAATTCTGATAATAATAAGCGTAATATGCTTTCTGGTAAGCAGGATGAGGCATATTCTAAAGTGTGCTACAAAAAGGGTCCGCATGAACATTATTGTTGTTGTCCTTTTCATAAATCACATGCAAAAATTGCAGTTACTGATAGTTCAGTTCAAGTAAATATGTTAACAAAAGATAGATTTTCTCCAGAAGTTATACCAAATTCTTCTCATAATGTGAATCCTCATGAAATTGTTAATAATAATTCTATGAAATGTAACCCTAATCAAAGTAAACGTCAAATTGCACCTGATTGTACAATAAAGGATATAAAATATGTTTGCCTTTGTGCTGATAATACTCAAGAAGTACCTGAGAATATTCTTATTTATAAGTGCTCTACTAGACTTGCTAATAAATGCGTGACAAATGACTCGAAAGCTGCAAATTCTGGAAGTCAACAAACATCTAGCAACTCAACATCGCCTTGTCGAAAATCATCATTTAAAAGTGAAGATTGTGAAAAGAAATGTTTGCTCATTAAAGATAATTTAAATCAAATGTCACAATCATCACAAACAAAAATTAAATTGCCTCTTAAACTTCAAAGCAGATCTAGTGGACAGAGTGTCAAATCTACATCATCTGGAGGCATAAGCTCGGCCAACACCAGTGACAAGATACAAGATGTTCTGTTAATTCATGAAGCTACAAGATGGATCCAAACTGAGATTAGTATTGACCCAAAAATATCAGATCCTTCAATATCTGATATTAATATTATAAATGACAAAAATTGTGTACATTTAGTTAGTGAACAATATAAAAAGATTTCCAGACCAAATTCAGAAAGCAAAGTTCCCGAAGTATACGACGAATCCGATAGGAGAATTGAAAAGCTTAACTCAAAAATTAATACACACGAATCTAAAATAGGTAAAAACAAAGCTGTTTCTGTTCATACTATTACTAACAGTGAAGAATACATTAATATGATTGAGAAGGAAGATAAAGGTGTTCAAATTAATCCTGATGAAATAAATGAACACATTTCTGACAACTTCACAATACCAATACAAGGTACAAATATGACTCTTAAAGTTAGCTTAGGATCTGAAACGAAAGCTGACTTAACACCGATTTTAAATAATTTCGAGACTACGGGATCACATGTATCTAAAGGAACTGAGACAATTAAAAACGATATAGTGGAAAATTTTACATCTTTAAGAGAAGAATGCTCAAAAGGTATACAGTCTTGTGGTACACATATTTTTGATGAATTTTATCAAAAACGTAACGCAACCCAACCTGACGAGCACAATCAACGTTGTTTTGATCAAACTAACAAGACAACTAATGTAAATACATGCATCACAAAAGGCTGCAAATATAACACTTATCCTAAAAACGATAGGAACCTGTTACAAAAACCTTTATTGAGATCTAATACGGACACTGATAAAATTGTGTCACATGTAACATTTAATCGTTCTCCAAGGCAACCTGAGCTTCAGTCACAGGATACTTTTGCAAAACAATCAACGGCGAGCAACGGCAATGGCGTAGAAAATAACATAACTAATGCGAAAGCAAGGCAAGGATGTTCTTCAGAAAGATCTCTTAAATCTACAGAAAATAGCATGAAATGCAAATCATGCTCAGATAATGAACATTTGGTTAAGACCTCACATAGTGATACTGACAATAGTAAAGGATGTACTAAGGATCCAATACTTGATATTATCCAAGACATAACAAGGCGTTACTCGAAAAAAGATTTAGAAAAGAGTAAAAGAAAAAAATGTTTTAAAGAAATAATAACAGTTCTCAATTACCTTTTAGACACAGAAGACAGTACTGATGACAAAAAAAGAGGAGAATCAAGTTCATCGACCAGTGAACATGAAATTGCAGAAAAAGAGATCAATATGTGTGTGCCTGTCAAGACTTTAGTAGATAAAGGTATACAGTTATCTACGAAAAAGTCTAAATCACTCAAAATTAGTACAGAATCATCGGATATTCCTGTGTCAACAGACATGCCGAGTACTTCCACCGACTCTGGGACTTGCAAAATATTGAATAAAATTAAAAGAGAATGTGAAAAATATCACCAAAAGCGATGTAAATCACACAGCGAAGCGAAAATGTGCGAATCGTCCAGCAGCACTTCTGTCAATTGCCATCAATGCAGACGTGTTCATCATTGCTCATGCAAAAGTCACAAGTGCAAAAATCATAAAAAGATCGTCGAGAAATCTAAAAAAAAATGTGTTGCTTACAATTTAATAATACAAACTTCGGATAGCATGGTCAGTGAAAGGGTGAGTTGCAACGATAATCGGCCTAAATTAAAGAATATAATAGTTAAAGTTCCACCAAAGCGAAAAGTACAAAATATGCAGTTTAGAGAAATTTCGTCAAAGATTGAAAATAATTTACCACAATACAGTCCTCGCTCGCACAACTATGGTTGCAGAGGAATACCAAATGAAAGCGAAATATCGAGTACAGATGATGTTATAAAGAAAGCTCAAGAGTGTACTGTACGGGAATATTTGGAGAAAAATCGTCCAGATTTTGTTGAGAAAAGTTCTAATCGTCAACAGTGTCTAAAAGTCATCAAAGAATCAAGGTAAGTCATCACTAACGCTGTTATATTTTTTGATGGATGTTTGTTCAATTTTCACACAAAAACTATTACATATAACACATAGGCTAAGAGTTATGTCAAAATTTTGTATAATTTATCTTCAATAAAACAATAAGCTTAAGCGGGCGAAGCCGCACGTGGGTCGCTATTCTAGCTTTATAACCGGATTTAAATGTCTCACTAATTCTTTTTACTTTAGAGTAAGCGACAAAGATACTCCTAGACTGAACATGATAGTGGTCCATACGCCTAATTCAAATGTGCCTAATCATTGCATGGAACCTTGCAATATGTGCTACCAAGGTATTTTTGCCTAATAATATAAGATATTAGATATTTTTTTTGTTTTAGTCCGTACAAATGGACCCAATTTCATTAAATTAAAAGCTATTAAATCTTAAATAATATTTATTCTTAAATACACTAAGTATTAAGTCTAGGGTTGACCACGATATGTTTTAGGTGGACCCGTTAATAATTGTATGAGTTTTGATCCAATTATGCATTGTCTTCAAAATGAAGTAACAAGAATTGGTGAGTCTATTTTTATTCTGGTTTGATCTTTCCCAGACTGTAGTTGTAGTTACTATTCACTATTTTTTTTCTTTGTATTAGGTGTTGATATTTTTTTAATATACAGTGTATATTTTGTGGGTACAGTATAAATATATTACAATACTATATATATATATAAAATATGAATATATTTGCAGAGAAAATGAGCGCACCGCCAGGCGGCAACTGTTGTCGATGCAGTTGGAACGCCAGCAGGCAATAAACGCGCTCACGCCTGACGAGCTGAAACACTTAGCAAGAGAACTTGGCAATGTACTCAGAAGGAAAAAAGGTATTATATTACATTTCTATAACTCACGGGTATTATTTTAATCAATTATTAATTTGCTAAGATTGAGTTTATTTATTACAATTAATTTTGTTTCAGTTGTTCCAAAATTTATAAGTGAGCATGAAATGAAAAAGCATTCTGAGAAAATTTATAAATCGCTGCCAGAAGTTGTTCGCAAAAAGGAGGAGACTAAGAAAGAAAATATCAAGAAAACTAATTTGTTGATGGCAAATATATTTAAAAAGGTAAAGATAATATTAAATAAATTTAAAATTCTCGTATCTTCTACTATTTATGGATATTGAGATAGGTGTTAGCGAGAACCTAATGAACATCATATGTTCATATTAATATTAGGTACCTCACTCAGCGCTCATTTTCAAGAAAAATACAGGCTTACCATAAGCAAAAATTAAATTTAATAATAAAATACTTATTCTTCAAATATATTTTCGATATATTTATTTTATTTTCTTCTATTTTAAATTACAGAATCTACAGAAAAAAACTCTGCAAGGTGCTGTGAACCTGTCTAATTACAGTACAGTAATAAAAATTTGACAAAAAAGTAAAATTTTAATTGTAATAACCAAAAACTGTGTTCAATAATTGTTATTTGTGACGTTATTGCGTATTGCATGAATGTAATTTAATTGTAACTGTTTCATATTTTCTTTATTTTGAATATGAAAAATTAATAAAAATATTTGATACATAAATTGATTTTATTTTCATGCATGCATAAAAATCTGTGAGTTTGGATCTTGGATGCATTAGATATTCGTTTTCATTTCTTTTGTGTCGTAAGCATTAGGAATTCGTCAAATATCTTGTCCCCCAGAGGTGTTTCTTGAGCTGAGGCATTCCTTCGTTTCTCGGAAAGAATAGGCGTCCTTTTACAATGTTTTTATTTCATTCTGTCCATCCTTAACTTCTTGGCCCAGAACCAATTCCAATAAAACAATTAAGTCGCTGTGTATATCTTTGTTAGATTTTTTTTTTTCAAATAGAGATATTATTATATATGACGGCTCTAATTTTTCTTCTTTTAATTTGATGTTCACTCCTCGGCAGGGGATCTCTCTATAATCAAATTAATAATATATTGTTAGCGTACTCGTGTAAAAGGGTAGATATAGGTGAAAAAGACTGCACTAAAGCAGAGGAAAAGTGTCAATCAGGGGCATTTGCTTGTTGGCAACGGCCCTGACTGGAAGGAAACTAGTGGGAAGTATTGTTATTGAGTGATACATATAATTTATTGCAATTACGTAGAATCTCTTTCCAAATACGTTAGAAACAACAATTGTTTTTATCGTGTTTTTTTTAAAAAACATTAACCGCTTCCGATTTCTCATAATATGTATATTATCATTGATTTTGGATCAACCCTCGTAAAAAAGTTTACGTGGCCTTTACGTTATACCTTTATTACCTTTGTAGCCTTTCTACGTTTTCATTTTTTTTTTAATTCTAATGTAAGATTTTGCACTTTCCGTCGAACTCTGTAGGCATTGCGACTAAATTAGCCGAACTCAACGCCGCGCTTTGTTTCGATACTGGAGCGAAGAAGTAAAAATTAAAAATATTAAATATTGAATTTCCTCGAGTGGGAATGGAACTCACAAACTGTCGCGTTCACGTACACGTACGCCACGACTAGGCTCGCAGCTCGATTTCTTTTGTAATCACTTATTTGTACAATTTAGAGAATATTACTTATCTACCTTATGGTATCCTAGTGCAGTACAAGTATTACAAATACAAATTAATTAAAAGTTTAGTTATTTTTCGTTAGCTAATAAAACAGAATTTTATATAATGGCAACAACTTTCTGAAATAAATATCGAAACAAAGATATTGGCAACTGGCAGCAACCCCTTGACAAATTGACAAGTGTCAAGACAGATTGTGAATGGTGATCGGTCGTTCGAATGTTTTGCTTATTTCTTAATTAGAAAATGTTTTATTTCGAAAGAAAATAAGCAGAATGGACGAAAACGAATTTTTCAAGCAGACAGTCCAGCACTTAGCAAGATGTCTGTCTTGCATAAATCCTACAGCATGGGAAAAAGTAAGTTAAAAAACATTGATTGTTATCTTGTTTATTATTTGTTGGCATTGCGAAATAGTGTCGACCTCCTAAATTGGCCTTAATTGTACACTTTCTGTTCCTTAATTTAATATGAATAATTCTATCTTCCCAGTTTATTGAATATGAACATGACCTCATCAAAATGACATAAGCCCTGTTATCGTTGCCCTAATGTTCAGGGTCACTTTTCTTCCACTCTCCATTTCATATTACACACAAATTATGTTTGTAGAACTGAAATATATATATACTTTTTAAAAACACTTTATATAATTTCCTGATCTATTGATTGAGTATCTATTGATTATGTACCATTTACTTTTATTTATGAAAAGTCAATTAATAAATAATGAAATCTAGGACATTTTTTTTTGTTTGTCCACTATAAACATGGGTTATTCTTGTTGCAAATTACTTTGGTTTCTAGTAGTTGAAAAAAGGCTTATAACATTTATATGACTAAATTTTAAAAGGAATCCTCTTTTGTTTGTATCTTTTGCCTTTTATAATTTTTTTCACTTCTTATTTTATTCTGTAATAGCAGAATAGGTAAAAATTATATTACATAATACATTCTAGGTGAACACATTATTTATGCTGTGTCCGCAAGCCAGTACTTCATTTGTGGTGAACCCTCGAAGTCAAGAAGCAAGCATTGCGTTAGGCATATACTTCTTACAAAGTGGTCTCCAACACCAAGATAAACTTCTACCATATTTTTTAAAAGTATTAAAATGTCTAACAAATGCACAGTTTGAAGAGCCAGTGTACAAGACCAAGAATAATGATCGTGAGTATATAGATGTTTTTAGCTTTATGCTATAGCAAGGGAGCCTGAGGGAACCTAGGGGCAAAACACTCCGTTCCTTCCAATTATTGAGCTGTTGTGTATTCAGTGTTAGAACACAATGCTGCACTTTGTCCTGTTATCGAACCAAGAAAATGAAAATAATATATGTCCCCTAGTTAGAAATAAATCCACAACATTTACTTTCAATAAAAAAAATATATAATATATATATTGTTTTATATTTGTAAATATACTTTAAAAAATAAGATACAAAATAAGTTTAAGCTATTTATTTAACTAATACAAGCTTCCACTAATGTAACACCATTTTCTTTTGATTTTTGATCTGAAACAATATTTTTATATTAATATATAATACTGTAGTAAACTTTTATGTATGTTTTTCTACAAAATACTTTTTTCTTCAGTTATTACATAATATTTTTTTAACTGTTGCTAAAGTTATTTTACATTTCAACCAAACAAAGATGTTAACTTTCAAACAAGTGGCACACCATTTGTTTGAAAGTGAACATTCTACATCATTACCAATTGACAGTTTAACATACATATCATCCTTTAAATGTCTATAATTATTTCTTTATTCTAAAGAAATATAAAAAGAATAACAAACATTTTTGTTTCTATGAACCACCTCCTGCTCCTGCTCCTCCATTGGCACCAAAGCCAAATCCAGCACCTCCTGTGTTTATAAAACAAAATGTATTTACAGTACGGTTGATTACTTGTCAGCTTAAAGTTAGCTGTAGATCCAAGCATAAATTTGATTTTAGCATTTTGTAGTTAGTGAATTATTTTGCGAAAGTTCACATAACCTAACTTCAAAGCAAACGACGCTTATTGACTGTACTGCATTGTAGGGTGATGTGATACTCTTTTCCATTTCCTTTTTTTTTTTAAGATATTGATTTTTTTTGAGGGGGTAGGATGTAAGCACATTGTCTTACCAGTGTGGGAAGAGAGTAATATATAGATTGAATATGAATAGTCAGATAATCTACCACTGTTTGGCAATAGTCTCTAAAATTTTCATATGTAATTTAACAATTGTCATATATTATGTTTTACAGTTGACATTGACAGTGAAATCAAGATAGAATATTATTAATAAAAAATAACTCACCATTTGCACCTGCTTCTCCATCACCACCACCAGCTAAAAAAATAAATATAAAAAGCCTCATGCTGTTCTTAAAATATGTTAAATACCTTTTTATTGTGTGAAAACAATATAGAAAATAAATAATAAATATCTTTGGTTCTTACAATTTTTACTTTAAAAATTAAACACCATATAAAAAGTTTTTCTTTAGTTGTTATAATTATAAAAATCAATGCATACCTCCACCCCCGGCACCTGCTCCAGCTTGGAAACCTCCTAAAATTTAAAGAAACATAATTAATTTTTAGCATATACATAATCTACTTCTATCTATTATACTTCTATTTTTAGCGTATATATAATCTTATATTATAAATGTGAAGATTTACTATTGAGGATAAATGATTGCTCTACTTCCATGTAAAAACTTAATATATAATGAAACTTTACAATAATATAGGTAGGTATAGGATAGGAACAATAAGTAATAAGAGGACAAAGCTGCGTTTGGATTGCTAGTAACTGATATATTTTTATTTAAAAGCTTAAGTTCTCTTTTACTAGCTTAAAATACAAACCTGAGAAACTAAATCCTAGTTGTCCTGATAATAAAAGCAGATATTGTACTATTGAAAATTTTTGAATATTTATAAACAATGTTTTTTATTGTTTTTATATTAGTTACTAAACATTTATAATGTATGTTAACATACCACCGAATCCACCATCAGCGCCGCCACCTCCTACAAAGTATAAAAATAATTAAAACATGTTTTTTTTTTCAATTAATATAATTAAATAATATTTGCTGACTTCAATTTTCTTAAATTTTAATAATTTTCTAGAAATAATATATTTTATTAAGAAAAAATTCAAAGTGGCTTTTTTAAATAGTAGTGGTATTCCAAGAAAAATTGGTTTCCTTATATTTTTTTTAAAATAAAAATATGTTTAATTTCAAAGGTGAAAATATGAATACTAATAAAGTATAAACATTAATTTATATAAAAAATAATATTTCTGATACTTAAAAAATATGGTTATAAATATGTTTTGCAAAAATTTAAACAAAAATAATTCTTACCTCCTTGTGGAGCCGGGCTTTGAATGGTCTGAAATAAAGTCAAAATATTGATTATTTTTTTTGTTATTCTGACTCTCAAACAGAAATACTGATTATATGAATATGTCCATAGTAATAAAAAAGTGGTAGTTTTTGTTAAAAATATATAAAATACTTATTTTTTTAAAAATCTTTATTTCAAATATGTAAATAAGTATATAGTTTACTTACATTCCCAATAAACATTAAAGCCACAAATGTCACACAAAAAATTTTGAACATTTTAATTATTTTTGTTATTACAAGAAATAATCACAAGCAAAATGTCTATGTATAAATCAAATTGGTTGTGGCGCTTGCTATATATACTATATGGCTAATTATTAGATAAATCATCTAAAACATAGCAAAAAAGTGGGGGAGGAAGTCAACAATTTTCCTTCAGTGTCATCTCTTTCATGAGTTTTGCTTATTTTTAACGCATTGCATTAAAAACTATGATTACATGCGCAGTTAAACGTGATGAATATTAGTTTGGGTTTTATAATTATAGAGTTTAGAGTAACTTGCTACTTTTATAAATATTTACGGCGCAAAACATGAAATGCAATTCCAAAAATTTAACTGGTCATCAGGCTAGGATGTAGGAATATTGTTTATTTCTATAGTAGAAAGAAATATAATAAAGTACCAAAACGCTTCAGCTCGATTAATTGAAATTGAGAGACTTTTCTTTTTGATACGTAAAAAAATGTTCACCCCATTGTTAGTGCTGTCATTATTGTAATGTTTTGCCGAAATGGATCTAGAATATTATTCTAATTCGATTTTCTCTCCATCTAAATGTTTTTTTATTATTAGATGAAAAAATATCACTCCACACTAACGAAAGCATAATAGTTTAAAAAAACGTATATTATTACAGTTAAAATATTGCATATAGCAAGCTGATAATTCATGAGCGATGGGTTAATTAAAAAAATGATATATAACCACTATGAGAACTTCATGTGCGTAAATTATTTTTAAAGAGGACAATTCAGATTATTACCTTGACACAATACAATACAATATAATTATTATGTAATTTATTTCTTGCCACTTCAGAAACAATTGTGTTCATTGTTTTTTTTTTTTAATTTAAAAACTACTTTATCATCATATAAGTTGTTACTGGTATAGCGTAAACCTAATTATTAATGAGACTATTGAATTTCAGGTATCCCCATGTCGGAAAAATTTAGTTTCTGTCTCAATACATTACTCTCCGATGTGGCATCAAAGCAACCAGCCTTGCGAGAGGAGATCGTCACAGCACAAATAGAACTTATGTCAAATCTCACAAAAACCATAATAAATTGCCATGAAAGCAAAGAATATAATAACGTATCCAAACTTCACTTATGCAAAAGCACAGTACCAATTCTCATAGGTCTGGCTAGGTCTATGGGACGATATGCGACCGTTGAACCTCCACTATTATGCCGGCTCTTCCCTCAGCCAAGCAGTCCAGTCAAATCTAAGGAACCCGAGCCCAGCTTCGAGTATTCAACTTTGGACAAAAAGAGAAAATTTAATCAATTTCGGCCAATAATACCAAGGTCTCTATCAGGAAACCTCAATCCTAATATAGAAAATATAGTAGAAAATGGTAGTGATACGGTAGATAGTGTCGGTGGTACTCTAAAGCGTGGCTCCTTGCAAAGTTACAGCTCCGTCCCATACGATCCGACGACGTATTTCTTCCATAAGTTTGGCTCGAGTTTCAACCAGTTTCCGTATATGAGGTTTTCGGAGTCGCCAGAGAAGAGGATAAATGTACAATTCTACGTCACGTACTTACAATCCATACTGTCGTTGGCCAAAAAACTGTTGACCAAAGATCTGTTAGCGTTTTTAGATGAAGAGGTCGAGGATATTTTTGCCTCTGGTCAAATACAGGTAAATTTCATTATATCAAATTATTTGAGGTTAATCGTAACGTAGAGGCACAAGCGTGTGACAGTAAACGTGACAGGTTGTGGGTTCGATTCCTACTCGAAGAAATGAGATATTTAATACTAGACGCTCTTATGTCGAGACAAAGCTAGGCGTTGATTTCCACCATTCAACACGCAAACCTCCAGAATTCGACAGAAAGTGGGAAGTGGAGTGTCCTACTACTAGGCTCAGAGCTACCTTGCTAGATGCTAGATACAGAGTGAGACAGAACTTTTCTTTAACATATTAAAACTATTATTTTAATTTTATATTTTAAATTCAAATTCAAAATATTCTTTATTCAAATAGGCAATTATTATAAGCACTTTTGAATCGTCGAGTGAACATATGAACAAAAAGCTACCACCGGTTCGGAAGGCAGTTCTGCTGAGAAGAGCAAGAAACTCAACAGTTAAAATAATATTATGTCAACTTTCAGGTTTTCCCTTACAAATCATTTTCTGAAACTCTGAATTTAGTGATGGTGACGCTCCTAAGAGATATATTACAACATCAAAAAGATTTACCAGGACCCTTCACAAAAGATGTGCAAGTAAGTTGCTATTATGTTCAATTCAAATAGTAGAAAGTTTAATTACTAGAAAAATTACTTACGTAAATTAATATTTTATTCTAACTACTAATTATGATATTAATTCTTTCATTTTTATATTCTATATATAAAATTCTATGTAATGCATGCAAGGTATAAAAAGCTGTTTTTTTATATTTTTTTATCTGTCTTTGTATTTCTAATATATTTTTCTTCTCTTTCTTTCTATTCTTCTCTTTTATTTGTAATTAGGTGTATACTTTTATTTTTATTTGTTATCACTTTCGTTTGTTTATATATTAATAATTTAATTTAGTATATTTTACTTTATTGTACCAACAACTTGAGGAGACATATCTCGTACAGGTAATGACAACCTGTACCATGTATGTATTTATGTATTTGTGTTTTTTTTATGTTCTGTTACCCCTTTTAAATGTGTTTTTGTGGCTTATTGTTCCTTTTCAAATATATATGTTTTGTGCTAATAATCTTAAAGAAAAAAATCCATTTTTTATGAATATTCCTTGTCGTATAATATATAATATAAATATTATTATAAAAAGTATGCTCTAATATAAAATTCTAAATCCATAAGTTCTTCAGTGGCTCCGCTTCTAAACGCATGTATGTATGTATGTACGTATAAATAACTTAGTAGATAGTAATAATTTGTAACATGTTCTACTTCATTAAATATGTTAACATGTAGTGTAACGCTATTCGTTATCGTCTTAATGATGCTGCCATCGTTTTTTATATAGCTTTGCAATAATTTTAGTGAATTTATAATATTAGCAATGTAAATTAGAAGTTTCAACAAACAATGTTGCAATGTCAGAGGCAATTGAGAAACGAAAAACATAATTTTCTTTTACCTAATAATTTACTAACGGCTTAAACGCGACTCCGCCCGCTAAAACTTATTATTAAGACTTATGCATATTATAGCCAGATTATGTAAAAAAAAAAAACATAATTTTCTTTTACCTAATAATTTACTAACGGCTTAAACGTGACTCCGCCCTCTAAAACTTATTATTAAGACTTATGCATATTATAGCCAGATTATGTAAAAAAAAAAACCTAATTTTCTTTTACCTAATAATTTACTAACGGCTTAAACGTGACTCCGCCCGCTAAAAGTTATTATTAAGACTTATGCATATTATAGCCAGATTATGTAAAAAAAAACACATAATTTAACGCCTATATGTTATTCTAAAGTATAAGTTACATTACTGCAAAGTTTTATCCCAATCTGTATAGTCATTGTTGCGTGAAAGTGAACCTGACACCCAGATTCAGACAGTCAACTACCTCTGACATGCTATTCGAAACATTAAATCAATAGTAATTGATATCTAAATATGTACCTAATATGTTGCAATAAAACTAATTTTACTAAAAAAAAAATTGACAGGAATTCGTAAAATGTCTGTTTTTGAGCGGACAAACAGAGCTGCAGAGTCGACATCATGATGCTTCAGAAAAGGAAGACAGGGAAAGCAATTTTGCAACTGTAAATAAGTTTAAAGTTAATGTTATGGCAAACTCTGCCTGTGTCGATTTGCTTGTATGGGCCATTGGCGATGAAACAGGTAAATAAAATCTTGATTTTTAAAAGTAATAATTATATTTTAATGGTAACTTACTGTTCTTATACTTTTATATTTCAAATAGTATATATACATTTTATTTTTATTTGTGTTTAATATTACATCTTTTCTATCTTAATATTTCTTGTCTATCTTAATATTATAATCCGTTTAATACAATGTTTGATCACTGTCTTATTTATATCTAAATCTTATTAGACTACTTATTAGATTATAAGAATGTATATTTTTTTATATTGTTTTATATATTTTACAAAAAAAAAAATATTTTGTAATATTCTATATCGTAGTTATTTATATATTTATTGTTATATACAACATAATATGTGTATTTATATAAAGTAACCTACTATTGGTGATGGTTTTACAGTGGACGAAGACTATACTGTGCAAGCTCTTATAAACGCTCTAACAATTCTAATAGGTATCCAAATGTAAGGTGTGAGAGTTACCCTTTGACTAACATTTTCGTAAATTCGCCCTATTTCCCTCAATAATATTGTGTTATACTTATGTGATATAGAATATACTAAAGAATTTAGAAATTGTATAAATTACATATTATTTAACTAACTGGTTTTTAAAATATATTTTTTTTTGCATGAAATAAAAAATTGTATAAATGTATGAAAATCTAATCAGTATGTTTATTTTAGGTGCCGATTCTCTTTGTGGGAGGTTGACGGAGAAAATCAATTCGAATCACAATCATAAGTTGATATTAGCACATATGCCCTTACTTATGGTTTGTTTAGAGGTAAAATTTATTGGTTTCTTCGTATGTAATTTTAGACTTTAGAAGTACCTGATTTATTAAAAATATGAAATGTGAATCCTTACCTAGCTAGGTATTAGAATATCAATTGATATTATATATAGTTGATAGACTTGTAGCCATCATCACAGACAAGAGTAATATTTACTAATCAAATGAGGATAGTTATAAAGGAATTGATACTATTAAATGTATGTCTATAAGCACGGTTTCTTAAGTGTTTCTTTATGATAAATTTAATCTTTTCTTTAAAACCAAACTATAGTCCTTATTTGCCTTAACCTATACTACTAAACTTATAAATAACACGAAATATCTTATTATTCGAGTTTTCTTATTATTCAAACGAATAATAAAATTATATTCTTACAGGGTCTTGGCAAACTAGCAACGAAATTTCCAACGATAGCAAATACCTCAATATATTGTCTACGCGATTTTCTCGTGACACCTTCACCTATATTATTCAAGCTGCACAAACTTGAATTAGAAAAGAGCGGTAAAGACCACGTCAAAGGAAATGGTAAGGCCTAGAATTGATTTTTTTAGAAAATATAGGGCTATAATATACTTAAGGGCTTTTTGGGCTATAGCACAGGGCCCAGGGACGTAAGAAGTTCCATATGTGAGAATGTCCACTTACTGTCCCCTGTTTTTTGTAAGCCTATACAACGATGGTATTGAAAATAAATTTGTATCAATAATTGGATAAATTTAGCCAAAATAACCCCAAAGAAAATACAATGGCTTAATAATCCATGAATTGTCGGGTAGATTAATAACAGCCCTCTCAGGGAATAATCACAATTTTTTGTAAAATTTGTTTTTTAAATGACGAATAAGTAAAGTAGGCAGACGAAACCTAGCGTTTTGCAATGTCCACTTTTTGAATAGCCAATTTTTTTATAATGATATACATGTTTTGTTCTATAGCAGGGCAAGGGAAAGAACACCAAACATTAACAGAAACGGGTGTTCCGGTAAAATCTACACCATTCGAGAAGCTTCGAGATGCCGCCATAGAAAACTTGTGTGTGGCTCTGGAGGCGGCTTTAACTGTGGACCCATTTTGTGTGCCTGCATTAGTTGGTTCCGTTAGTAATAGGCTGTTCACAGCTGAAACTAGTGACAGGTAAGGAATTTGTAGACGTACATACGTTTATTATTTTGGTGAATCTAAATATTCATCTTAGTAGATATGAAGTTTCTTTGGGATTTATAAAACATATTTTAAAAAGTTTGTTTGTAAAAATAATTTAAAATCGCAGAATAGATTGAAATTTTATTCCAATAGATTTTTTCTTGTTTGAGTTTATTCAGCAACTCAAAGTCAAAGTTGTAATTCCAAGTAGATAATTTCAATGTATTTTGGCGTGTTTCATTCTGAAAATTTTATATTCCAAGTATTGATCATTGCTGCACAGCAAAATAACTTTCTTTATTACTTTTTTTATTTATTTATTAATTAGAAACTTATAAAATAAGCTAGACTATTGTTTTCTAGTACTAGAAAATATATTTTAGTATGTATTTTAGTGAATCATCATTGATAAGTATGAACATCGTGATCATGTTGGGGCACGTCGCAGTTGCTTTGAAAGATACACCAAAGACCACAGACACTATACTACAATTCTTCCAACAAAGGTTGTTTTTTTATTTTTGTTCTTAGCACTAAATTTAAAAGGATTTCTAATTAAATATTGACAAAAGAAGAACTTTGTCACTATTACTGATTAACAGTTCATATTTTATTTTATTTTGTTATTTAAAACACATAGTTAATTACACATTAACCCAGAAAGAGCCTAGTAAAAACATCAGCTTTTCCACTTTTTGTTCACTTTGGGCTTGGATACATGTAATGTCATATGGTGGGAAATAAAAAGAAAATTAGATAAGCTTACTGTGGAATTGAAACGAAGTTCCAACGTTCATGTTTACATTAAGATATTCCTATTCTAACTGCGCTTCACCGATATCTAATTAGCTTATAAATCACTTGCTAAATAAATATTTAATTTTTCCAGGTTATGCCGAGCTCCTTCATCTTTAGACACGTTAATAGTAGACCAACTTGGATGTATGGCACTAGCGAGTCCAGAGGGTCCAGCTCACGACGAAATAATGAGAATGTTCACCGTTATAACGGTGGAGGCGGCGAGCGCGTCGTACCAGCACACTGATGATAGGAAACAGTATCGGTGAGTTTGGATAAATGTCGTTTTTGGAGTGGTGGAACTTAACGCTGTACTGTCTGATAAAAAGGGGAAATGGAAATAAGTAGGATTCACATCAGAACAGTCGTCGTGTTTTTTTGATGCGTGTCGTGGTTCGTCAAAACGCTTGAGGCCTGATGAGAGACGCGGCGTTGAGCCACACAATGCCTCAGGACTTGAGCGGGAAGTGGAGAACGGACGTGTCTAAATGGAATCGAAGTATGTTAACACTAGGTTCCCAAGTTCCCCCTATCTACCCTGCCAGGCGCGTAATCTTAAAAACACTAGGATTGTATTTATTTCACTTCCTATGGTAAAAAGAATATGATAAGAACAGTTTGGCGTTGAGTTCTATCATACAACACGGAACGTTTCAATAATTGAGCGGTGCTTAGAAAACGGTGTTTCTTAGTTCTATATCTTCTCTGCCTACCCTGCTACATGCGAAAATTGCGTGAACTTATACTTATACTAACCGATACTTATACGATTATGATCTTATCCTTAACATTTCAGCCACGTATCTGGCGCAGTGTTAAACGCACTCGCCAACATAGCGGCCAACGTGCGGGGCACTATGGCTCGCCACGAGCTGCTTACCCGCCTCCTGGAACTGTTCGTGCAGCTGGGTCTGGGTGGCGAGCGCGCCACCGACCGCTCGCCCGCGCCCGTGCTCAAGGCATCCGGCAGCGCCGGCAACCTGGGCGTTCTGATACCGGTCATTGCGGTGAGTGCAGATTATTTTAACAATATGTTTCGGTACTTAATAAAATAAAATGTGATAATGGGTTTCTGTACTTAATAAAACGTAGAACGTTATGCCTTATTACTAGGTTACGCAAATTAAAAAAAAAGATGATAATTAATATATTATGTATGTCTATATATTTCAAATTAATCTTTTTTTCACAGGTACTAGTCAAAAGGTTGCCTCCAATAAAGAATCCAAAGCCAAGGCTCCACAAACTCTTCAAAGATTTCTGGTTGTATTGCGTCGTAATGGGCTTTACTGCTGCTGAATCAGGTAAATATATATTTATATATACATTCATATTATATTTTATGTCTAACTTCTAATTTCTACTCTTAAATATACCCACAATTTGAAATGCTCGAAAATGAAATTATTTATAGAGATAATACACTATAAACTACTGTTACATGTCTTAAGTTTTAAAAAAGCCCTTTTTTAAAATCATTAATATTTTGTATATTATACAATTTACTATATGCTTACAAAATGTTGATGTTATTTTAAGCTATAACTTAAGTTTTACTAACATACCTTAATAATGTATTATCCATTCCACACCCTATTGACTGAGATACAAAATAAAAAAAAACCCTCTATTAATTAAATAGTTATGTCCAAAAACTTTTTTTATCTGTTTGTCAACGTGTATTGTCTCTTAAAATATATCACTTCTATTCTGATTTCTCACATGAACCGTGCTATTAATAGTTGTATTTAAACATTCTATTGTCTCTTCTTCTATGGCCACGCGTAGCCATGCGAAAGCGTGAGTAAAGTTGCTTTTAGATATGTACTTAGATGTAACGTTGTTTGGTTTTATTGTATGGATTTTTTTTTGATGTGGTGATGTATATTATGAAAATTATCAATTTGCTAGTATTAATTACATTAAAACCCTATTGACCTGATAAAATAAATAATCTTATATGACACATATGGACTGACCATGACCGAAAGAAGAAAGGGGCAGGTTCAGGTGGTCCGTGCCCATTCCAGAAATTTTACAAGCCCTGAAAAATAAAAAACAACAACATTTACATGAGCATATCTGTGCAAAGCTATCCAAGACTCCATCCAGCTCCCTCCCAGAAAATATATCTCTGTAAACGCCCGTGAGACTGACACGTGTAATTAATATTGAACAAAATTATGTCGTAAATTATAATAGTGTTATAATATTTGTAATATACATCAGTATATCAAAACTTTGCCACGAATTTGTCTATAACAATACAAAAATACATACATTTATTGTAAATATTACTTGTTTAAAGTGTAGCCTTGGTTTCATTTTTCAGTGTATTCTGTTATATCCGTTGTAGAGTGCGTTATTATAGAATAGTTTTCAGTAGGAATGGTGTACGAGTTGTTTGATTTCGCTTTGAACGTATATTAAAATGTGATATTTTAAAAGTAAATTTTAATGCTGACATAGATTTTGTTTGTGTTTGAGTGAGTTGAGTGTACAGTTATTTGTGTGCTGGATTTTGAAGTTGCCTTATGTTGTTTTAAAAAAAACATATAATTTATACAGGTGTTTGCTTTCAAAGTTTTAGTAAAAGTGCGAAATAGTTTTCAATTTAATCAAATAATTTAAATTGGATTTCTCTAGGATTATGGCCACAGGAATGGTATGCGGGAGTAAAGGAGATAGCTGTAAAGTCTCCTTATTTGGTATCCCAAACGTCTCTCCGCTCTGAGATGAGAGAATATCACTATACATCCGCTGTAAGGAACGATTCAGTATCTATGAATGAGTTGCAGGAGCTTAAAACTCAAATCTTGAACCTTTTGGACCATCAGCCTGATGTTACAGTAATAGTAAATAAATTAACGTTCGCACCTTGTATGTATTTGCTGAGTGTGTACTGGTTGGAGACTTTGAGGTGAGATTTAAAAGAAAATTTTCTTCATAAAAAATCATATTTATCAAATTTATATATTTAAATTATTTGTAATATTGTTATAGTTATTGTTGATAGATACTTATGATATTTTTATTGTAACAAATTTGAAACATAGAAAAGAATATTTTTTTCTATTTTAATATTATGTTTTAGAGTATGCAATTCACCAGAGCCAAGTCTACAGCCAATAATAGAATATTTAAGTGATACAGCATTGCAAAAAGATAAGAGTGGTATGTGGCAATGTGTGTCTAGGTAAATATTAAATTTACATTATATTCACACATATATACTGAAAAAATGTAATCTGTACTTGTTTCGCTAAGAACACAGGCCTACTAATTAATTATATATTATTATGTATGTAGTATACAATACTAATATAGCATATATTCCCCATTTTGTTTACATTTACACTGAATGACCGAAATAAAAATGTAGCATATTATACATTATATTTAAAAAGAATGTATCATAAATATATTATAGTTTTAATTACTTTTTAAACATTTTACGTGTGACGACAGACTACTGCTATTAAGCTAAGTGCTATGACTACCGGAAATTTTCGGAATTTTTAACCGTTCAATGAGTCATTTAAAATGACGTTTTATTCCTCAGTGTTGGTGACAAAGTATTCCAGAAGTTCCTGGACGTTATGTCCGAAAAGATCAAAGATGAATCTCGTGAAAGGGAATTAGAGGGTCACGCACAATTTCTTCTAGTCAATTTTAATCATATACATAAACAAATAAGAAGGGTCGCCGATAAGTGGCTCGCTGGCCTTGTAGATAGATTCCCGCATTTGCTGTGGAACTGTCGAGTACGTAAAAGTTTTATATATTTTAACTAAATTTTGTAACTTTAATCGTCGTAACGCGTTGTGGGTTCGATTTCCATTTACGGGAATGAATTTTGTTTATGAGTGGTTATTTGAAATAGTAATAGTTTTACACATATGTATGTATATTTTGAATTTAATAGATAATAAAAAAAATTTGGTAATATTTTGGAATTGGCGGTATTTATTTCATTTTTCGCATTCGTTAAAAGAGAAAATAGGTACTGGCTGAAATTTATTGTATATAAATGATTTCAATGATGTGATGAATTAAGCAATAATAAACTATATCAATAATGATATATTGCATTTCACTTTACTATATCCCAAATATAATTTTATTTTAGGTACTATGGTCAATGTTAGACATCCTCCAAGTCCTCAGCTTCAGCTTAGAGTTGGATGCAAACCAAGAGACGCCATTACTTAAAGTGCCTGGAACTGATTTTACTTTACAACTACAGGACACTTTGGAGGGACGCGAGGTGATAATATAGATATTAAACGAGTTTTATCGAATATTGATTTTTTTATTTGTATTTATTACGAAAATTTTATTTTATTACAGGGAATAGTAAAAGATTTTGCGGATAGATGTCACGGTATCGTCCAAGAGGCAATGAAGTGGGCATCTCAGTCGACTAGATCTCATTTACAGGAATATCTTAATCAGGTATAACATAATATTTAATTTTTAGAGCAATTTATTAAATATTCACAAATCTTGAGTAATTAACTTTATATAATTTTAAATACTATCGAAAGATTGGCTTTTGCACGGTCCGATTTTTTATCTAATTCCCTTCCAAAACATATTTATGAAAATTAAAAATACATATGATTCAAAAAAAAATTATAATTTTTTTTTATTTAATTTGTTGATTTCCTTGCTATGTGCGGGGTACAGCGTGAAACTAATTATAGTAGCGTAAAAAATATAATTATATAAGTTAAAGATAAACTTAATTTGAAGGTTCCTAACTCAACACTCTGGCACCACTGCGGCCTGGCCCTCGCCACCGGCGCACTACTAGGCGCGGCAGGCCTCAACCGCATGTCGGCGCCCCTGCCCCGCGCCGCCCTCGACAAGCGCCCGCCCTGCGTCACGCAGGACTCTGCAGCCTTGCTGGCCGTGGTGTCGCAGCGGAGCCGGTACGCGGGAGAGGTAGGACGTCTTACAATTGTGTGGCTGTAACGAGTCGGTTCGCTGTGGTTCCCCCTGCATCACGACCGCCTTAAATGAATGAGAGAACACACACACAATATCACCTTTTACTTAATTCACAGGTCGCCGGCGCAGTACAAGCAGAGGGCGGCGGCGAGGCGGCGGTGTGGCGCGTGGGCGCGCGCCTCCACACAGCGTTGCGTGACGCGTGCTCCGCCGGCAGCGAGACCGCGCACCGCGCAGCGCTGTGGCGTTGCGCCGCTCTGCTCGTGCACGCGCGACCCGTCGCCGCCGGCATGACGCCCACGGCCAGGGCTCTGCTGCATAGTATTGGTGAGTGAGTGAATGTGCACTAACCATTCATTCGTTCACTTGATTAATTGTTTATGTAGTTAAGTAAAGGAATAAATGGGTAGCGCTGCGCTTCGCTGCTCGTGCACGCGCGTTCCGTTCCCGCTGGCATGAGAGAGATTCCACCACTAAAAAAGTATTGTTGCATAACATTGGTAAGTGTGGTCATCATCAGGAATATAAGGGCGCAAAAAATTATACTACAGCAAAACAAACCATAACTGAATTCGATATAATAATTTTCTTTATTATATCCCTAGTCATATTATTACATGTGTCATCCATGTCCCCTGCTTGTATGTAGATACAGGCAGCTGAATTAAAACATTGGGTTGATGTGTCAGCGAACGTATCTATATTGTATTACCCGCTGCACCATGAAGGACTTGAATAAAATGACAAATTCAATTGGATTTAATTCAAGAAAGCCAGTTCATAGATTTTTTTTATTTTGGCCCTATTAATCAACAAAAAAAAATATTCAACCAAAACCTAAAATGGGATGAAAATAAATAGAATGAAACTTTAGAATGTCTTTAGTTATTTTTTTTATTTATTTACAGCATGGTCCCAAATAGACATATTCACAGAAGACGCAGTGACATCAGCAGTGGAATGCTGGCAGTGGCTGAACACTTCGCGACCTGATCTCGAACTTCGACTCTTACAAGAAATATTTGCAGCGTGGCAATGCACGGTGGATAGAAAAATGGGATTGTTTTCGAAGCAAAATGACGAGATAAGCCCTTTGGCAGCATATGAAGGTTAGTTATAGTCAAATAGTAGAAATAAAATAAAGTCTTATGTAAAGTGCTAGGCAGTGGGAGGCAGTTCTGCTTAGAAATGCTAATGAGAATATATTTTGATTGATATTCATATTGTTTATAACTTACAAAAACAAATGTACACTTACAAAAACAAAATAGTAAATGTTTTTATTATTTGTGTGGTTGTCAAATGTTATGACATTGAACTTATGGTACACCACCACCGTCTTGTCGGTTTGTAACCTGGTTTTGTTTGTTTGTATGTTGTGTGAACCTTAACTCAACGCCGCTCTTTGCCTCCACACCAGAGGAAAGAAATAAAATATTAAATATTTAATATCCTGGAGTCGAGGAATCGAACCCATATCCTGTGGCGTTTACCGTCACACATTTTTCCCCTTGCACCACGACTGGCCTTCTTTTGTATCCATCCATCAGCCTTTTAAGGTCCACTGCTGGACATGGGCCTCCCCCAATGCTCGCCACTCCGTCCGGTCCTGCGCACTTGAATCCAGCGGGTTCCCGCTGTCTTCTTGAGGTCGTCGGTCCACCTGGTTGGAGGGCGGCTTGTACTCCTTTTGCCGAGACGTGGTCGCCATTCGAGGACCTTTCTTCCCCAACGGTTGTCGGTCCTCCTGACAATATGACCTGCCCATTGCCACTTGCAGATTTTGAGAGCTATGTCGGTAACCTGCGTTCGTCTACGGATTACATCATTACATTTTCTTTTGTATAATGTACGGATAATTTCAAATTATACAATATACATATATTTTTATATTGTAAACAATTTTAATGACTAAATACAACAATAATATTACATTTCAGGTGCCAAATTAGAACCTCGTCCGCCATTCGTGGCGCCGCACGCTGTCTGGATCCGGTACTTATGTGAAATAGCTGAAACTGCCAAATATAATAGTCTAGAAAAAGTGGAAATGCTGGCCAGCTTACTTCATAGGTGAGATGGTATATTTGTTAAATTAATCAAATATTGATTCTATCTGGTTACATAATTCAAAATTTGCCTTATATGATATTATAGTACTAATTGAATTTTGATAGATTTTGTACAAAATGTCTGATTTTTATGATTAAACCTCAATAATTGCATCTAAAAAAATCACCTCGTCCTGAACTATGCTTTATATTTAAAAAATAAGATATGTTAAAAAACTTGAGTGCCATAAAAGAATATATATTTTTTAAAATTCATTTATCAAATTACATGTTATTGTTTCAGGTCGTTACCAATAACTGTTGGCGATATACGAGATCATATAAACAGGCACGTAGAAGCGGCGGGAGTCAGATTTAAGTGAGTAAGGCTAACTTCAATATAAAACTACTTATTAAACAAAATATTATATTTTAGTTTCTTTTTCAAAACTAAATCTAAACTAGCGGTATCCATAGTGGGGTAGTCACAGAGAACGGAGCGCCACACGATACTCTTTTGCACATGAATATTTAAATTATAGAAAAAAAATGTGAATATAAATTTGCATATAACTATTTTATTTCACAAATAAAATAGTTATATGCAAATTTGTATGAATCATATTTTATAACACTGTATATAAAAATATCTTGAATCAATATATTTTTTAATTGTTCTTGTAAAAAGTAATAATAAAAAGTACCCAACTATAAATTAAGCACAATACATTTTTGAACTAAATATTAAATAAAATTTTGCAGATTACTCTCATGCGGCTTATCCCTTCTCCAAGGTGACATTTTACCTCGTTCGCTAGCACGTAATATACTTAGAGAGAGAGTGTACAGTGTCTGCTTAGACTACTTCTGTAGAGGTCTACAGTCTCCGGCCAAAAGTTCGGGGGCACTGAGAGAAGACATCATATCTCTTATCAAATTCTGGCAGTTGATGCATTCCGATAAGAAGTATTTGAAGAGTAGTGATATTGGTGGTAAGTGATGTTACTGAAGTTTTATATACTTTATGTTAGACGCTAAGGGAGTTAGTGTACAGCGTCTACTTAGACTACTTCTGTAGAGGTCTACAGTGTCCGGCCAAAAGTTCGCTCAGGATCACTGAGAGAAGGTATTTCTTATTAAATTCTAGCAGTTGATGCATTCTGATAAGAAGTATTCGAAGATTAAGTGATTATTACTTTTTATGAGTGTCATTTTACATAAGTTTTTTGTTTTTTTTTTCTCTTTTAAGCTGAATTCGATCTAATGGGGCCGAGTAGTTCACAAAGTATATACACGTCGAACTCGCCAACAGACAACCGGTCCTCCGTCAACAGCAGTGACATCGGCAATCGACAGACTACTGGATGGATTAATACGGTATGTTTATTTTTCAATATATATGTTTTTATTTTACGTTGTATCTCACTTTCTGTCAAGCTCCTGACGCATTGAGTGCGGAACTGAAAGGAGCGTTTTGTCTAGTTACGCGAAGGCGGATCGCGGACCCTTTACCTATCACGCTCTGCCGGACAATGGCTTATTTTACAATGGCAATTAATTATGTGTTTTTTTTTTCAATTCTTATATAATACCAGGTACCAATGTCAACAACGACGTTAAGCAGCGGCGCCGGCAGCGTAGCTGGTAAACGTTCGAATCGCAGCGTTAAACCACCCGTGAAGTCACAGGATCCGTTTGTCAAAGATTATGTTAGGAAACGAAATCTTATTTTGGAATTAATGGTAAGGTTTTTTTTGTTGTATATTTAAATATGTGTTAAAAAATTAGTTTTCTTATTCTTTAATTTTTAGAATAAAATAAATCACTTTGTCATATATGTTAATTAGTAGACAATATTGAAATATTGAAAGCAATTATTGCGCAGTGGGATAACGTTTAAAAACATATTTAAATTTAATAATCGCCGTTATTATAATAATTTTGTTTACGATTAGAAAAGCCCTGCTGAGTTTATTGCACCAACTTCATAGTAAGATTTTCTTTTATTTTAAATTTATTTGTTATACTTATGTAAAAAATAATAATTAATCATTACAGGCAGTAGAAATAGAGTTCCTAGTGACATGGCACAACCCACACAGCAGGCCAGAGCAAGCGGTGCCAGGGGAAGACAATATAGCGACGTGGCGGTCGAAACCCAATACGGAGAGAACCTGGCGCGATTATGCAAAATTAGCGTGGGATATTAGTCCGACGTTGGCTGTGTTTTTACCTGAAAGGTAAGTTGAATATTAATAGGGTGGATGTTTTATTTAATTAATATTCCAATTTCATTTCTTGATCAAAATTTTCCATTTTATTTTTTTAAGCTTCACGCTGTATCCCGCACGTAGTAGGGGCAGATAGGGAACCTGGGAACAAACTGTTAAGACAATTTGTTCCCATTAAGACATTTCCGTTCCCCATTTTACTTCGAATCCTGGGAATGCGCCTAGGCGTGTTGAGCGGCTAAATATAAACTAAATATTATTAATTAATGTAGTATTTATATTCCAGACTAAAGAATGATGGTATAATAGCAGAAATTAAGCGTAAAGTCCAACTACATCCTACCGCGGTGTGCCACGTGCCGCAAGCTCTCAAATATCTGGTCACCACTGAGACGTTGCTCAATGACGCGCATGAGGTATGTTTTATTAACTCTTAAATGTAATAAAAAGTATTGCGACGTTAAGTTACGCCCGTAACTTAATAACAGTAGTAACACGCAATGTTTGGAAAATTCGGGAAAGTGGCAAGTGAAGTATCTTAACACTAGCGTCATGCTGTTAAAAAAGTAAATAGAAAAAAAATAATAATCAGTTTCACGTTTTATCCCGCACACAGCAGGCTAGGCAGGGGCAAGCTAGTGTTAAGAGACTGTTCACTGTCACTTTCAACTGAATTCTGTTTAATGTTATCTCTTTGAGTGCGTGTTCATTGATACTGGTGCGTTATTAAGTACGTTTATACTACTGCTATAGTCTCAAGTAATAACATGACTCAACATAAAACATACCCACTCCAGCTGGTCCACATGGTGACGTGGGCGCGCGTCACACCGGTGGAGGCGCTCTCGTACTTCAGCCGGCAGTACCCGCCGCACCCGCTGTCGGCGCAGGCGGCCGCGTGCGCGCTCACCTCCTACCCGCCCTCCGCCGTGCTCGCCTACATACCGCAGCTGGTGCAGGCGCTCAGGCACGACACGGTGAGTGTAATGTGTTTGTTTGGTCATGGCTGCTCTGAAATAAGTTGTCGCAACTGACTTTAGTGTGGCTGACTTTCAAAGTTTGAGGCATACTGTAAGAGAGTTAATAAAAGTTGAATAATAAAACAAAGAAAATGGGTGAATGTCATGCTTAGCTCTAGGTTTTTGTGTTTAAAATCTGTATCAATAATTACAAAGTAACATATAATAATATTATAGTTGGTACATACTAAATTCTGAAGGTTTTTTTAGATGGGCTACGTAGCAGAATTAATAAAATCGTTAGCCAAGAAATCTCAAGTAGTAGCACACCAACTTATATGGAATATGCATACCAATATGTATACAGATGAAGAAATGCATAATAAGGACAGTGAGTATTTCTCTATTATGTTACAATTTTCTTTTATTATTTATTTAATAGGAAGGAATTCTAATATAAAAACCTCAAAAGACTATGACATAAATTGTATACCACACTTAAAGGCTAATTTAACATGCTTAATGTTTATTAATAGAAAAAGATAAAAATAATTCGAAAGTGTAAAAAAATACAAAATTTACCTTCATTTTATTTCATATAGTAGAGGTTAATCAATTTTTAAAATTGTAATTTTTTTTTCTCGAAATACATTACATATAAATAGTTTTTTAAATATGTTTTTTCCTGGTTATGATTTGCTTAATTGGCTGTTACCAGTTTTGCACTCTAAGCTGATAATGGAGGTTTCTTTACAAAGTTTCAGAACTATTTATGTCTTCTTTTTAGTTGTTGGATATTTTTATCATTTACATGTAATTAGATTTTGTTGTATTAACTAAGTTTTATGCACCTTTTGAAAATGAATATTTTACTAATTTATTTTTTATTTTAGGATTGTTTTACTTTGATTTTGTAATAAAGACACAAAAGTAAGCTTTCATGGCTGTAATAACTAAATCCTTTAAATATATTATATTTTTTCACTTTTTTAATGGTTGCAATTCCCAAAAAAACACAAATTACTTGTAACACGTTTATCCTGCTCTTATATTATTTATTTCAGCGGCACTCTTTGATATATTGGAAAGTTTAACAAAAAGCATAGTCGACACACTCTCCGGTCCGGCGAAGGCCTTCTACGAAAGGGAATTTGATTTCTTCAGCCACATAACTAATATTAGCGGTATTATACGACCATATCCGAAAGGTGCTGAGAGGAAGCGTGCTTGTTTGGAGGCACTTAAAAATGTTAAGGTAAAATGTGTTGTATGCGTTTTTTTCATAACGTCTTGTTTAATTTGGTTCGATTTTCTTAAACATTTATTTTCGGTTCCCCGTAAGGATAGATGTAGTGCGGCATTGAGTTTCGCTTTAATATTTCGAAAATTCAGCAATGCGTAGGGAACAGAGTGTCTTTACACTAAGTTCAGTAGATAAGTAGTATAAATGTTTCTGAATGAATAAACTTCATATATTTTTTTCTATTCCAGGTGCAACCGGGATGCTACTTACCCTCGAATCCAGACTCAATGGTTATTGACATTGATTACAAAAGCGGTATGTTTTTCTGATTTGTGCTTCATCATAGCGTCTGTTAACATCGATATTTCTTAGGCTCTTTAATTTTTTATATCCTCACGCTTTAGCTGGCACATAGTAGGGTAGGCAGAAACCCGGCAACCTTGTGTTAACACACTCCGTTCTTAATAAGACACTGCCGTTCGCTACTTTTAATCAAATTCCGTTGGCATTGCGGGTTTAGTGGCTGCATTCACTGCGTGGCCGACCGTGACTCATCTACTGCATTTTATTATGTATTGACCGTTTTTGATAAATCATTTTTCTTATAAACAGGTACGCCCATGCAAAGTGCAGCTAAGGCGCCGTATTTAGCGCGTTTCAGAGTAAGAAAGTATGGTATATCAGAAATGGAGACCACTGCCATGGCCATCGCCTCCGGGGAGGAACTACCTGCGGTTAGTATTGATTTTTACTTATTTAATTAGATGAATAATGGGAAAGTAAAAATATTTAGAAAGAGTGTATTTGTAGTGTCAGAATGTATTAACTTAACTTTTCTTTTAAATATATCTTTAATATATGAAATAAGAAAATAGTGTTTTTAATTTATTTTTTTACTTGCGAGACTCGAATCTGCGCCTCTTGGATTTAACTTCTCCTTGGTTTCAAAAAGACAGGCTCGAGTCCACTGGTTTATTTTTTTACGCTTTCTAAAAATAAATTTACATATAAAAGCTATAGAAATAATCAATTAGAATGTAAGGTCTATAAGATTCTCTATAGACCGCTTATAACTGAGTCCCGCCACTCACACGCAATGCCTCCGGAATTCGTCTCAAAGTGGGGAACGGAAGTGTCTTAATAAGAACGTTCCTTAACACGATATTCCCAGGTTCCTTCTGCCTATCCAGCGTACTATATAAGCTAATATTTAAACATTCAATTAAAACAAATATAAATAACAAACACAGGAAGAAGGCAAAGACCGCTACACCTCAATAGCAGCGGAGACCTGGCAGGCGGCCATATTTAAAGTGGGCGACGATGTGCGACAGGACATGTTGGCGTTGCAGGTGATATCGCTGTTCAAGAACGTGTTCCAACAAGTCGGCCTGGATTTGTATTTGTTCCCGTATAAGGTTGTCGCCACTGCACCTGGGGTGAGTTTTACAACCGTTATAGCTGGTTTTGAGGGAATTTTGTGTATTTTTCTTATAAGTTTTTAGTGTTTTTGAGGTGTGTCTATCTGTGGTTGATATTACAGAATATTTTAAAAAATACTACTATATATTTTTAGTGTGACGATAAATATAAAGTTTTTTATACAAATGTAATAACCTGAGATCCCACCGTGGAAACCTGCACGTATCAGTTTTCTTAATTAAACCTATATAAATGAATAATACATGATTAGTAGAAAGGATTACACTTGGGTTGCCTGGAAGAATCCTGCCGCAATCACCTTTATTTACATTTTTTCGTAACTCGTTTTTGGAGAAAATTGCACTCATACGTTTTTTATATGAATCGCACATAATTTGAAAGATAATCGCATAAGGAATTGGAAAATTAAGGGTTGCCAGCTCTCAGTCTGCTGCAAGTATAGGGTTGCCTGGTTTAAACATGTCACACTAAATGTTAATAATTTGCACTTATGTGTTTTTTTAATGAATTATATATCAAATTAAAGCTTATTTTTTTCTGAACACTATAAAACAGGGTTGCCTGGAAAATTCTTGCCGCAAACAGGAATTGCCAGCGTTTGAAATATTTTATCCGTTTGACTATGAGAATAGACGATGAAATGTGCGGTCTGCCTTATGATTTAAAGTGAAATATTATATAATAGAAGGTCAATCTTAAAATCAATGTTTATTCTAATTGTTCACCTGTTAAATGATGATTTGAATCATATTAAGTACACGCAGAAAACTATTTAAAGATGAAATCATCCTTATTTTTCAAGTAAAATAATAATCCACAATATTGAGTCTTCGAAAAATATATTTTCTAAATACTAATATTTATTTAAATTACCAATTTGAAACAACTAAATTATCTAATTAAATAAATGTTTACAAATATCGATCTACTATAAGGTATTAATAAACATACATATACGAGTACATCATGTTTCCTTAATATAATGAAGGGTGACCATTATTGTGGATATTTTTTTTATTAATTATATTGAAAAATACTTTTCAATGAACTCTCTCTCTCTCTCTCTCTCTCCCTCTCTCTTTCCCTCTCTCTTCGTCCTCTACTTGTTTGATTTGACAACGCTTGCCGCAATTTTTTTTCTCACGCAACTTTAAATAATTTGCATAGGAACGAAATATATATATAATAGAATTATAATAAACAAAACTAAGTTAGCAAAGATTAATTCGAAGAAAATTTGACAGTAATGCCGACTGTAAATGATAACCGTGCATTGTGTCACTATTTAAAGAATGTCACTGTATTTAAAAATTTTACACATTTGGAGCGATTCCTCGTTAAATCTATCTCTTCTATCACATTTTCTCCAAAAACGAGTTACGAAAAAATGTAATTAAAGGTGATTGCGGCAGGATTCTTCCAGGCAACCCAGGTGTAATCCTTTCTACTAATCATGTATTATTCATTAATATAGGTTTAATTAAGAAAACTGATACGTGTAGGTTTCAACGGTGGGATCTCAGGTTATAAATAGATGGCGTTTGAAAATGTAATTTATATGGAAGAAGAAATTATTATATTTAGTCTTTTAATATCTTTAACGAAAGAAAATATTGTAAACTTTTGTTGCATAGCTTGCTCCCTTTCGTGGTCAAACGAAATAACTAAGAGTTGACACATGACATGGTCTAGGTTCCCGAGGTAATTAACTCTGCCCGCATAAATTAACTATCCAAGTTCAAAATTACTTTTTAAATTTCAAACTAATTCCTGAGAAAGTAAGGTAGTTCCTGAGATATGCATGTTTAAATTTAAATTTAAAACAAATTTAGTTTTTAATATTATATTAAAATAAACAAATTAACATTACAGTGTGGTGTAATAGAATGCGTGCCAAATGCAAAGTCCAGGGACCAGTTGGGAAGGCAAACGGATATCGGCATGTATGAATACTTCATCAAAAAATATGGAGATGAAACTACGAGGGAATTCCAGGTAAATGTAATAGTTAAATTATAAGAACATTGGTGAATTTAGTAACTTCTTTTGGTCAACTCTTTTCATTTTAAGAAGAAGTCAGAAGAATTGATATTACATATTTTTTTAAAGGCAATACTATTTTATCCTATAACAAAACTATAGTGTAGAATAGGAAGATAATAAGGTAGTAACTACGGAATAGTACAGATACGGTCGTGGGTTCGATTCCCATTCGGGAGGAAAGAAATATTTAATGTTTTCACTTCTTCGCTCTGGTTACGCCACTCAACAGGAAAAGCGTGGCGGGGCATGGGGCGTAGTGTTTTATCACTAAGTTCCGTGTGCCAACCGTGCTATACGAAGGGTACTGTGTGAAGATTTTTTCGATGTTAGTTAACAATGTGTTTTCCTGGTGCAAAATTAAATCTAGCATTTAAAGAAAATAACATTTAGTAAATAATCACAATGAATTAATTATTTACATTTTCTTGGTTTGTGCCTGACAAAGCATAAAAAATAAGTTTTTGTATTACTTTTTTCACAGAAAGTTTTCTATATTTTTCATATAAAACAATTAATATTATCCCGCAGGCTGCCCGAAGGTGTTTCGTGACGTCAATGGCGGCGTACAGCGTCATCGGTTTCCTTCTACAGATCAAAGATCGACATAACGGCAATATAATGTTGGATACAGACGGACATATCATTCATATCGGTAATTTGGGACTATATATTTCTTAATTATCGTTGGTTGGTTGGTTAGTCGGAAATATTCATTATGGTTATATAAATTCTTCCTTTAAATGAGATGCCTTTTATTAGGCTTAGGTTGATTATTAAATGTTAATTAAGATTACACAATGAAGATTGGGGCCGTAGGTGCGATTCCCTCTCGAGGAACGGTAATATTTAATATTTTAATTTGCTCGCCCTGGCAACGAGTTGAATTCCGCCACTCAGCTTGCAATGCTTCTAGAATTCGACGAAAAGTGGCGAACGGAAGATTCTCAGTGGTTGCGAAATGTCTTAACACTAGGTTCTCAGGTTTTCTCTGCGTACCCGCCATAAGTGCGGGAAAGCTAAAAAAAAAGAAAAGAAAAATGTTTACTTAGTGCAACATTTTTGATATCCATTTTTTATTAAATATGTTAGCATTTTATTGTCTAGTTCTAAATATTTACTTATTTTGGTTAACCGTTTTCAGATTTCGGTTTCATGTTCGAATCATCGCCCGGTGGTAATCTCGGATTCGAACCGGACATTAAACTTACAGACGAGATGGTGATGGTAATGGGCGGCAAGATGGAGGCGCCGCCCTTCCGGTGGTTCTGTGAGCTGTGCGTGCAGGCCTTCCTGGCTGTCAGGTGATTTTGTACCTTTTATGTATAGATACAAGATTGATTGTTGATAGATTCAATATAGGAGAAAAATGCTCGATAAATTAAAAGGTAAAAATTTAAAACTGAAATTTAATTCATTTCAGGCCGTACCAAGAAGCTATAATATCAATGGTCTCACTAATGCTAGACACCGGGTTACCATGTTTCCGTGGACAGACGATCAGGCAGTTGCGTTCCCGTTTCGCGCCAAATTCCACGGAAAAGGAAGCGGCCGCGTACATGCTGTCAGTCATAAGAAACTCCTTCCTTAACTTCAGAACCCGTACTTACGATATGATACAGTATTATCAGAACCAAATACCATATTAGGTATGTGTAAATATTGTATATAACATACGAGTATACAATATTTTCATTATCGTCGAGAGTAATCGAACTTCGCTTTTACAATCGGATGCTGCGCCGGAGAGCTACGTAAGCTACATTATTGTATTTGAATTATTTTCATTTCTTCGTTTCGTATGACTCATATATGACTCATACATTTTAATGATATGTCTTTTGGAGATAGGATATGAACATATGTTATGTAGAATTTTAATGTGATACATGTTAGTTTGAATATGTTAGATGTGATATTTTTTTTATTTTTATGCCGATTTTAGTTTGGAAATTTAAATAATGACAACACCAAATAATAAAACAAATCGATTTTTAAAAATATAATAAATAAGACAAGTATGTCAATTACGATTTTTTAATTTTACAACCGTCAGTTAATTTAATGATTTAAATGCCTAGACTACCTTAAAAATGCATTCCTTATATAGGTATAAACAGTTTGACACAAATTCTGAATGATAAGATCATATTAAAAGTATTTTTGCTTCGCTTCTGTATCCTATAAAAACATTTTTTTAAATAATTTTGGTTATAGGTTTTTATTCCTTCCTGCGGGTTCCTTTGGCATTTAGTACTTACACATAATTTTTTGCACACTGTAATTTTTGTTTAAAAACAGTCTTAAAGTAATATAATAAAATAATTTTATGGAATAAATGAGTTTTGATCGTTTAACATACGTAATATTTTAAGTCTTTTAGGACTAAGGTTTCGGGTTTCATAATAGCTAAAAGATGTCTACGAATGAACGATATACGGTATTGCCATTATGAAAAAATATATAAATTTGAAAATTTATTAGTATTACTTATCTAAAATAATAGGGAAATTACATATGTACATATATAATATAGACAGATATGTAGTAGTTAATTTATATAAATAAAAGTTTTGCATTATTTTTCTTGAATAAAGTTATTTGGGGAATGTTAATTAAAATTATGACCATATATTTAATAAAAATGAATCGAAATATAACTAAAGCAAAACCAAATGGGTCTTTCAGTTTATTTTTGAAGTGATACTAGATTCACATGAGGGCACCTTTTAAGACAAAGAATATGATGTTCTAATACAATTAAAAGATCCCAAGGAAATGCCAGCAGTAAATCGAATCTATGAAAGTAACTTAACGTTCATAAAATATAACGTTAACACTCGAAATATAATCTGTATTTTGAGACTTCAGTATGAAAGATACATTCAAATTTAACTGATGTTGACATCACATGAAGTGACAGGAAAAATTTTAAACGATTTTTGTTTATTATTATAATATTTTGCTTAATAATAAAAGAAATTAAATTATTTATTTTCATTCTGGTATTCACAGACTTTAAATCCAGTCTTCTATACTTTTATCTCTCAACTTATTTATTAAAAATCTAATAAAATACCAAAATATGCCAAAAATTGCCAGTGACACTGTCAGTTGACATTGCCAGTGACATTGCTTAAGATGTAACAGATAAATAAAATCTATAATTCATAAAAAACTATAACATAATAAAGATAACATTATATTTTGAAGAAAAAAAAAGATATTTTTTTGTACGTAGTGTATGTTATTTATTATAATATTTATAAAAATAAATAATTGAATATGTAGTGAAATTTGTTAATTTGTGTCCGTTCTCATAGTATTGTTGATCATGTAGATATTTTATTGAATTTAATATAAAAGTTATATAATAATATGGTGTTTGTGGTTTCAGATTTATCGTAAGCTTAATCTAGAACATTCTTTCTTTATTATAATTTTGATTATCTGTAGAAAGGTAACTGATACTTGAAATTAAAACTTAAAGTAGGATATTTTCTTTTTTCATTTGTTTTTTTTTACATGTTACAAAAGCGTGTTTATTAAAATTTATGATATATTTGAAACCCCTAGTTAAGGGATGTAATAATTCTTATATCTTCTTAGTTATATAACAGTTTACACTTATAACTTATCGGTGTAAGTATCAATGTTCTGGACATTCCTTCGATAGTATCTTTGTTGGAATAAAAGTTGTGGTAAAGGTGGACAGTTGTTTTCCTTATTTTTTTCCTGTTCTTTAATTTTAGAATAAATATTGGATGTATTTATATTACGTAGATAAAAAAAGCTTCTCAATTTTTCATTAAATTAAATTAACATGTCTTAAATAAAACAGATAGTTAAAAAATGCTTCAAATTTGCAAATATACATCCATACCACAAATGTATTTTTTGTTATAGCATTATTTAAATATAGGAACAACATAAAAGTTACATTTGTATTTCTTTAAATCATTTTTATGAACATATATAAAAATTGTTTTATACTGACTTTATTTTTAAGGAAAGACTTAAATAAAAGGACCATTGTTAAAAAAAAATACTTTAAAGTTATTTATTATTTACATTAGTATTACAGCTTACTAAAAATGATAGATAATATTCTAACTTCTTAATAACCTTCTTAATTTTACTTATATCTAAAACAGGCAAATGAGTCTTATTATGCTCTGGGAATTTTCTGGAAAAATCACCTTTGTTATCGACTTTTTTATCATTTTTTGTTTTACACAATGATTTAGCATCAGTAAATATTTGTATGAGATGTGAGAAAGCTGATTTACTGTAATATATTTTATTTTCTTCACTTGGTCCTTCTAATATTCGAAATGTATCATTTTTCATTACATCTAGACTTGCCTCATCTGTATGTATGTATTCACTCTGGAAAAAGAAAGAAATCTTGTCAAGGAAAAGACAAAACAGTGTTCTAAATGTATGAATTATTTATGTAATCATAGATTTAATGTGTTTTAAAATATTATTGAATTGAGTAGATAGCGCAGTAAAATTATGTTTATTTCACTGTAGAATAATGTGATGGTTGTAGGTTCAATACCCATTTAGGCAAAGGTTTTTTTTTACCCACTCTGGTAGACAAAGTGCGGCCTTAAGCTCTGCCACTCAACTCTCAATGAATTTTACAAAAAAGGAGAATGATCAGAATGATGTCTTGATATTGAATCTCTCTACTGTTTCTTCCCAAATGAAATGAAAGCTAAAGAAATGGCATGGCACTATCATTCAACCTGTATATATCATATTAATAAAATAATAATTAAAATACCTGTAAACATCTCTGAGCAACAGATTCCACTGCTAATTCGGGATCTTCAAAATTATTATTAGAATCTAAATTAGTACAAATGTTCAAAACATAATAAGCGGCCTCCACTGGTTCTATTTCACCGTTAAAGTACCTCATGATGAATGTATATGAAGCTATCACATTGGCAATGTTAAATCTTATAGCATGTGACGGTTTTACACTCTGGAAAAAAACAAAAAAAAAACTTATAATTTTATAAATTAACTAGCGGACGCGCGCAGCTTTGCCTGCGTATTTGCACCCTTAGGGATGAATTCCAATAAAACATGAAACACATGTTCAATTAAATATTTTTAAGATTTTCAATTTAAAATTTTATAAAAATCAGTGGCGATTTAAAGATTTTTTCATACAAACTTTCAACCCCTTATTTGTACCCCTAGGGGATGAATTTAAATAAACCACGAAACATTTTTTCAATGAAATATTTTTAAGAGTCTAAATTTCAAATTTTATAAAAATCGGTGGCGATTTAAAGATTTTTCCATACAAACTTTCAACCCCTATTTAACCCCTTTAGCGTTAAAATTTTTCAAAATCCCTTCTTAGTGGATGTCCAGATTACAAAAGTAAACATCTTTCCAAATCTCACGTTTTTACCATCAGCAGTTACGGCTGTGCGTGCGTCTTACCTCAGTCAGTGAGGACAAGTCCTTTTATATATATCGATTAAAATTTGTGAGGATAGGTTACAAAAATTATAGAAAAGATAAGAGAATATGAACCTTTATAGTAATATAGCATATATATCATAATTTTTATGAAGTTGTTAAAGTGCACAAGCAGTTGCGTGAACTTGCAACAGCAGACAGTTTATTCTGTTTATTTTTATATATAATTTAATATTTTTTTCAGCTTCACACTATATTCAGCATATAAGAGGATACGCAGAGAAAATAATAATAAGACTAATGTTAAGATTTAAGACACTGATATCACTACTTTCTGCTGAACTCTGAAGGTATTGTGTATTATATAGTCAAGAAATGAAATTATTAAATATTTAATTTCTTTGAGTAGGAATCAAATTCACAACATGTAATGCAAATCCGGCCTCAGTGCCTAGTACAGTGTTAGAGTACTGTTATGTGTAGTTATTATAGTTTCAGTAAACCTTTTTATTTTGACTTCAGTTACATAAGAACTGTAGTATTGTGGTTATTTCATTTAAGATTGAAGTTTTAGTTATTTAGATTGTATAAACTAAGGTGTTGAAATATAACATCATATTTGTAATAAAACTAGGTTTCCAAGAGTTACGTAAAAAGATTTTACTTACAGTAAGAGAACTGAATTCAGGAACAGCTTTTAGTTCTGGACACATTTTTAACATTTCACTTTCAATATTCGAGTCTTTATTAGTCTCTTCTACAAGTTTTTTCTCCTTTTTGTACGTCCACCATGGGTTCCATTGGGGAATTATATTTTCTACATCACCTTTATTAAGCATTGCTTCAAATTCATTTCTTTCATCTTCTGTCAGAGCATTCCACAAAACATTAGGGTCATCTAGATTTAAGTCTTTTATTCTTGTATGTAAATCAATGTCTGAGCCATCATCGGAGTCTAAGTCTTCTTCGTCTACCATTTCATCTTCTAAACCTTCATCACTATTTTCATGCATTTTTTTCAAGATTTCCATCATTTTATTTTTTGCATCCTCATCAACCTCATGAGATGCAAGCTCTTGGTCTACACATTCTTTATAAAAACTCTCCGAACATTGTAAATGTTTATCTGATTTGTAACAATTAAGAGAGCAGTAAAACACATCACATCGTGGACAACAATATTTACTTGGATTTTCTTCACACCTGCAAAAGAATTTGTGAATATATATAGAAGAAGAGATAATTGAGTGGCTCAGGCGCCACTCGATTCCCACTCGAGAAAATGATTACATATTGCGGCGTTAAGTTCCGCCACTTAACATATATCTCCAGAATACAGCGGAAAATGGATCGGAAGTGTCTTAATAGGAATGGTTAGATTAACTGTACGTTCCTCTCTGAGCATCCTGCTATGTGCAGGATTCGGCGTGAAGCTAAAAAGTTAAGGATATTATTATATAAGAAATAAATATTTTTATTTACTTACAAGCCGCATAACCTATTTAGTTTTGAAGACGATTCAGATGACATTTTAAAATTTTCAATATTGTATGCGCAAAATTATTATTTTTTATAATGTTTACTTGTGTCTTTTGATATAATTATTCTATTTTTATTTATTTAATTCAAAATAAGTAGACAGTACTTAACATTCCTTTAAATGTCAAAACAAAATCAACATTGACATTTTTGAAGTTGAATTATTGTTTTTTAACAATTTGTGTCAGATTAGTTTTCAACGAACACGTTCAGAAAGCCTATTTTTTCAGCTGGTCAATTTTGTTTTCGGTACGGATAGCCGAACCATAAGTACACTACCACAAAGTAGAAATTAGAAATATTCGATTCAAGTGATTTATTTTGACGATATGTTACTTCCTCATACTAATACTTTAAGTTGTTTGTTTTTCGATCCCATTTTTATTACACATAATCGATCTACTAAAGGCTCTAAAGTGATTGATTCAATAAAAAAAAAGGAATGGATCACATCTTCTTCCACACAAGAATCGGAGTGGATTGAACATTCCTATAGAATTGAATTGAATTCTTGATATATGGCGTTCAGCATTCCTATAAAAAATATACAACCTTTTGGCAGCCCTATAGCAAATTTGACACGTGACATTTATTTGTTTACAAACTTCATAATTTCTACCTTCTATTTTCGAATATTCGAAATTTCGAATAAATATAATAGTAGTCAAATGCGGTAATTGAATATTAATATTTAATATAAGGCCTATAAGTCAATATAAGTTAAAACGTGTCAATGGCAGAACCAGAAATAGTAGAAGACTTTTACGGTGTATACCTCCTTTATTCTATAAATCCAAAATATAAAGGCCGGACCTATATAGGATATACTAGAGATCCAAATAGGCGAATAATGCAACATAATAGAGGCACGTGGGCGGGAGGAGCTCATAAAACAAGTAATAAAGGTCCTTGGTTAGTGTATGTCTTCTAGAAATATTTAAAAAAATACATAGTTATTAAAAATTATTTATAAACATCATAATATTTTTTTACTTTCGTTAGGAAAATGGTGATGATAACACATGGCTTCCCAAACAATATATCAGCATTAAGAGTAAGTTTTATTAGACTTTTTTAAATAACATTAGGTTTCTTGAGTGTCATAATTATTACAGAAATTTAGAAAAAAAACCAGTTTCGCACTTAAACCCATATAGCAGGAAGAAATAGGACAGAGTTTCACGCTGTCCACTTCCATTCTCTGTTGACTGCGAAATTCTTGGGGCATTTTATGTTGAGTGGTAGAACTCAATGCCCCACTTTAACGGGGCTGTAAAATAAAAATAATTTGCAATGTTCTTCTCCAAGTGAGGATTGAATTTACAACTATGGTGTATACAGCCAGACACAATTCCACTACACCACGATGGTGTCTCTTCATGAAAACAATTATATATAAAAATATACATTTTTTAGTTTGAATGGGCATGGCAGAATCCAAATAAAACTACAAGGCTTCAACACTTGGATCTAAAGAAAATTCCTCGAAAAGAAACAGAATTTCAATTTAAATTGAGAGTTTTCACAGAAATGCTCAGAGTAGGTCCATGGTGTCGTCTTCCTTTAGTCATAAGATGGCTGGAGAATGAATTTATTGAAGAATTTTCAGTAAGTTTTTTTCCACACTTTTTGGTAAAAAAAGGACTTTTACATTATGTTATGTATATATTTCTAAATACATTTTTTCTAGTTTAAATGATATGATTAAAAGTGAAATTAATTTCTATTCTAATTAAATATTATTTTTAGCCTGAAAGAAAGTTGCCGAGCCACATGTTTATTTGCAAAGGTCCAGTAAAAAGTAGAAACATTAAATTAAAGAAAATAAATTCTCCTGTGTCTAAAATAAAATGTTCATTATGTTCAGAACAATTAAAAGTTACAGAAAAACTGACTTGTATAAATACTAAATGTGATTTAGTTACACATATATCATGTTTAGCTGATATATTTTTGCCTTCTGGAGAATATATACCGATTGAAGGACAATGCCCCTTTTGTAAAACTAATTTGAAATGGGGAGATTTAATAAGGAAAATGAAGGGTTGTAATGAAAGAAATTGCGATGATGGAAGTAATGAAATGAATAATGATGAAGGAAATGATAATGATCAGGACAGTGATGATGATGTAATTTGCACACAAGATAAAGTGTTTGTTGATACACCATCATGGTTTTTAGATTGTAATGAAGATTTATGATAAATTGATTTATTTATATTAAAAAATGATTTTTTATTACATGTAACAAAATGTTTTATTTTAAATACAATTGTACTCAGTGGCGTAGCTAGGGGGGTGCGAGCGGTGCGGTCGCACCGGGCATTAAAAGAAAAAGGGCATCAAAGTTGAAGATTATTTTTTTTAAAGGTAGCCAATGTCACATTGTAGTGTCTGACGCTTGATGTACGTGAGAGTAGAAGGCAGTCCCAAGCCGCACCAGGCAGCAAATACCCTAGCTACGCCACTGATTGTACTAGATATAGGATAGGTAGATGTTTCATGTTAGTACTACTGCAATATTTAGAAGGAATTGATATTATTTCTCTCTTCCTTATTTTTTGGTGTTTCCAACTTACATATGTAATCACTTTTAAATATGTAGTCACAGATCCACACATGTGATTATATTCGTATATCCACATAAATGTGCCGCTGTCAAGCAAAGCTCGTCCCTACTTCGAAGAGCAAGGTTATCGAACTTGGACAGAAGCTCGTAACCGCAAACAGTGGATTTTAGAAATCTAAAATATATATTATACATACTTTGCAGTGCTACTAATACTCGTAGATGCAGTGAGAATAATTATCATCTATTAACATTTAATTGCCGAACAGCTATTCGATCTTAAATCGATGAATTCAGTTTTTTTGCGAACGGTATTTTATATAAAAACAGTAAGAGCGCGATATTTTCGATGTATATTATACTTGTGACACATTTTTTATTGATGAAGCATTAAACTGAACAGCATCAGAGATTAAGTGACGCGCATGAGTAAAAATTACTTTCACTGGATCATCAACGCCGGGTGATTCATGCATGTCATAAATATTCTATTAACTTACTTTGTTGATTACTGACCCATCTTTTTATCCGACTGAACGATGTAAAAGAGGGTAATGTGTTTATTAGTCTATTTATTTATGTATGTATGTATGGTGTTGTAGAGACCAAACCTAATGAACTAAGGCGTTTGTTTTTTGTTATTTTTAGTTTTATGCAGTCGTTTTTTTTTAAATAATATAATGCGAATTTGCTAATGGTATAAAATATTTTGTGGTAATTAGCTCATTTGACGAGAAAAGCTAAAAGCTATAATATAACATCACGTTATATCTATTTCCATATGACACTTCGGGCGTAGCCGCCGGTAAAAACTAGGCCTTTGAAATGTGTTAAACGAACTTAAAAAAAGTATACAATCAAGTCAAGATATTATAAGTTATATTTTTCTGCACGCTGCCAAATTAGATTTTAGGCAAGATTGGCGGTTTTGGAGTGTATGGTGTGTTATATTTCCTATTTAAAGGTCACGTGAAACGTGAACCTCAATGAGTCACTCAAAGCTAATAAGCTTTCTTCGCTATTTTCATTTCGTTTCGTTTTCGTTCAATTTATTGCAGCGATGGTCAATTGGTAAAACAATCTTAACTATTTTATAGATTATAAGTATATGTTACATTTCATATATAATTTCTTCATAAAACAGATTTATATGTAAATAAATAAAAGACAAACTGAAAGTGATAATTTAATATTTACAAAGATTACATGGTGTACAAGAATAAATAAATAAATAAATTATTATATCTACCAGGTACTGCGTATATTAAAACTAGCTACCTACAGTCATTTAACAGAGAGAAATTATTCTGCCTAAGATCTAGAAAACATATGCTAAACATGACTCTTTAACGAACTTCATATTACTATAATCGTCTTTAATTATTACAAATATATCTTAGCTTAGCTTAGCTTCACACATAGCAGAGGAGGACCCTGGGAACTTAGTATTAAGACTCTACGTTCCTAATTTTCCTCCACATTCAGGGGGTATTGAGTGTTGATTGGAACTCAACGCCGAAACCAATAGCTCTTAGTAATTACCTAATAAATAATAAACAAAAACATTGTCAAACTAATTACTAAAATACAATTTACAACAAATAATACTAATGTATAATTAAAAATATTGCTTATGATAAAGTTAAGCTACATAAATAAGTAAATAGGTAAATGCCATTCATTTGGTATTGATTTTACGATCTAAACATTTGAGATACATAAAAAACTACGACATATTCTGTAAATATCCAACCTGGTTTCAATAATCATCAAATATATCATCAACATCATCAAAATCGTCTTCATCATCAGCCCCTGGAGGTACAAGCGCCCCATTCAGAATCTCACTCACTGGTTCTTCAAAACCCATGACCTTAGCGAGACCGTATACAAGTCTCATAACTAAAAGCCTTGTAAAATCCACCGGTGTAGTCTCTTTTCTTTGCAATGCCAACTCTTTTTCCGTTGGATAATCCATTTTTTTGGTCTTCATTTCACACACAGCAAATACACTTAACAGTACAAACGAAAATAAAAGATGGCGCCTCATTTTTATATTTCCCGCCAACAAAATGTTAATGTCAATTTTTTTTTTAATTTTATAAAGGCAGCAGTATTTAAATATACTTCATTGGTAAATATAACACAAGCCAACAAGTTGACTGAGTGTCGTCGCTCGAGCGAATGGAGAGCTCACGTAGAACTGTCACCGACTGTGTATTCCAATAAGTATATGGATAACTGTTAAGACGTGATTGCATATTTTACTGTTACTTTGGGCAGCAGCGTGAAAACTAATGCGTTTGACGGCGCTGATTCTAGAGTGTCGTAATTTAAAATAGATTCGAGTAAACTACTGCTAATTATTCAATACAAATAATATTATAAATGGAAAAAAATGTTATTAAAAAAACCACGTATGAAGATAAACCAGTTTTGGTTGCTTATAGCTGTGTTGATTATAACTGTGTTAGAAGTGGGAAAAACCTATTGTAATTGTATGCATTTTTTTATTCATTTGGATAAATGTTTTATAAGTATAATTTGTAATTTCAATATTGTAAGTATAATTTAATTTTTTTTCCTCCATACGTCTACAACAAAGAGTCAAGTCATTAAGCTGTGTAAATTTGGCACTTTTGGTTAATCGGACAATCCTTAAAATAAGACAGATCCTAAAAGCGTAATGGGTCGTACCAACTTTCCAATTATAAAGTATAAACAGTACAGTACTTTAAAAGTTTTTTTGTTTCTGCATTTTAATTCCTTGTTGGCTCTATTTATATTTAAATGGGACTAAAGATAACAATTTTAACAATTTAAAAGCATAGAAGTAGGTTCTATCTAATAATTCTGTTAATGTAACGAGAAAAATGAATAAAAAAAATCATAGATGAACCATAAGATATTATTACAAGAATTAAGTACATGTTCGTGAACTGAAAAAAAATATGCAAAGTAATTTACATTATTATTGAGGAAATATATATAAAATTTAACTACCTCGAAGGCCATCAAGTAAGGATGATTATTTATATGGGTGTCTCAATCCGTTTTGCATTTAAATTTTCAATTAGGATCGAAATCGTCTTTTTTTGGTTCGAAAAATTTCTAATCGATCAAATTGACCCATTTATATATATGGTCGTAGCCGTAGGACGTACGCAAGGAAAAGTATTAAAAATCCATATAAAAAAATAAAAGTAGCAGGTTTTTAAGCTTTTAAAACACACTTACAACAACAACAACAACACAACAACAACAACACAACAACTTACAACACAACAAACAACTTAAACAACTTTTCACACTTTTTAAATTTTTATTTATATTTATTCTTTTAACTGAAATTATGCTATAAACATACATAATTCTAAACAAATATGTAAATTGAGATATGTGGCAAATGAAATGTATTATTAAAAAAAGAAGCTTCATTAAGGAAAAATACTTAGATTGCGCGGCAGTATATATTATTATTATATAACATGTTAAAAAATATATATTATTTATATTTTTTTATCGACATACTTATTATTTAATATAAGCCTCCGTTGTTTTTATATTAACTGAGTTTTTTTCATGTACATACAAAAAAATTAAGAAAGACAATAAATACATATAAAATAAAATTATAAAAAATATGACTTAGGCCAATGATGAACAATATATAGTTTCGTGTGAATGTGCCCTAAGGTTAGGTGAAAGTAATGAATCTGGCACGCAACCTGGTTTGATGACATTCTTAAAATGCAAACTGAAACGTTCTTTGATTCCGAATACCGAAGACGATACTCAAAAATATATAAATGAGCTTGACGCTGTATCGCGCACACAGCAGGGTAGGCAGAGGTAACGTAGTGTTAAGATACTCCGTTCCCCACTTTCTGCGGAATTCTGGAGGCTTTGTATGTTGAGTGACAGAAGTCAACGCCGCGCTTTGCCACGAAACCAGAGCGTAGAAATGGAAATATAAACGTAAATAAATATTTCACTTCCTCGATAATCGCCGGAATCAACAACGAAGACCAGCTTATTCTACGGCTCGGCCGCGTCTCGGGCGGTCGGGTCCAGCGGTTAGGTACCGTTAGCTCCCTTAGAATAGTCTAATTTTTTCCCCCAGTCGTGGCTTCATGTCGCGGCTGGCTTTGCTTAGAATAGGGGAAACGCCCAGTCCGCTCGACGGTCGCAAGTCGAGGTTCGAGCCCCGCAGGGGGCGTCCTTGCGTCGTCGATACTTCCACAGGCAGCCACACAGTGCCTGCATATCTTCAGGGACAGAGGACCCTCTTCCCTACCCACCCGGAGTCGCTGTAAAGGCCAATAGGGCTAACAGCATTAACCTCAAGAACATTATTTATTTGTATAGGCATTCGTTATATACGCTTTCTCTGTTTATTAATAAACTAAGGACATGTCACTCATATTAATATTAATGCAAAAGCGAACTTGTTTATGGATTTGCTTTCGCTTTTTATTGGTTGATATTTTGGCTTCTCCATTTGTTTCTTGCTGACTGAGGAAAGGCCAATTGATAATAATGAAATAAAATTAATTAAATATTGAGATTTTACATAAACTCTATTTCTTTTTTTTAATCTTAACGCTGTTTAGTTCATATGGCAAGCTAAGCAGGGAACTTAATATTAAGACACTCCGTTTCTCACTTTTTTCTAGCAAATTTTCGAGGCATTGCATGTTGGGTGCCGGAAATGAAAGTCCCCTTTTTACCTTGGTGCCAGGAGGAGAGAAGAAGTGACCCACCACCCTGGAATCCGAGAGGTGTTTAGCAGACACTCGCCACCGGAGTTATGAAAGAATCCTTGGCTCCCGTAAAAAAGTTCAACATTTCCTTGGTGCCTACCATGCTTGTGCGGAATACAAAGCGAAGCTACAAAAAATATATATTATATATATATATATATATAGTGTATACTCAGTGTATGAATAAACAATAAGCAAAACTATGTGGAGTTCTCTAATTATGCACATACTGGAATTTTATAATAATTATAGCGGTCTTGTATATTTGTATAACTTAGGTTAAATAACTGGTTTTCTTAATTATAATAAAACAAAGTCTGTTCTTAGGTATTCATATCAAAATTCAGGCTATTAATTAAAAGAAACTCATTTGGCAATAGCAAAAAAGTATAAAAATGTAGAACGCAGCTGAATTTGAACCTGCATCTGTCTAAGTAATTTTAATACTAATTAATATATTAAATTAATGTTTAATATACCACTAATACAGTTTATTCATAAATTTTCATCAAAATAATTTCAAAGTGTACCAAGATATGCATTATAACCGCTTACGAATATTTACAAATAGAAAAAGGTAAAGGGAACCTAGTGTTAAGACACTCCGTTCCCCACTTACTGCCGAATTGTGAAGGCATTGCATGTTGAGTGGCAGAACTCAACGCCGCGCTTTGCCTCGACACCAGAGCGAAGAAATGGAAATATAAACGTAAATAAATATTTCACTTTCTCGAGTGGGGATCGAACCCACGACCATCGCGTTACAGTCACACCCTTGGGCCGTTGCGACGGCCTTTATAAAGAGAAATTAATCGTCTAATTTCGAGGACATTATTAGTTAAGAAAAAGGTTGTGCAATAATAGTATTTCGCTTGTATAAAAAGGTGGAGGCTGGTTTGCCACTGGTTCAGGTCTAAACTAAAGTAATACCTAGAAAGTTCACATTTTAATCAGTGATCTTTGAAGCCACGCCATCTCCAAGGAATTCTTCTTTATAATTTCTCATTATAATGAAGGTATGTACTGTAAATACCTATATAAATGATTAATAAGTTTCCGTTGTTAATTATACCTTTGGTTTATGTATGATCATATCGGGGTAAGAAAGCGCAGTGGGTAAGTGACTTTTAAAAAACTGTGTTACTTCTGAAATCGTCCTCTACTGGCTGGTAAGTCAATTAATATTAATAGAAAACATACTAATAGACGTGTGTGCAATTTGTTATTATGTTATACGCTTATTACTTCGGACTCGGTGGTAATTACTTTGAATTTTGACTTCTCGGGATAAGTGTGCGCGGGTAAGTCACCGCATTACGATATGCGAAACAACAAATTTTAAATTTGTTAAAATTGCTCAATAGGTTTAATTTCCTTTATAAAAAATACGCTTTCGCACAATTATCTGTAACAGTGGGCATTGGGCGTTTTGATTTTATTTTCAAAAGTCAAAGTCAAAGTTTCGTTTAATGTAAAAATGCTTGTTTTATTTTATTGGAGCACTTGTTCCCCACAAGCGTGTGATTGTAAGCGCGATGGATGTGAGTTCAAAACTCCTCTCGGGGGAATGACATATTTAATACTATCATGTTTTCTCTCTGGTAACAAGTCAAAGCACGGCGTCACTCAACACACAATGCCCACAGAATTCGGCGGAAAGTGGGAATCGGTGGTGGGAATGGCGTGCTACCTGCGGGATACAACGTAAAGCCTAAAAACATGTAGATTATTTGAGAAATTGACGTAAATATCATTAGGTACGTATAATTATTTGATAATTAAAGCACTCCTAACTTTGGAGGAAAGGAAATGAAATCAATAAATTCACCGGAAAGGGAATCGAACCTATAACCGTTGCATTATAAATAAAAAAAATGTAACATAATCATATATTTTGTTATACATAGTAATAAGTCAAATAAATTACTTTTTAATATTTTTATTTTATATCTCATGTTATTGCTAATGATATAATCATAAATACGTTATTTTACAATATTTTAAGATTTATAGTTTTATAGGATGGAAGAGGCAGCGCTTCTTTTACTGAAACTGCATATAGGATAAAATATTTCAAACACAGAACTAAAAAAATTAATCAAGGTAGCTCAACAGTTTGGACGTAGGATTTTTTTTTCATTTCACGATTTTTATCCATACCTGTATTTCGTGTGACGCACACATACGCGTGCGACGTTGCCGCTCTGACAGGTAAGTGTGTGCGTGCCTATGTTATACATTACAAATGGCGTTTTATTTTAAAACGTTAATTTTATTATTTATTTTGTTTGGAAAAATAACTTTTTTATTTTTGGGAATTATTTTTTTTCCGAATTATATTAGGCTTTTATAGGGAATTAAAGCTGTGGTTTCATTTAAAGTGGTGCTGACAATTCCACCCCGTATAACTATAAACTATAAACTTACATAGAGTGTTCATTTTTTTTCAGTTTCTCTCTACCAGCAACGAGTACCGTTTACTGTCACTCACTTGTGTTCCTGCGCCACTGGCCTCTTAAGATTTAATTGTAATGAATTAAGTTTTTATAAACGTAATTCACAGTTACGTATTATAAAAATACTTTAAATAACTAAAGAGATGTAATTTAAATTTGAATTAATTTAAAAATAATCTGTAGTCGCGAAAAATTATATAATATTAAATAATTAACATTTCAATGTTTTAAAATGTTATTATTTATATTTGCATTTTATTAAAATATCTACCAATGGCCATCGTGGCCAGCAGTTTGAGGTCAGTTCAGTTTAGATTGTAGGTTCGATTCCCACTCGGGGAAATGCAATTTTTAATTTTTTAATATCGTCGCTGTGGTGTCGAGGAAAAACGCGGCGTTGATTTCCGTCTCTCAACACGCAAACACTAGAATTCGGCGGAAAGTGGAGAGCGGAGTGTCTTTACAGTAGACTCCCTCTGACTATCCTGAAAAAAAAATCTACTAGTACATAAACGTCATGTGTCATTGAAAAAACTAAAACAAATGGCTGTTTTTGTTTTTTGTTTTTAAATCTACGCTATACAAATAAGCTATAATCGTTGTTTCGTTTTTGTATATTATGTATATGTAAATATACATATATATGATCATTTTAGATGGCACCAGCCAGTCCGATCTTGGCGTTAGATCGGTCAACATGCGTGTTTTATATATTGTTACTTTTTTATTTGGAGCTGCTGTAAGTATATATATATATAATTGATTTTTAACTAATAATCGTTAAAATTAATTAATTTAATATAGGCTTAGGATGAAAATATTAAAATTTTATTGTAAAGCTGTATTTTCACTGCGTTTGTACGATTTTCTGAGATATTTCCAAATAAGAGTTTTAGAAAAGTCGATGTCGAAAGCTAAATAAAAGCTTAAAAATAAAATAAAATATAAAACTTATGTTATATAGTAGACTACGTTTCTTGTTATGTTAATTTATTTTTAAAGATACTTTATATATATAATAAGCAAAAAATATATCTATTTATTTAAGTTTTTGTGTAATTTTTTCATTACGTATAGCAGCTTGCTAACATTTTAGCAGAGTTTAATTTATATTAATAATATTATTAATTTATTTTATAAATTATCTGATCATATATATATATATATATATATATATATATTTCGATTTAAACTAACACTAGGCTTTCTTTGTTTATTACGGAGATTTAAAAGAAATAAGGTTAAATTTTTGATTATTATATTAAAAGAGTTAATTACAATTATTACAAAATAAGTACCTATTAGTCTTTACCTTAGTAACTAGTAATATAAATAAATGAAACAAAAAAATCAGGCCTAATAAATCTTCATCAAAATCGGTCAATAGAACAATGGAGAACGCTCAAAGAATTGTAATTCACATAACATTGCGAAATTCCAAACGTATCCTGAATAGGCTTTGGTATATTTTAAATGTATAAGTATGTTTTTAATTGCTAAAAAACTGGTATTGGTCATGGATTTTCTTTTTTTTATGTTAAAAAAGTAAAAAAAAATATTTAAACATCTGACTGTTAATGCGACTGGCTGTGGGTTCGATCCCGACTCGACGAAATGAAATATTTATTTCAATTTATATTGTCATTTCTTCCCTCTGGTGTCGAGGCAAAACGGTATGTTAAGTACCGCTATTCAACACGCAATGCTTCCTGAATTGCGCGAAAAGTGGAGAACGGAGTGTCTTTAGCACTAGGTTCCCTCTGCTAACTCTGCTGTGTGCGGGATACAGCGTGAAACTGATTCTTTATTTTTAAATATCTAAGATACCTTAAGGCTATTTTATAGAATACCAGGTGAATGATCAAAGGTCGACTTTTACTTCTTAGTTGGGTAATAAATAATAATGGTATAATAAGATACTTTTGTTAGTTACGTTGCTGTTATATTTAAATAGGTATTGGTTTTTGCTATTTAATTATTTTTTATAATAACATATAAAATTATGTCTTGAAATATTTTATAAATTACAAAGAATTTTAGAAAGAAGTTAAATTTGTAACTCTCCTTATAGTTAACTGACGCAGCTCATATGAATTATATATCATAACTACGTTATTATTAATTTCTGTCTCCATGAGTAACTACGTCCTATAAGTGACGTCCATGCAAAAGCACTTTGAGATTCCTAGCATTTGTAGTAACGAAGTTTCATACAAACTTTCAACCCCAAAAACAACCCTTTAGAAGTCGAATATCGCAAATTCCCGTCTTAGCGAGCACTTACGTCCTATAAATAACGCCTATGCAAAATTTGAGATTCCTAGCACATGTAGTATGTAAGATTTCGTGATGAGTGAGTGACCTTTTGATTTAATATATAGATAATATAATATACGGCCTCAACAGACAGCTCCTCGTTATTTCCTTACTAAAAGTTATCCATATCCTTTTAGTTTAAAGTTCCTTAACTTAACGTTTATCAAATTAGAACTAGTTTTATAAATCTTGTTCTTTGAGTATACTAAATGTAGTTCAAAGGTTTTAAGCGTATTATTTTTAACATTTTTAATAAATTCAAAGTTGTACAATATATAATGGTGTACGCCCAACAAGTCGTGGCCGCCCTGAAGCTAGATGTAGATTTGATTTTAGGATTTTTCTTAGTTATGAATATTTTCTTTTAGTAGTAAACAATGTGCAAAAAATAATAAAAATAGTATTACGGTAAAATCTATAATGGAATATTTTGTTTGTTTGTGTTCAAATTTATATTTAAAATATATCTTATTCAAATACAATATAAAAAATATGATTATATATTATATGCTTTAAACTAAATGTTTTAATTAATTTTAGATAATATTATATGATAAAATTCATATTCTTATAAAAAGAAGGTCGACTTTAAATATGTTACTTTTTCAACATCGTTGTGCAAATTTGCAATAAAAGTAGCAAATGTTTATATATTATAATTCGAATCGAAATAGAATTAAGCAATTGTAATTCTAAAGTTGCTCTTGACATTTTAAAATTGAATACGTCGCTTATCTATTATTTAATTCAACAAAAACATCGTATATTCAATGTTTGTACGTATATTAGTGAATCATTACATTAAATAAAAATACATATTAAGTTTATATAATAATGTAACTACTATATACAATTAAAAAAATAGAGACCATAGTCAAATATTTATTTTTTTAGCTTCACGCTGTATCCCGCACTCAATAGGATAGGCAGAGGAAACCTAGTGTTAAGACACTTCGTTCCCGAACAAATGAAAATATTCAATTTTTTGGTGTCCTCGGGAATCGAACCTACAACCACCAGTTTCCCTCACAACGAATACTGACAAAAAAACCCAAATAGTACCAACATTTTTTTTGATACTTCTATATTATGCCAACTTTTAAACTTGACATTACTAAAAGGAATTAAAAGTAATGTAAATTGTGAACAATTTTTGTATAAGGAAGATCGTGAACTGTTGCTCCGTGAAGGTTGTCAAAAGTAGATCTGCCTGTCGTCGTTTATTATTTTAATTAATATTTAAATCTTCGAATTAACTTATTATATATTATAAATAAATGAATATTTACTTTAATGTTTTATTTCATTTCTTCGCTCTGGCACTAAGGCAAAAGCCTGGCGTTGAGTTTACTCCACACGCAATGCCACAAAAAATTGGGTGCAAAGTTGGGAACAGAATATCTCAACACTGAATTTCCCTCTACCTATCCTGCTGTGTGCGGGATACTACGTGAAACTGATAAAAAAAAACCACATTAAAACAAAGCTCCAACTAAAGTATATATTATATTCGTTAATTATTACTCACCAGTCTCTCTTATATTCCTTGGAATATATAATTCCAAATTTAATATATTTCTTTATATTGACTTATAAAATAGGTAATTTTTCATAACACTTTATATTGACTAGTTTATAACTAGTACCTCTTTGTATTATTTTCCAATTAAATTTTCACATGAATAACATTTCAGCTAGCAGCTAAAGCGCCCTGCATCGAGCTCAATGATGGAAACAAAATGCCAGTTGTTGCTCTTGGAACTGGTCGAGGCACTGCCAGTAAGGTGGGTATTTGTTTTTTTAATTTTAATAATAATAATAATCTTAGATAAGAATAACCAATATGTAAATTTTAACTATTTTAAATAAGCAAGTCCTATATCATTATCTCCAAGAAAAAAGTATGCCTATAGCCCGAAGAGAATGAAAGATCATCTAGTAAGAGTTTTTTAGTTAACGTACGTAATTTTAATAGCTCTATAGACATGCTGCCTGTTTGACCAGTAAATATCCAAAGGCTGCTAAACAAGTTTTCGTGGCGATGACCCCATAGCCTAAGAGATAATTGAAGTGAAGTTCCTAATGTATTGCTTACTTATGTAATCTTATATGGGTATATACTAACAACACGTATGGTGAGATATACAGGGTGTAACTCGTTCGACAGATCAACGGTGGTCTGAATAGGGGACCGCAGTGTTTATCAGTTCTGGAGATATTTGGGAATGAAATTAAATCAGGTTCAAGTTGTATCCAGCACACATCGGGGTAGGCAGGGGGATACCTAGTGTTAAGACACTCCGTTTTCCACTTTCCGCTGAGTTCTGGAGGCGTTGCGAGCGGTTGTGTTGAGTAACGGAACTCAACGCCGCGCTTGCACCAAAGCGAAGAAATCACAATATAAATATAAATAAATATTTCAGTTCCTCGAGTGCGGATTGAACCCACAACCAGTCGCGTTTACTACGCGAACTCAACGAATGTAAAAAAAATATAATAATAATTTAATATCTAATGTATTAGGAACTATAGTTCGTTAGGTAAATAGTGGAAATCTTGTTATTTCGCAGAAAATTAATTCCATAAATATTTAGCATTCATTAGCAGAATACTTTGCGGTTGACGAGATAACGACATAATGAAGTATTAAATGCACCTCATCATAGTTAAGAGCACATTGTAAATAGAGAAAAATCTTAATAATGGAAGATATGTGTTACCTACGGCTTAGAAATAATTAATTGGAATAAATCGTAGTGAAGCTGATGTTTATTGGTATTATATCACCAACAATTCTAAAAGGTAATTTAAAATAAGCGTACTGCTTCAATTGGTTCCCTTTTTACTTTTGTTGTACCGAAAAGTCTAGTTCGTTGGTTACCATCTCCTTTTATATCTGTCGTGAAACTAGAGAGATAGGAGCATCGAAAAATATGTCATTGTCATCAAATTCTTCAAATATGTCGTCTGTGGCTTCCTCATGTTTTCAAGTAGGTAGCTTCCTTCATAACCTATTTTATCCTATAGGATATGAGATGAAAGAATATGAAATATAATAATACTATGATTGCGAAGTCGACCAGGGTCTCTCCCTCTCTTATCATTCTCTTCTGCTTCATAAATGTTGTAATAGTTGTCTAATCTAATTTACGTTTTTTCGTATTTCAGTCAGCACCAGTAGATGAGGTTCGCCATGCAGTGTACTGGGCTATAGAAGCAGGTTATAGACACATAGATACCGCAGCCATATACTTCGACGAGCCTCAGGTCGGGCAAGCTATTGCTGAGGCTATAGCCAACAAGCTGGTTACTAGGGAAGAATTATTTATCACCACTAAGGTAAAGCCTACGACTTTTTATGTTGAATATATATTGTGGAAAGATCTCTTGGAAATGTTAATTTGTAAACACAGAATAATATTTTTTTCTTCTTAATTTATTTTACTTAACGGTGTATCTGTCATATGAAGGAAGGTAGGTGGAGGGAGGCTAGTGTTAATATACTCCCCAATTTCCGCTCAATTTTTAAAAAAAATTTTTTTTTTAAAAATTAAACGGTACTAAGTACCGCGACTTTGCGTGTTGACCAAAGCGAGGAAATTGAAAATATAAGAAAATGAAAATTATTAACTCATAAAAAGAAAAAAAAATAAGAAATAATAAATTAAAATAACTAGAATGCCACAATTTTTTAAGATATGGTTATAAATTTTAAAAGTACTCGTATTTATAAATTACATCTATTTCAGTTATGGAACGACAAACATCGCAAGGAACAAGTAGTGCCTGCTCTGAAAGAGTCTCTAAAAAATCTTGGTTTGGAATACGTTGATCTTTATCTAATTCATTTCCCTGTCGCGGAAAAGGTACGTAGCTTCCATACTTTTTTTAGTGTCATGATGTATCCCGCACACAATAGGGTGGGCAAAGGGAACCTAGTGTTAAGACTCTCCGTTTCTCATTTTCCGCCGAATTCTGGCTGCGTGTTGAGTGGCGGAACTCAACGCCGCACTTTGCCTATACTCCGGAGCGAAGAAATGAAAATATTTAATATCTTCCAGTTTCTTAGATAGCCAGCTAGTTTTCAGACATTTATTTTATAATATTACCAGCTCAGATCAGAAGTTATATAGGAATTAATATTTTAGGCTGATGGAAGTCCAGATGACGTTGATTACTTGGAAACTTGGAAAGGAATGGAGGAAGCTAAAGAATTAGGTTTGGCCAAGTCGATCGGCGTATCCAATTTCAATATCTCTCAAATAGACAGGTTGGTCGCCAATTGCAAACATTGGCCCGTTGTCAATGAATTTGAGGTAAGATCGTGTAATTTGTTAAATAATGTTAAAATGTAGTTTTAACTATAGAACATATAGCACATAAGAGATAACTTTTAGGGTTCCGTACCTCCGAAGGTAAAAATAGAGCCCTTATAGGATGTATGTTTATAGTTAATTTCATACAAAATGAGTGCATATATCCGTAAACATAAATTTGTAATTTTTTATCGGGACGTATGTATATCTTAACGTCCCATTGACCTACTATCCTGAAATTGGAACGGAAGCTTTGGTGGGCGAGTCTGACTCGTAACTGATTTTTTTTAATTTGCTTGATTTATTATATATGTCTCCCAAAAAAGTTATTTATTAACATATCTTATTATTTACTGACAATAAAATCCTTTCCAGGTGAATCCAACAATGACTCAAGAACCTTTAGTAAAGCATTGTCAAAACTTAGGCATAGCAGTGATGGCGTACAGTCCATTTGGGTTCCTAGTATCACGTAATACTCCTAATGCTCCTCCCCCGCGCATAGATGACCCCTTACTCCTGGAGATGGCGAACAAATATAAGAAAACTACAAGTCAAATTGTTTTAAGATATTTGGTATGTTATAATGTCTTATTTTTTATTTCTTTTAAATATACAACAATAATAGAGGCGTTTATATTTCCATTGGAGATGTCCCTCTGAAATCGGGACACCTGGCAAAGCTGATATGAATGCAGATGCTTTTCCAAACTAGTTAAATATGACAGTTTATAACTTAATTACTAATAGTATTCTTTAAAATGATTCTCCCTCTCTCTCTCTTTCACTTATTGCTTCTGCTATACGATAATTATATTTCAGATTGAACGAGGCCTTACCCCAATCCCCAAATCCACGAATAAGAAGAGAATAGCTCAAAACATCGATTTATTTGACTTCAACTTGACTGAATCTGAAGTAAACTCCATAAGCAACTTCAATAGAAACATTCGCGTGATTGAAATAGATTCCTGGAAGGATTATCCCAATTATCCATTTTGGGAACCATAATTTTTGTACTATTATAATATAATATGAAATTTTGCAATAACTTTATTATAAGAGTAAGACGTGACATTTTTGTAATAAATTTTTTATAAAATATTAAATTGTTTGTTATAATTTGCCTATTTACATATGAAAAATTAGTTTTAATATAAATTTATTGATTTATGTATTTATTGTAAAGTGTCTATCTATATATCTTTTTCATAAAATATAAATGTTATTTAAAAATAATATAAAAAGGAAAACATATTATTAATATGCAATAAATTTTAATTTCATATTCGTGTTGCTAGAGACATAATTAAAAAAATAATAATAAAATTTTGGAGCCAAGTTGGAAGGACCCAAAGCTGTTTTCAGTAATTTCTCACGTTGAAAACAAATTATACTAATGATATCTAAAATACTACAAGATGTATACTTTTCTTACCAGTTACTTATCTTTTCTTAGTTACTTATCTTTTCTTTTCTTACTCTTATGTTTGCCTATGGATACAAATGTGGAACATAATATATTTGTAAAAACAAATCAGCTTCACGCTGTATCCCGCACACAACAGGGTAGGCAGAGGGAACCTAGTATTAAGACACTCCGTTCTCCACTTTCTGCCGAATTCTGAAGGTATTGCGTGTTAAGTGGCAAAAGTCAACGCCGCGGTTTCCCTCGACATCAGATCGAAGAAATGGAAATAGAAAGGTAAATACATATTACACTTCCTCGAGTGGGGTCCATCCACGAACAACCATCGCGTTACAGTCACAGCCCTTATGCCGCTACACCACGAAGGCTTCAATAATATATTTATTTTGCTAAAATATTGTATTTTCTTGAGTTAAGCCATGTTAAAACATAATGTAAATTTCACATTAAAATAAAATAAAATTTTATCATTTATTTTACAATGTCCGCACTATATTTTTGCGCCTTTTTAATATCCACTCACATTTACTGTAATTGGTTTGTTTTAAAAACATACAACATGTACTCGTATATTAAAAGCGAATATTGGGTACTGAAAATTATATATTTTTTGTTATTATTCGTCATTTTTGTATCAGCATCATTTGCAGTAAGTTAAAATAGTAGTACATCTGTATATCTTTTTTTTTTCAGCTTCACGCAGTATCCCGCACACAGCAGGGTAGGCAGAGGGAACCTAGTGTTAAGACACTCCGTTCTCCACTTTCTGCCGAATTCTGAACGTCTTGCGTGTTAACGCCGCTCTGTGCCTCGACACTAGAGCGAAGAAATGAAATTATAAATGTAAATAAATATTTTATTACCTCGAGTGGGGATCGAACCCACAATTGCCGCGTTACAGTCCCACCCTTTTGCTAATTTCAAATTATTATTTATTCGCAGCAGAACTCTATTACTGTAGTAACTCAAACTGATGATTCCTTTAGTGTAAGATATCCAGAGTACAGAAGGCTTAATGATGGTAATTACATACCAATTGTCGCTTATGGAACGTTTACAGCAGTTAGTAATATTTATATTTCATGTTTTATATTTAATATGTTGAAGACGTAGAGACGTTGAGTAGTGGAGCTTAACGCCGCACTTTCTAATTTTATATATTATAGTATAATATTTAATTAATTGAATAATTGGGCATAGAATCCCTGATAATGACGTTAATGAAAGTAAGTTTTAGCGAATATTAATTTATATATGTATGTATGTTTATTAATTTGTTGAAGTTTGCGACGACGATGGAAAATGTATGTTAAAAAGATGACAATTTAAATTAAAATTGCGTACGTAATACAAATTGTACCTTTTTTAACGAAACTCTTTAACTGCAGAAAGTGAAAAAAGTGTTGAAAGCTTAATACCATGGATACTCATGGATCCACTAATAAATACGTTGAAATCTTAAATCCACCACATCAGATCTAATACAGTCAGTTCATTCCACAAGAAATGGGCAATCTTGGGGCGAACATGAGGTACCTACTTGAGAAATCGTCGGCGGTAGTTTGATAACAATTTCAACTGACAAATGGATGCCATATCAGCCTCCTGGGACCATGGACCACTTTAAAGTATTAGAAACGTCGGGTTTTAAAAATATGTATAATACTAAATATACGCAATTAATCTATTTTAGCTTTATTTTTTCTAATTTACCGTTTTTTTTTAAATTCCACCAGTACAAATCCATAAGAAGATCTGGTGCCATCGAAGAATCTATAATAACGGCGATCGAGGCTGGGTACCGACATATAGACACCGCGCCCATGTACCACGTGGATGAGGATATCCGTAATGCTATACTTAACGTCACCAATCGCGGTATTGTAACCAGAGAGGATCTATTTATAACTGCAAAGGTAATTTCTTTTCGTCTTCTACATATTTATCTAGTAGACCGAAATATGATAGCAGTCATCCTTTTTCTATTTTAATTTTAATCTTTTACTTTTACTTGTGTTTCTTCTTCTTTCTTCTTGGTAAAGTATTTACATGAGGCTACCATGAAAATTGGACGGAAAGAGCGATATGGAATGCCTTTGTTAACCTTGTTATAAGTAGAAAAAATAATTTATTATTATTTCAACACAAAAAATATATAAAAAGAAAAATATAGATTATATAGATATATAGGTTATATATTATTTAACGTGAGATTGTGGGTTCCCCACTCGAGGAAGTGAAATATTTATTTACGTTTATATTTCCTTTTCTTCGTTCTAGTGTCGAGGCAAATCGCGGCGTTGAGTTCTGCCATTCAACAGGCAAAGCCTCCAGAATTCGGCAAACAGTGAGGAACGGAATGTCTTAACACTAGGTTCCCTCTGCCTATCCTGCTGTGTGCGGGATACAGCGTGAAGCTGATTTTTATTTAACGTTTCAGCTAGATCTAAACGTAAATACTACGGATGGCGTAATTCAATCTCTGTCAACTTGGCTGGACAGAGTTCAGTTAAATTATGTGGATTTATTTCTTATACATCTATCTAAGAGTATGGTAATAATTTCAGTTTTATCTTATACTCTATTATTTTTCTTCTTACTATTCTTACTATTATTTAGTATTCTTCTATTGTTGCTTGGTAAATATTTGTTTTATTGACATGTATGTGTGCTAGTGAAAATTTCAGTAATGTCGCATTGTCGTCATCTTTGAATTAGCGGAAACAAAAAATGTCACCGAAAATTGATCATTTTAAAAAATATTTTTTAATCGGAAATAGTCATATTTTCAATTTCTCGCTCTGGTAAACAGGTAAACAGCGGCGTTGAGTTCAGCCACTCCACATGCAATATCTCGAAAATTGAGCTGATAGTGGAGAACAATTAACACTAGGTTACTTCTGGCTACCTCCCTGCATGAGGAATGAAATGTGTAACTAAAAACACATATACATTATCTTAGTAATAGGTATCTCAAATATATTTTATTAACTGTATTTTTCTGGAATATCTAAATTGGCTATATCTTATATGTAAAAAAATTATTATATAATAATATTTTTAGGAAAATAACGAGGAATATAAAATCTCAGCCTTATGGAATGGTATGGAAGAAACTCAAAGAATGGGATTAGCTGTGTCTATCGGTGTCTCCAACTTCAATAGTTCACATATTAATAAAGTTTTAACTTACGGTTATGTTCGACCAGCTGTTAATGAAATTGAGGTTTTATAAGATAATTTAATAGTATTAAAAAAGGCTTTAACAATATTTCTGTGCATATCTTGTATATAATTTGGATTTTAGGCCGTCGTGGCGGAAAGGCAGAAAGAAGACTGTAACGGGACTGTTGAGGATTCGATCCCTACTCGAGGGAATTAATTATTATTTATTAATATTTTCATTCAAAAGCCCGGCGTTGAGTTCAGCCGCTATACCGCGACACTTCATCTGCCTACCCTTGTGAAGCTGATTTAATTAGATTTATTTAATTACACAAAACTTGAATTATATATTTTGAATATAATTTTTTATAGGTTAATCCAACATTTGCTGAACTAGAACTGACTGCATACTGTTTAAGACAAGGCATAGAGGTAATGTCGTATGGACCCTATGGATTTATGGTGCCCAGGCCATTCAGGAAAATTACACCTCCCCCACCAAGTTTTGAAGATCCAACATTAGTTCGCATTGCTGAGAAATATGGGAAGTCAACGAAGCAAGTTGCGTTACGATATTTGGTAATTTATGAATCCTAGCGTTAAGTTAAAGAAAAAGAAAGAAGTTAGGTACTGTAGTTATTATACATTTGACATTATGACAATATGTAACTCTGCTAATGAATTATATTATCGGTACTTGAGGCTTCAAGCATCTCTGTTCAGTAATATTCAATTGGGGCGGAAAGTGGAGAAAACGGAGTATTTTGATTCTCTCCGTCTAAAACCTAATAAAAATATCCTTACATACTGTTTGTTCTAGATTGATCGCGGCACACTACCAATCCCACATTCCACAAATAAGGCTCATATTATAGAGAATATCCAATTATTTGATTTTCGTCTTAGCAGAGAGGAAATTTACCAAATTAATGAATTCAATAAAAATATACAAGTGTATCCCAAGGACGATTTGGCAGATGTGAACGAAATTTTTCTTTACTTTTTCGGATGTAATATTACAGACATCTATAAAAATATATATTGTGATACATAAATAAATGATTTTTAAGGTACAATAATTACAGTGTTTTTATTTCATTTATCTTACTTTTAATGTAGCCCTTGAGGTAAATAGTATGCAGATAAAGTACCGCTTTGATAGAGGATTATAAAAATATTTCCTTAAGTACGAATGGGAAAAAAAATCAGTCACTAGGTTCCCTAGTGCGGGATACAGCGTGAAGCTGACTATTTTTAATAAAAAGCTTTTATGTATTATTTATGAACATTCAAAAACACAGACAAATGGAAAAAAAAATAATAGACTTTCTTTTTTTGTTCTATAGCGTTATAATATTTTTTCTTAAACGTCTCCATGTACAGACACCGATCCATTACGATTTTGTTATTAGTATTTTGTATATAGATAAGACATCACGAACTTCATATAAAATTTTCAAATATCAAACTAAATTTACGCACAAAACATAGAGTAAATTCATTAAATAAGCTCATTTTGAAATGTTTGAGTAGCTTTTAAAAATTTTTCCATACTGTTGATTTTTTAAAAGTATATTTTCTTATTTCATTCTTAGTGCTAGTCGTGACTATAAACGCAGCAAGTTGTATATATAATTCCCACTCGAGGAAATGAAATATTTCATTACTTCGCTTAAGTACGTAAAGTCCAAAACTAATATTAATGTCAATTTTATTTGATTATATTTAGTCGTGGCTAATTAATATCTATTGTAATAGAAATTATAAATATTTATGTTAAAATCGTGTAAGTTACAGCGGTCGTAAAACAGGTTAACAATTTGTATGAAAAATTAGCATTCAGTTAAATTCGTTACATATTGGACAATGGATACGTATTGTTATATTACTAAATATACGTAAATTGAAAAATGAATTAAATAATTGTTTTTTTTTAATTAGATTTTTTTAACAATTATTTTTTAAAATGATATTATTTTTTCTATGTACTAGTTTTTCTGTTGCACTGGCTGTAAGTGATTGAAAATTAGTTTTTTTTTAATTATTTTATAATATTTTTTTCTAATCTATTAAAATTATTAAGTCTCTCCCAATAGGGAGAATATAATCAATAGATTATATTATACATATTTTCTATATTCCTTAATTTACTTTCTCTATATTATATATTTTTATAGCAAGATTATGAGACGGTAATATCGGAGAGTTATTCCTATGGAAGATATCCTGAATATAGCGTTCTAAACGACGGCAACACAATACCTATTGTTGCTTTGGGCACTTTTACTCCGGTTAGTATGTGATAATTATCTTTCAAAGGTAAAATCCAGGTCCCCCGCAGAAAATATTTCTAGATACGCTAATGGGACCTGGATAATTAATATTAATTTCAGCTTAATCTCCACGCAAACTTAAACTAAATAGTCTTGATAGACGAAAAAACAGACAGACAACCAAATGGTATAATGGTCCCATTTTTTCTTTGATGTACGGAACCCTAAAAACTAAAAAGGAAAACGTTATTCCACACAAGTTAGAAAAAGTGTAAAAAAATATATTGTAGCGGCTTATGCTTATAACATAAATAAATTGTAATAAGAATACATATTCTTGAGAGCGAGATGAGGACGTATGGCTCAGTGGTCAAAGCAGTTGAACTGCTTACAAAAGGCGCGGGTTCAAATCCACCAAAATCCAATAAAAAGCAAAATCCTAGGACTTCTTTGATTGCTATTTATATGTTTCTTCGTATACAGTATCGGGATATAAGAAATTCAGGAGATATACAACAAGCGGTTATTACTGCCATAGAGGCTGGATATAGACATATTGACACAGCACCAGTTTATTATGACGAAGGTGATATCGGTAATGCCATACTTAATGTCACAAGCCGTGGCATAGTGGTCAGAGAAGATATGTTTATCACAACTAAGGTAAAATACTATTTTTTTATAAATTTATATGTTATTTTTAAATTACGTCTGATGTAAAACTGCAGACATCCCAGACAGAACCTAGTGTTTAGATATTCTATTTTCTTCTTTTCTCTGGCTTTCGCTTTCACCGTTTGACCTGTTATCAGGGGAAATGAAAATATTTTGAATATACTTCCCTTTGTTAATTGACTGGACAGGAGGGACCTGAGTGGGAAAAGAACTCTCAACCATTGCTTGCAGACGGATTCTTTACCACTGTGCCAGGTAGATAGTAAATAAAAGTAAATGGTAAATGCAATATTTACTTGTCAATTTCTATATGTTTTTTACAATAATTAGCATAACCATTAATAGTTTTGTTTTATTTACAATTATTATGTTTGATGATTATATTATGAAACAAGAAATGCTAAGAGCTTGGAACACAGTTAAATTTAGTTCTTGTGTCTATTATAAGTATATAATAAGTAAGTTAACTTAACATATATTTCAGTTAGATCTGAGGGTAAATGATACTGACGGAGTCGTTCCATCGTTACGAAGTTCCTTGCTAAGACTACAGCTCGACTATGTGGACTTATTTCTCATTCATTTTCCTGTGAGCTTGGTAAATGTTATTCGATTTTTAATATTTTTCTTTCAGCTTCCAGGCAGAGGGAACCTCGTGTTAAGACACTCCGTTTCCAACTTTCCGAGAGTGGCGAGTGTTTCATGTATATACATTTTTAAATGAACACTTAATAAATAAGGTTCTTACATAATTAATTATACTTTTAGGGAACTGATATACCATATGACACATTGGCTCTATGGAAAGGTATGGAGGAAGCTCAAAAATTGGGACTAACTCTTTCTATTGGTGTATCGAACTTCAACAGCACATATATTAATAAAATCCTCACCTACGGTAACATAAGACCAGCGGTTAATCAAATTGAGGTAAGAATATCTACTATAATTTTAAAGTGTTTTTATTTCTCGCATTTTTACCTTAAAGAGAATAAATATTTTTAGGTAAATCCGACGTTTAATGAACTTGAGTTAACTGCATATTGCTTGAGACAAGGCATAGCCGTCATGTCTTATGCACCATTTGGTTTCATGGTGCCGAGGCCGTTCAGAAAAATAACGCCACCCCCACCAGCGTTTGATGATCCCATATTGGTAAATATTGCTGAAAAATATGGAAAATCAACAAAACAAGTTGTCCTGAGATATTTGGTAAGCCTTTTTTTAGTAACACTGTCCTATTGTTTTTGGCCATGAATAATATATAAATATTTTTTACACATCTTCGTTTTCACGTTTACATAGAGAGTTATATTTTCATTTTTCTATAATATATTTTATATTATAAAATTTAGACATTCTATATGAAAATATATTGCTATATTTAGCTATTTTATTTATTTTAGACTGTCAGCCTATGACTGACTGTGACTGTGTGACTGTGAAATCGACTGGTTGTGGGTTTTTTTCATTTTTCGCTCTGGTATCGATTTTTTTTCATTTCATTTTCATTTTTCGCTCTGGTATCGAGGCTAAGCGCGACGTTGAGTTCTGGCACTGAACATACAATGCCTTCAGAACTCGGCGGAAAGTGGCGAAGTGTCTTAACACTCGGTTAACTTAACACTGCCTACCCTGCTGTGTGCGGGATACAGCGTGAAGCTGATTTATTTGATACATTTTTATTTCAGATCGATCGAGGCACCATTCCAATACCACAGTCTACTGACACCGACCATATTGAAGAGAATATTGACATTTTTGATTTTAGTCTTACACAAGAGGAAGTTTACGTTATAAATGAATTTAACAAAAACGAGCCAGTGTACGCAAACGACGTCTTGTCAATTGCAGATGATATATTTAACTATTCGTATGGGTGTAATGCTACAACGATTTCTAAAATTTTATACTGTTAATAAAAATAAACTCAACAATCAAAATAAATACATATATATTTAAAAAAAAAATATTTCTTTAAAAGATTAACATAATTATATCTGATGGTAGAAGATAATATTTAAAATTAAAAAGTTAAAGCTTAATAAACTTTGTATGTAAGAGTTCACTTTTAGCGAGGCTGCTTTTGTTTGGCACTCTTCTTCCTCCTGACATTAATCCCGGCTATTGCCAGGGTCTGCGTTCCTACTCAACCTACTCCACTTTGCACGGTTTTTTGCGTCCTCAGTGGTAAGACCATTGGTTCTCATGTCCTGCATTACGACATCCAACCAGTGTTTCTTTGGGCGTCCGGGAGGTCTCACTCCAGAAGCTGACATAGCCAGGCACTTTGTTTGGCACTATACTAGTCCATATTGTTATTTTTTTTGTATAATAAAGTATTTTTGATTAAATATTTAAATTACTCTTATATCTAAAAAAAATTAGTAAGCTTTCTAAAATTGTTAAATTACTAAATTATTTTATTTAGTAATTTGGCGTACGCTGAGCTTTACAATTGTGGGAGTTCACTTCAAATGAAGGCAGATGATGAAGAATAAAATAATATATTCAATCGGAAGGAAATCGGAAAAAAATGGAGTGTCTTAACACTAGGTTCTCTGCCTATCCTGCTGTGTGCGGGATACAGCGTGAAGCTGATATGATTTTTTTCATAAGTTTCCAAGATTAAAACTGCCTGAAACTAAAAAAAGATAGTCAAAAATAGACGATTAAGACCTATTAAGCAAATTATATACATACTTAGAATGGATTTAATTTTAAAAGAATTAATAAAATATTTTTAATTTAAATTAATTATATTTCATTTATTTTTAAGCTTTCATTTCCTTTATTTTATTAACAAACAAGGCTTTTTTAACCATTCATGTTCGTTCATTCATTTGTCTAGCTACAAGCCTTAAACCAAAACATTGATTACTAGAACATCATAAATATGCAGGAGTCATCGATATTTGATACAATACTATGTTAGGGGGTAACCAAAAATATTAAAATATATTTTAAAGCAATACTTTAAAGAGTTATTATTGCTTGTAAGAATATGACATATCACTTTATTATTTCAAAGTGCTAAAAGGGGATGTGCTCTTCTACATTATTACTTAAATTTGTCTAAGATTTCGTTCACAAAATTTATATTCTTTAAACAAAATAAAAATCAGCTTCACGCTGTATTCCGCACACAGCAGGGTAGGTAGAGGGAACATAGTGCTACGACACTCCGTTCCTCACTTTCCGCTGAAATCTGGAAGCATTGAGTGCGGAACTCAAATATTCAAAAAATATAAACAAACTTACAGTATTCAAGTCAGTATAATAATTCAAAAATGACCGACACTTGTTGATATTTACACTGTACGGGCTCAGATTATAAAGTCATATGTGTTCATAATTTAAACGAAAGTGACTTCTATACATTTGCAATAAAGGATATTTTTGTTTATACTTAACACCAACTCTTCAGGCTGTATTTTAGCTTTACGTATTGATTTGTCGCTGATGAGTGAATACACTTCGAGTGACTCTTGTTTACATCTGCTATCCTAGTACGTCGTGTTTTGATTTACAGAGGTGTCTACAAAATGGTACCCCTGACAAGAAAGGTTTTAAAGCATTGCATTTAAGTTATTAGCATTGCCACTTTCATTCAATATATTTTTTGTATAATGTATTTTACTAGGCCAGAGAGGCCAGTGGGGGCCAAGGAAATGAAGTAATTTTCATTTCCCCGCTTTGGTAACAAGGTTGAATTCCGACACACGCAATCCTTCCAGAATCGGCGGAAAGTGGTTAACGGAACTGTCTTAATGGGAACGAAGTGTCTTCTTAACACTACGTTCCCAGGTTTCCTCTATCTATACTGCTATGTGCGGCATACAGCTTGAAGCTAAATAAAATTTTAATTTACGGTATTTAACGCCATATTCCACCGAGTATTTTGTATTTTTACCTTTTAACTTATGATTATTGATTACTTCATTCGTTTTTTTAAACCAATAGGTTTAAAAAAACTAAATATAGTTTTATTTATATTAGTACCTTCGTGGCGAGCACTGTGACGAGATGGTTCTAGGCTCGATCCCCACTCGAGGAAACGAAATATATACTTAAATTTATATTTCCGTTTCTTCGCTTTGGTATCGAGGCAAAAGTGCGGTGTTGAGTTCCGCCACTAAACACGCAATGCCTCCAGAATTCGGCGGAAAGTGGGGAACGGGACAACACTATGTTCCCTCTGCCTACCCTGTTATGTGTGAAGCTGATTTTATTTATTATTTTGTCGTTTTTCAAAAACTAAATGTCGGGATAGGGTTCTTCGTTGATTTTTTTAAATAGATAATATCAAGATAATTAATAATGTTAAAATTTAACTGCATAAAATAACAAAAACAATTAATAACCTTTTAAAGTTAATCAATTGTCAATTAGATAAACGAATCAAATATAAAAATCTAATTAAATATATAGTATATTTATAAATATCGTATTTCATATTTAGACGTCTCTTAGTAAAGTGGCTCGGTGACGCTTTTTTTTTAAGAAGTGAAATTTTAATTAAAGTGAAAATGCTATTTTCAATATTAAATTTTGTGGCAATTATTTTATCTGTAAGTTATTATTTTTTTAAATTAATTATATATGTTTTTAGGGTTCCGTACCTAAATAGGTAAATAACGGATTCCATAGGATCGCTTTGTTGTCCGTCTGCCAAGACCATAGATCTCGAGGCCAACGGGAAATATACCGTAGATAGTGTACGTCCCGTTGGCCAACCACTCTACAATTGGCACGTAAGTCTCGGTCTACGAATACGAATCCGACTCGCACTTAACCGGTTTTTATTTAAATCTTATTATTTATTATATGTTTAATGTCTAACAAGTTAATTTTCTTTAAAGCTAGAAGCTAGTATGCTCATACAGGATGAAAGGTCTCAATATGTAAGGACATTAAATGATGGCAATAATATTCCAGCCATCGCCTTAGGTACTTTTACTAAGGTGAGTGTATAATAATAATTAATTAATCATGTAATATTATTAGCGCGGCGTTAAGTTCCGCCACTCAACACGCAATACGTTCAGAATTCGGCAGAAAGTGGGGAACGGAGCGTCTCAACACTAGCTTCCTTCAAAGGGCGGCGTTAAGTTCCGCCACTCAACACGCAATACGTTCAGAATTCGACAGAAAACGGGTTCGGTCTTAAACACTAGGTACTCTCTGCCTACCCTGCCGTGCGCGGGATACAGCGTGAAGCTATAAAAAATATATATATTATTTGTGTAAGATATATCATTATTTAATAATATTAGTATAATTTTAAACTATAAAGTTCTGTAAAAGTCGTTTTTGGAAATGATTAAGTAATTGGCATAGAATTAATTGTTAACAACTGCCGTTGTGTCGCAGCAGTTGGCTGTTGTGAATTCGATTTCCACTTAGAAAGAAGAAATATTTTCCTTTTTGTTTAGAGTAAGCTAGCTATAAGACTAAGCGCGGCGTTAAGTTCCGCCACTCAACTTGCAACATCACGTATGTCTTAAACAGATTCTCCTTGCCAACCAAAAAGAAAAAAGACTGTTTTCATAATAAACATTTAGAGAACAAGTTATGTTCTTATAATTTATCTATCTTTTAGATATCAGACATGATCGATATCCAGGAAGCGATAATTTGGGCGGTGGAAGCCGGTTACAGGCATTTCAATACGGCAGTTTTCGTCGATGATGATGTACAGATCGGTGAAGCTATTAATAATGTCACCAGCAGTGGTATGGTGATGAGGAATGAACTTTTTATAACTATTACGGTAAGAAAATGTAATTTTGTTTATTTTTAAAATGCAGTGTTGCCAGGCGTCCCGATTTTGGGGGGATTTTTAGCCCAAATTTAGGGGTTCCGAGCAGGTATTGTCCCGCTTTTCTTACTTTACTGTGAGAAATCTTTTCTAGTTCATGTGCATTTTTTTTATAAAGTTACTAACTAATAATTTCAGAGATATAGGAATCCGGTTTTTTACTTGTTCAAAAATTCCAGTTTTCCTGAAAGTAATAATTTAGTGATAATTTTAAAACATTATTTTTTTTATCATAAATGGAACCTAATATACAATATTTTTTAAAAATACATTGCATATACTAACTAAGCTTTAAAATATAAAAGGTTTTTTTTAACGTAAAATACATAGAAATATTATAAGATAATTTTTTAAAAAAGAAAAACAAAAATAAAAAAAAAACATACTGCTTTTTTTAATAAATAAAAATCATAATAGATTTCAAAGCATGGATGCGTTTTTTTATTATTATTATTCCCTACAAACCAAAACATTGAATACTAGGAACTCACACGTAAACAAGAGGTTGTTTTATATGAGTTGACATACAACTCTCCCAATTAGTGCAATTTATTTAATACGAATAAATAACATCCGTAGAGACAAACTTTTTTTCAATACTGTATCCTCCAACTTATAGGATTGTGTACTAGGGTATTATGATACGGAAAGAGTTTTAATTTTTTTTTTCTTCACGCTGTAAACCCATACACNCCCTAAATACGCAAGCGAAGCTGCGCACGTCCGCTAGTTAATAAATAAAATAATAGATTTTCATTCAAAGCGTGGATGCGTTTTTTTATTATTATTATTCCCTACAAACCAAAACATTGATTACTAGGAACTCATACGTAAACAAGAGGTTGTTTTATATGAGCTGACATACAACTCTCCCAATTTGTGCAATTTATTTAATACGAATAAATAACATCCGTAGAGACAAACTTTTTTTCAATACTGTATCCTCCAACTTATAGGATTGTGTACTAGGGTATTATGATACGGAAAGAGTTTTAATTTTTTTTTTGCTTCACGCTGTAAACCCATACACAGCAGGGTAGGCAGAGGGAACCTAGTGTTAAGACACTCCGTTCCCCAATTTCAGTCGAATTCTGGCGGCATTGCGTGTTGAGTGGCAGAACTCAACGCCGCGCTTTGCTTCGACACCAGAGCGAAGCAAGGGAAATATAAACGTAAATAAATACGTTTATATTTCCTCGCTCGAGGAAACTTCACTTCAAAGAGTTTTAATATAGATGTGTATATAATATATATAATCTGTGAATTTATATACAACTATATTCAAAACATTGCATACCAGGCCAGCATAAACGAATAGGTAATATATTCAGTTTATTTCCTACGAGTTTTATGCATATTCTGCGTACAGTCTACCATGTAATAAAAGTTAGTAAATAAAAAGATTGCTCTAGTCATCTTAATTGCTGGAATGTAGAAACTTCTGTGGAACTCAAAACATTGTGTACTAGGATGGTATAAACGAGTGAGAGACCTTTTAATAACATATTCGTATTATTCTAATAACATTCTACGAGTATATTATAAACATCGACTTGTTTTATGTAATAATGCATTTTAGTACAACATTCTTGTCGTTTTATAAATTGTTTATTGTTTTAATGAATTATGAGATTTGAGACGCTACAAGAACATAATATTTAATACTCCTTTTTTTTATAAATCTTGCTCAAAGCAGAGTAGGCAGGGGGAACCTAGTGCTAAGACACTTCGTTCTCGACATTCCGCCGAATTCTAGAGACATTACGTGTTGAGTGGCGGAGCTCAACGCCGCGCGTTGCCTCGACACCTGAGCGAAAAAATGAAAATATAAATTTAAATAAAGAAATGAAAATATAAATTTCATTTCCTTGAGTTGGGATCGAACCCACCAATCGTGTTTACAGTCACACTTAGAGCCCCTGCGGCATGACTAGCCGAGTGACTGACTCTCTTCTTTTATTTTTAATATATATTTTTGATTTTAGTTGGATTCGAATGTTAATACTTCCTATGGAGTTGTGCCGGCATTGGAGAGGGATCTAGCTAAATTGCAACTGGACTACGTCGACCTATTCCTAATTGAATTTTCATTGAGCCTGGTAAGATTGGGGGTATTTTTTAGTTTTTGCTTCGACTAAATGATATTTTTATATATTTTTAATGTCCGTACTAAAATATATTATACGTAAAAGAAAACAAATCGATTTCTCGCTGTACACATATAGTTAAGACACTCCGTTCCCCACTTTCTGCCGAATTTGCGTGATGAGTGGTGGATCCCAATGCCGGGCTTTTGCCTCAGTGCGAAGAAATGAAAATATTAATAAATTATAACTCATTCTCCTGTGTGGGTATCGAATCCATAGCCGTCGTAAAAAAAAGAAAAAAATAATTTTAAGCAAATTATTTAGTAGTATTTTATCTGTATTTAAAAATGAAATTAATCAATAAAATAATAAAATTAATTGAGTTAATACGTCATATGTCAAATTATTATTTATTTTTTTGTATTTATAGTCCGATACGCATGAAGACTACGATATCTTAGATCTTTGGACGGGAATGGTGCAAGCTCGGGAGCTGGGCCTGGCGAAGTCAATTGGAGTATCAAATTTTAATAGCGCACAGATAAATAAAATACTAACTTACTCAGACGTACGACCAGCTGTTAATCAAATTGAAGTAAGTGAAGGCAGAGGGAACATGGGAACCTAATGAAAACTTCGTATTCTATTATGACACTCCATTACCAACTTCCATCGTATTCTGTAGGCGTTGCGTGTTCCTGAGAGTGAAGGCTTTGCCTCGTTACCGGAGCCAGTAAATAAAAATATTAAATATTTCATTCCCCCGACTCAGAATCGAATCCACCACTAGTATGCCTACTAATTGTTTTTTTAAGAAATGTAATGTTAACCAAATATATACAGACCTAGAATATGTACATAATATTCTGTAATTTAGAGCATAAAATTTATTATAATATAGCATATATATCGTAAATATGTAGCAAATAGAATTCATATTTTTCTATTAAAAGCAAAATTGAAACGTACTTTTTCAGGTTAGTCCAACTTTCACGGAATTAGACTTAGTTGCCTATTGTCAAGCAGAAGATATAGCTGTCATGGCTTACGCACCGTTTGGACTTCTTGTCTCAAGAGCATTCAGGCACAATGTCATATCACCTACGCCTGATGACGAGAGATTGGTGGATCTGACTTCGAAGTATGGAAAGACTGCGGCTCAAATAGTGCTTCGGTATTTGGTAATATATTTTTTTCATAATGCTTAATATTTTCTTTTGTCAATTTATGTAGAGGCTCTTAACACGCATGTTACCTCTAAAATTGGGTAGTGCGAAGTGAGTGTTAACACTACATTCCCTCTGTCTTCACTGAAATATGCGGGATACAACGCAAAGCTAAAAAAATATCATTCTTAACTAAAAGCCTTTTTATCCGGATATTTTTATACTACTTAAATTTATTAAAAGATACATGTATTTCAATTGATTTGTATTGCAGGTTGATCGTGGTCTAATACCCATCCCTGAATCAATAAGTAAGCAACATATAGAAGAAAACATACAAATATATGACTTCGAACTTTCACCAAAAGATATATATTTAATAAATGAACTAAATACAAATGCAAAAGTATATCCTTTAGATGGCACAGACAAAGAAGAACTCAACAATTATATTAACGGCGGGGAAGGAAATGTCGATAGTCAATATTGAAAACTATATTGTAATTAAACTGATTATTAATTGTGAGTTAATTAAATTCTTATCACACTTTTTTATGGAGCAATAATTGTTTTATTTTACCTTTCAAGTGTTATCCTGGGTGCTTATAATAATATGATACAATTTTTTTTATAAATATAAATGACAATAATATGTCAGAAATATAAATTGATTGATTGCCAGACAGGATGTGGGTTCGATTCCCAGTCCTAGAAATTAAATATTAGTTTTTTTTTTATATTTTCATATTACCCGTTCTGGTAACGAGGCAAAGAATTGGCTGAATTTGGCTAAAAGCGGAGAACGAAAATGTCTTAAAGTTAACGAGGTGTCTTAGCACTAGGTTTCTCGGTTCCTTCTATCTACCTGCTGATACGAATTATCTGATATTTCATGCGTTTGATAAGGTTTTTTACAACAACTGACAATCTAACTATAGTGAATTTGAATATGGTAGCAGCGGACGTAGTTCCCCTAAAATAACCTGTATATTTTTTTTACGATAACACTAAAATTGGCATTTAATTAATAACAAATTGTATACCATTTTCGTGTTATCGTATTTAGCCTTGTTGATATTAAAAGCAACTTAATTGATTTTAAAAAATACTACAAATGTTATAAAGCCTTGCTTGGGAAATAAATAAAAAATAAATGAACTTCACGCTGTATCCCGCACAGAGCAGGGTAGGCAGAGGCAACCTAGTGTTAAGACACTTTTTTCCCCACTTTTCGCCGAATTTTAGGCATAAATTAGATAGGATGAACAAAAAGAAAATCAAATTTGAATATATTATATTATATACATGAATTTAAATTTGGTTTGTACATATATTTGCAGATAATAAATAATTGTTTTCCCATACATATACATGGTATAAAAGTAAAAAAAACTGTTTCACCGTTATTGTAAAAATTATATATAGTATTTAGATAAAAGAATAAAAATGTTACTTTTGAGTTTATATTTTGTGTTAACTTTATTAAATGTAATTTCAATACTTTAATATTTTGAATGTATATTTTTTTAGTTTCACGATTCACTAAATATGAAATATTTATATTTTTTCCCCTATAGTTACAGTTAGTTAAAATAAAATTTTCAAAAAAAAATATTATATTGCTTAATTAATTTCAATATTTAATTCGATAAAAATTTCAAAATTGATTTCCTTTTACAGATTGAAACAACAGCGAAATTTTGGCCAACACCGACGCTACTTCTAAATGATGGAAATAAAATACCACGTATTGGACTGGGCACACTGTTTCCAGTAAATATTCATATAAAATTTTAACGTTATACTTTAGTACTTTTCAATGAACCCCGCTTTGGTAATTCGCGGCCATAACGCGGCGTTAAATTCTGAAATTTAACAACCAATGTCTTGGAAAAGGGTTCCTTTCAGCTGCTAAGCAATATACGTTAGGATCCATAGTGGGTCATCAAATTAAATATAAAATATATACCTAAGGATTATTTAACTTTTAGGAAAGAGATTTCGACAAAGTCACCGAAGCCATTATAACTGCGTTTGAGGTTGGTTATAGATGCGTCGATACGTCTGAATTTTATGAAACAGAAGAATTCGTAGGAAAAGCTATCGAAAATGTGATAGAACGTGGTGTAGTAGATAGAGAAGAATTGTTTATTATTTCCAAGGTATATATTTATTTGTTCTCATTATCTCTTCTTCTACGCTAACGTTTAATTTTAAGAAGAAGTAAATAATATAATAGACTACACCAACCAAGCTTCATGTCAATAATACTTTCAAAGAAGTTTCATCACATGAAATTGCATCCATTCTAAATCAGCTTGGTTGTAATTATAAGGATATCGTAAATCTCTTTCTCCTGTTAAGTCCCCTTAGCTTACTATACACTATCAATATTTTTTTAGCATCATATCTTATATATTTTGTGAAAGAGAATCTAGCACTAAGACACTCTGTCCTCAGCTTTCGACCCGTATACGAGATATAGCGTTTTGGGTGGTAGTCCTAAGTGGATAAATGAAAATAATTCATTTACTCGAGTAACTACAATTTACAACCCTCATATTCAGATTCAGGGTCTGTTCCTTTGCCATATTACGCTCTCAAGTATTCAGCTATTAGTTGATTTCCTATGATATTACATGTTAAAAGAAAACAAAACATTTACAGTTTGATAGACTTTCGAATCCAGAAGACGTTCTACCGCAAATACAGGCCTCTTTAAAACGATTGCAGTTAGATTATTTGGATTTATATCTTATTCATTATCCATATAATTTGGTAAGTTTTTCTTTTTTTTCAGCTTTACGCTGTATCCCACACATATCAGGTCAGCTTGGGAACCTAGTGCTAAGACACTCGGTTATCATTAAAACACTTCCGTTTCTCACTTTTTTCATTTCGCCGAATTCTGAAGGCATTGTGAGTGACAGCAACCAACACCGCGCAATGCCTCGTTATCAGAGCGAGGAAATGAGACTTAAGTATTTCATTTCCACGAGTGGGGATCGAACCCACTGTCTGTCGCGTTTACCATTCGCACCCTTCTACCCCTGTGCCATTAGTCTTTTTGAAAATTTACATTACATTTAAAAAATCATTTATTTATAATATAATAAAAAAAACATGCGTTTTATTCCTATATCCATTTTATTTATTTCTTTACAGCTAACAATGGAACTTTTTGACATTTTGGCTATTTGGAAAGAAATGGAGAAAGTCAAGTATATGGGATGGGCCAGATCAATAGGCGTGTCAAACTTTAATAGTACACACATAAATTATATTCTAGCCCATAGTGAAGTTCCCCCAGCGGTTAATGAAATTGAAGTAATTTAGAATTTTATAGATTAAAATTTTCAAAGACTAAAATTGGAAATGTGTGGTTTTGATTCGACGTTTAAATTACTATTTATACTGTCAATTATTATATTTAAGTTATTTCCATTTCTCCTTTCAAGCAAGGAAAGGCGAAGCACTACTGCCACTATCTATTAATTTGTAATATTTAAGGCTTTAAGGAGAAAAATTAAAAACGTTACGTATTCTGTTATCGGAAAATGTGTGAAATAAATAAAAATTGTTATTGTTTCAATGGAAATAGGTTAGACCTTGACTTGTTTATTATTGTAGAAGAGGAGTAGTCGTGGTGCCCGGCGTTAAATTTCGCTACTCGACACGTAATACCTCGAAAAATTTGATGCAAATTAGGGAAAGGAGTGCCTGTACTCTAAGTTCCCTCTATCTACCCTGCTTTATGCGGGATGCAGCGTGAATCTGATTATTTTTTTATTGCTTATTGTTCAGGTCAACCCATCAATTACAAATTTGGACCTAGTAGCTTACTGCCAAAGAGAGAGGATTGTTGTCATTGGTTATGGACCAAACGCGTTTTCTGTGGCACGACCCTTCACGAACACCTCACTGGAACCATTCACCAATAGCTCGTTAATTGTTGAACTGGCTGAGAAATATCAGAAGACTTCACATCAAATTATTTTACGTTACTTGGTAAGATTCTTTGTTCTTTGTTCTTCAGTGTTCTAATGATAATGTAACATTGTATAGTAATAACTGTTTCCTTTATTTTACTGATCAGCTTCACGCTGTATCCCACACACAGCAGGGTAGGCAGAGGGAACCTAGTGTTAAGACACTCTGCCGAATTGTGGAGACATTGCGTGTTGAGTGGCAGGACTCAACGCCGCGCTTTGCCTCGACACCAGAGCAAAGAAATGGCAATATAAACGTAATTCAATATTTCACTTCCTCGAGTGGGGATTGAACCCACGACCGTCCCATGTCTTCCTTTATAATAGCTCAATTTTAGCAGGTTATCAGTTTTTTTTGAAAACCACAACAAAATTAGCAGCGTTGTTGTAAAGATTTCATCGTTCATCGGTTGATTTGGAACCTAATTTTGTTGTTAACTATGTTGTAAATAAAATTTATTATGTATATGTTATTACTTTTGTTCTTTATCTGTGCCCTAAAATGCCGACTGAATAGTATTGAGTGCTTTTAGTTTAAAATATCAGTAATATACGTTTATGGCTCCAGAATTCGACGGGAAATGGGGAACGGAGTGTCTTAACACCATGTACCCTCTGCTTACCCAGTTGTATGCATACATCTATTTTAAAATTACTGTTATTACTGTAAATATTGTTGTTTCGAAAACAATTACTGACTATAAATAAAAAATAAATTCATTGTTTCAGGTCGACCGATTCATAATACCAATACCTAAATCTGATAATAAATACCATTTGGAAGAAAACATGGATATATTTGATTTTAATTTATCCCGTGAAGATGTATATTTAATAAACGACTACAATCATAACGCCGGAGTATATACAAATAAAGATGCAATTGAAGTCAGTGACGCCCTTGTTATGTACTTTTATGGGAAGAGTGTCCAACAAATTTATGATTTTTTGGGTATTCATTAAAAAATCTATGTACCTATAATGTTTTTTATAAAATTTAAACAATTTGTATAAAATTTATTAGTTAATAATTAGTTTTAATAATTTTCATATTAAGTTGCAAATATATGATATGTTTAAATTGTCGTCATAACAAAAATTTATTATGCAGCCTGTCAAACCCTTCTCATGTACTATGAAGAGATATTAATGCAGCAGCAGCAGTATTAAATCATCTGAGATTTGCAGATGACCTGACATTAATGGCCATTAATGACAATCCGGTACAAGAAATGCTGAATTAGCTAGTAAAGAAAGCAATGTAGTAGGGCTTCAAATAAACACGACAAAAATTAAATTAATGACTCACAGAAAAAAATACCCATTGTTGTAAATAAATACATAATAGCGTATATCGAGGGATACACGTATCCCAGCCACAGCTGGTACCAAGAGCTGTAATAATTTTAAATAATATATAGTGATAATAAACATATTTGTTATCTATGTATATATACTGACTGATATTACATATATGCATATGCATGCATGCATATATGTATGTGTCATTGAAGGCATTCAAAATGCTGATACCTATGCTGTGCTTGTGTTCGCTTGTAATATTTAATGTAAGTACATTTTATATTTTTAAGTAATAATTTTTCAATATCTCGCTAAAGCTCGAGAAGCTTGAGAGCTATCTTTCTGGAACTCATCAGTTATGGGCGCTCTCAAAGGTGGCACTTGGCCAGCCTTCGTTTTCGTCATTGCGCACAGGAAATGACATCTTGGTCAACACGAGAAAACAGGAAGCCAATCTCCTGGTCGCTTTCTTTGCCTCAAACTCAACTTTGGATGACCTAGGAACAACGGACCTAGGACTGCTCCTGCTCCTGAGCTGACACTAGTGCAAACGCGTTTGTTTCGGCACTCTTACCAACAGAATCATGGAAAAGCGTTCTTATCAATTTGATCCCAAAGAAAGGCGATGGTTCCGATCCATCTAACTATAGGCTTATTGCTATCACCTCCCTACTCTCAAAAGTCACGGAGAGCATCAACACCGACAATATGGCTTCCATCATGGTCAATCAATCGGTGATCTTCTGGTTTACCTAACCCTGCGTGCTACCTATTAAAATAAAGACATTATACAAAAAGCAGGTTTCTTCACACCACTTCACTTCACTAAATAATTATTAGTAATATTAATAAAGACACTGCGTAATTATATCAGAGCTTAACGCTGCGTTATGGCTTGTTCTATCAGTGAGAAAATGCAACAAATACATTTTTTCCAATGAGAATGGAATCGACAAAAGTCAGCTCTATGATAATAAATAAACACTTAAATAAACAAAAAATAATGAAATACATTTACAAAGATATTTGAGTTCATTCTTTTCTTTCTGATTTGCTTAAAAAATTGCTGATGTGCCAAGATTTTAATTAGGAAAACAGACATGTTATTTGTTATTTATATAAATGAGAAAAACACAGTACATACAGTGCCTGATCGTAGACGCTACGACTGTAAGTTCAACTCTCCTCCAGGGTAGTATCTTATTTTCATTTCCTCACTCTGCTAACAAGAAATAACGTGGCGTTGAGTTTCGCCATAATTAAGCGATGTCGTGGAACTTCCGCATCTTAACACAAGGTTCCCTCAGTCTACCCTGCTGCATGAAGGATATGGCGTGAAGTTAAATAAATAATTAATTTTGTTAAAGGTTAAAATAGAAGCAACGTTTTCGCCGAGGTTGCTTCTTAATGACGGAAATGAAATGCCATTTATCGGCTTGGGCACGTTTTTTCCAGTAAGTTTGTTAAATTATTATTATAAAAATCAATTTAAGTGGTTATTAATAAACATTGTCGTCATTGTGTAAACAGGATCATTTTTAATACTAATTTTGTATAATAAATAGTGATTTATTACAATTAAAAAGAAATCAGTCACTTTATTTTTGTGAATGCGAGATCTTCTTTTCTTTTCTTCTTCTGTGTTTCAAGGGATCCAGTAGCCATGGAATTTGCTATTAATTTAAGTTTAATAGCTTCAATGAATCTTGAGATAAACGAACAGACAAACGGACAACAAAGTGATGCTATAAGGGTTCTGTTTTTTCTTTTGAGTACGGAACCCTAAAAGTATGTGAAACGTATATATGTATATATATTAAAAATAAATCTACAAGTTTCATATAACTTTTAGGCGAAAGAATTTGATCTAGTTACCGAAGCAGTAATCACAGCTTTCGAAGTTGGTTATAGAAGTGTGGACACATCAGCTTTCTATAAAACGGAGGAATTTATTGGAAGGGCTATCAAGAATGTGACTAAACGTGGTATTGTGACGAGAGAGGAGCTTTTCATCACGTCGAAAGTAAGCGTCATTGTAAATATTTGAAATATTGTCTACATTTCGTATATTGTTGTTTTTTTTATTACGCTTAGGCAAATGGGACTTGAGAGCCTAATGTTAAGGCACCCCGTTCCTATTGAGACACTTCCGTTCCCCACTATCCGCTGGATTCTGGAGACATTGCATATGTTACCAATTTATTATCAATCAAAAGCGTGAATCGCCTGGTGGCTTCCGTACTAATTTCAGGATTGTAGGTTAGCGAAGTACACCTTATAAAAGTTGACCAACTTATTGTGCGGCCATATGTACTTACTCATTTTGTGGGAAACTACAAATGGATTTTTACTTTTATTTGAATTGTAAGTTCTCACTTCGCACCAAATTTAATTGCTGTAGGTCCACAGAAAATATCATATGGGTTTTGATTACGCAACGAATTTCATAGAAAATGCAGTAAAATCGATATATTTTGATTGAACGGATAGTTAAATATATGATATTAATTTTAGCTGATACCTCCACGCGATCTGGAGATAAATGGTCTTGACAGACAGACAGAAGGCCAACAAAATGATACTATAATGGTTCCGTTTTTACCCTTTGAGATACAGAACCCTAATAATAAATAATATAACGAAATACTTACAGTTCGATAGGCTTATGAGTCCAGATGAAGTAACAACGGAAATACAAGCTTCTTTAAAGCGATTGCAACTGGATTATTTGGATCTATATCTTATTCACACCCCTTTAAATGAGGTAAAAATATTTTGTCTTTTGTACTCCATTCCCCATTTTCTGCTGAATTTTTCGAAGAATTACATGTTGAGTGGTTGAATTTAACGCCGGAGTTTTGCCTTGGTGCCAGAGCGATGAAAATAATATATTAATAAACAATCATTCATTCCCCCTAGTGGAGATCGAACCCTCACTCTCGAGTCACTCTCTCGTGAACCTACGCCACGACGATCTCACCTTACTACTTATTAATTAATAATTTGTTAGTTTACAGGAAAAGATTTCGACATACTGGCAATTTGGAAGGAAATGGAGAAAATCAAGCAAATGGGACTCACGAGATCAATAGGCGTATCAAACTTTAACAGTTCACATATAAATTATATTCTAGCACATGGTACTCTACCACCGGCTGTTAATGAAATTGAGGTTAGGTTGAATAGAATAGAATAGAAAAAACTTTATTGCACACAAATATAACATATAACAGAAAAAGAAACAATATATTTTTTTATAAAATAGTATGCAAAGGCGGCCTTATTGCTTCAAGCAATCTCTTCCAGGCAACCCTTGTAAAATTAAGGACTAAGAATAAAGANATATATATATATATATATATATATATATATATATATATATAAACGACAAAAGAAAAACTACAGTTATTACAGTTGAAGTCATTTGCTTAAAAAAAAATCAGCTTAAAGCAGCTTCAAAAGTGCTTATAATAGTTTACTTTAATAAAGAATACTTTGAATTTGAATTTGAACTTCACGCTGCATCCCACGCATAGCGTAGGGCGATGGAATCCAGTATTAAAACATAAGATACTCCATTTCCCAATCCTCGTCAAATACCCGACACAGTGTGTGTTGATTGGCGGAACTCAACGCTGTGCTTTTTCTTGTTATTAAACCAAGGAAATGAAGATAATTATATCTCTGAGTGACAATCAATGCTGCGCCGTTAGGCCATGTCGATGTCAGCTTATATATTGTACGGTATGTTTTTACTATAACTAACTGACCCCCCCCCAAAAAAAGAGGGACACATTGCATAGTAATACTAAATTTAAGTATTGAGATGTATGCGTTGTTAATTTTAAGTTACTGTAATATTAATTTTAAGCAAGTTCGAGCTTTTTTTTATTGAAGGACGCCTTTCGTGATGTTTTATTTTTACTCCATATATTAACTCATTCCCTCTAGCCTTATAATTAACTTTTTTTTTAAAATTTTTACAGGTAAATCCATCAGTTGCCAATTTGGACCTAGTAGCATACTGCCAGAAGGTAGGCATAGCTGTTGTTGCTTATGGACCACATGGATACACTGTACCAAGACCGTTTACGAACAATTCTCTAGAACCATATTTTAATAGCACATTAATTGTTAAGCTAGCTGAAAAATACGATAAAACTCCAAATCAAATTATTTTACGCTATTTGGTAAGATTTTTAAATAGTTTGGGCATGTCGAACGAATGAGTGAAGAAAGAATGTCAAAAAATATTTATGAAGGAAAAGTAAGCGGTAAGAGAGTTAGGAGGAGACCTGGATTGACCTTCGAAAACACTATTTAAAATATACTGGTTACATATAAAGCGTGAGGACCCCCCGGAGTGCATATGGGAAGAGGTTTTTTTTTTTTAGTAAGTACCTATTGACTCGATTGAAGGGGTTGGTTGTTGTTGGATGGTTGTGGACGAGGCGAAAATGTATCTATTTGGAAATTTTATTACATACTAGCGGACGCGCGCAGCTTCGCTTGCGTATTTAGGGGTGAATTCTAATAACCGATGAAACATGTGTTCGATGAAATATTTTCAAGAGTCTAAATTTCAAATTTTATAAAAACCGGTTGCGATTTAAATATTTTTCCATACAAACTTTCAACCCCTTATTTGCACCCTTAGACCCTTACCCTTACCCTTGAACAATTCCTTGACAGCTTGAAACAGAGACTTTCTGCAAAATCTAGTAGACTCAGAAGATATGATTTAAGGAAAAAGCAATTGTGCAATTGTAGTTTAAGGAAAAAGCAAAATAAACTATTCTTAAATAACGAAAATATGTTTTATAGGCACCTAAATCAACAAACCACTAATATTTACCAAAAATCGATTACATCAGCAAAACCTTTACCAGCTGCAGAAGCTTTCCAAGGTTATTGGTCAAGTATTTGGGCTAACAGCGTTGAACATAATAAAAATGCAGAATGGATACACACTCAATCAGATAAACACTGTAATATTCCACAAATGAAGTATGACAGTATTCCTACAGAAATATTTATAAAAGTTCTCAAAATGACACATAATTGGAAAAACACCCGGCTCTGATCATATTCACAACTACTGGTATAAGAAGTTTACTGCAATCCATTCACTAGTAATCAAACACTTAAATATGTTCATCAAGAATCCTATCTCTATGCCAAAGTATATTACACAAGGAATAACTTTTACGATACCAAAAGATAATAAAGATACCCATAACCCGGCCAAATACCGACCAATAAAATGCCTACAAAGTATTTATAAGATACTTACACCATGTATTGCCCAAGTTATAGACCACCATATTACTACCAATGACTTATTCGCACAAGAGCAGAAAGGTTGTTGTAAAGGAAGCCAGGGATGTAAGGAACAACTGGTTATAGACTCAGTTTTAATGAAACAAGCTCACGCCAACAAACAAGATATCTTTACAATGTACATAGATTACCAGAAAGCCTTTGATTCAGTACCTCATAGCTGGTTACTTAAAGTATTACATCTTCATCACATTAGTCCAGTTTTAATAACATTTTTAGAGCACACAATGCAACACTGGCGAACTAAATTTAAAGCAGGAAACGACGTGGAAAATGTAGCAACTGAAGAAATAGCGATTAAACGAGGCATATTCCAAGGAGATGCCCTTAGTCCCCTTTGGTCTTGCCTTGCGTTAAACCCATTTTCATATATGTTAAATAGCATAGACTGCGGTATGAAAACTGTGACAGGCCAGCAATTAATTTCACATCTTCTTTACATTGATGATATAAAATTAAATAGCAATAATATTGACCCTTTACACAAGTTAGCAGATATAGCGCAGATATTTTCCAGAGATATTCACATGGAATTCGGTATAGACAAATATAAAACATTCTCATTTAGCAAAGGAAAATTACACTCAAATAACTATATTTTAAATACAGGAGAAACGATAGAGTCATTAGATCATAATAGCTCATATAAATATTTAGGATTTCAACAAGATCGCCAAATTAACCAAAAACATACAAAACCAGAACTTTCTCGTAAATTTAAACACAGACTTTCCTCAATATTAAAAACAAATCTTAATTCTAGCAACATTATAAAAGCCCTTAATCCCTTTGCTATTCCAATACTCACTTACTCATTTGGGATAATAACGTGGTCGCGCACTGATTTAATAAGGTTGCAACGAATTATAAATACCACCATGACAAAGCAGCGTAAACATCATCCACGATCATGCATACAACGGCTTACTCTCCCCAGGGTAGAAGGAGGCAGAGATATTATTGATATTACCACTTTTCATAATAGCCAAATCACATCATTAAGGATTTTTTTTATGTACAATCAGAGAAATCAATTTTGCACAAATTCATAGTTACAGCTGACAAACACTTGACACCACTTACACCACTTGACACTACTTGACCTTCAAGATAGAAATAAACAAATCACTGAAAACATAACTCTAAACAGAGATAAAATAACAGAATGGAACCAGAAATCTCTGCACGGAAGACATCGCCATGACTTGCAACAACCACATGTCGACTTAATTGCGTCGAACGCATGGCTGAAGCGAGGTGATCTTTTCCCTGAGACAGAAGGTTTTATTCTTGCCATAGATATATATAGAGTAATAGAGACGAAGAATTATTTGAAATATATAATTCGGAGACCAAACGTTTTAGATATCTGCAGACATTGCCACAGTAGTTCAGAAACAATACAGCATATCACCGGCGCCTGTAAGTCTATAGCCCAGAGCGACTATAAACATCGTCATGACCAAGAAGCGGCCATTATACATCAAAATCTAGCGTTCCAACAAAATTTTATAACTGAAAAAGCATCGTATTATAAATATCAAGCATAACACGTGTTAGAAAACGATAACTATAGAATATACTGGGATAGGACAATAGTAACCGATAAAACGATACATTATAACCGACCGGACATTACAATTATTGATAAAACTCGTAATTCTGTTTATTTTATTGATATTTCTATTTGTAACACACACAATTTAGATTCAACATATACTGAGAAAATAACTAAGTATACAGATCTCGCTATTGAAGTCAAGACACAGTGGAAAGTTGCAACAACAAAAACAATTCCTATAGTTCTGTCTACCACGGGCGTTATACATTACGCTTTACACCCAAAGCCTTAATACACTTCAAATGTCTCCTTTCACACACACTCTTTTACAGAAAGCAGTAATTTTAAGCACTTGCCGAATAGTGCGTGAATTTTTGTCTCAAATTTGAATCCTACAACCCCGAATTAGTAGTACATTAATAAATTGAAACATATTTTCTTTATTCTAACTATGCAATTGGCCTAGGCCCGTGCTTAGTTTTTCATTACCTTCGAAGAGATTTTTTTCGACCTATCTTCGAAGAGATTTTAAAATAAAAAAAAAAACATAATATTAAAAATGTTATTTAATTAAGACATTAGTTTTGATACTTATCTATTTACTATTTAAAAACCGTTATCAAATTCAAGACATTTTTCATTTATTCTTTAGGAGATTGTATTTTTATTTTAATGCTTGTTACTTCAGAAATTTGAACAGATTTTGATACTCCATTCCCCACTCTCTGCCGAATTCTGGAAGCATTGCGCGTTGAGTGGCAGAACTCAACGCTGCGCTTTGCCTCGACACCAGAGGAAGAAATGCAAATATAAACGTAAATAAATAAATATTTCACTTCCTCGAGTGGATATGGAACCGACAATCGTCGCGTTACAGTCACACCCTGGTGCCGCTAGGCCACGACGCCCTCTAAAACATTTTTCATTTTCATTATCTTCGCTCTAATTCGAACCACTCAACACTTAGTATCTATAGGATTCAGCGGAAAGTGGAGAACAGAAACGTTTCAATGAAAACTTAACACTCGACTTCCAGACAACTCGACCTTGTGATCCCTTTACAGTCAAAAGATGGTACTGAGTACTAAGGAAAACCTGCATCACGACTGGCCTCACTCTTCAATTTTCTTCACTTTCAAGCAATTTAAATGATATTTTCTACAATTCTAGTGTCTAGAGTTTGTGCATATACTATTTATAATATGTAAAATCCACTATTTTTATTGTCCGTGCCAAAATTTATATATTTTAACTTTTGTTCAGTGCATTGAGTAATTTATTAATTAAGAAGATAACTGTGATAAATTAATTCGAAATTATTTTAAGGTAATTATAATTATAGTATTTAAAACGAAACTTATAATATAATTATGTCAATGAAGTGTGAAGTATATTAATTAATACTATCTCTTTAAAAAAAAGGAATTCAGTTTTCTAATTAATTGAAATAATTGAATATATGAATATACAGCACAGAAAACAAAATTCCAAGAGTCTCCACTTTCGCTGCACGAATTTCCAATTTTGATGTTCATAAATTATTTATCTTATTTAGTGGAGAGCTACCTAACTAAATCGATGAATAAAATTTTAGAAATAAGCTGATAATAGTTCATAGAATTATTATACATGCCAGTGGTAAATGCGTACGACTGAAAACACGATGTGTGGGTTCGATTCCCACTCGAAGAAATTAAATATTTAATATTTTAATATTCTTCGCTCTAGTGTCGAGGCACTGCGTTCCGCCGCTCAACACGCAATGCCTTGAAAAATTCGGCAATAAGAGCGGCGTCGGATTCGGCGGAGTGTCTTAACACTATGATCCCTCGGCTTACCCTCCTACAGCGTAAAGCTGAAAAATAAAATGTTACGTGCAGCTTTTTTCGTCTTCACATTTTCCCCAACTAGTAGTTACATAATATAACCTAAGACTTTATTTCCCTAATATTATCCTCAAAACTGTTCTAACGAAATTGCAGCGCCAATATTAATAGTTAATTATTTTACCACTTCTGGGCGATAATATGTATGTATAAACTTATATGTAAATTAATTCACATTTTAATTTAAGTATATTTTTACTTTTAACAATAAGTCTCATCGTCAAGGACGTACAAAATGTTCATACTTATGTTGAGTTCTATAGCAGTACTGAGTGTAAGTTTTAAAATTATATTTGCTTGCAGTTAAAATTAGTAAACTAAAAATGTAAACACAGAACTAGCAAAAAATAATAAAATTTATAATTGTTATTTTTTAGTTATTTTAAAATACTCTCTTTCATTCTTTTTATAAACTGACAGTTTCATTTTTAGGCCGAAATTACAGCAAGTTTATTGCCAGTAAGGTTTTTAAATGATGGTAGCGCAATGCCAGTTATAGGATTTGGTACAATGTTTCCAGTAAGTATTTAATTTTTTTACTTTCTATTTATTTGTTTAGTTTCTTTAGCTTCACGCTGTATCCCGCATATGGAAATAAGGCAGAGGGGTTCTAGCGTTAAGACAATAGGTTCCCCACTTTCCACCCACGACCGACCTTTATCTTCTTACTAGAGTGGGGAAAACAAATTAATGTAATCGTTCGAGGGGGGATCGAACCTACATCGGCCCCGAATATATAAAAAAAAAAAAAAAATAAATAATATTAACATTGCTAAAATAAATATACCAACTACAAGAGACGTTACAAGTCTTAGTAGCCATGTAAAAAAATCATCAAGTCAAAAAAAAAAGTTTTATGAGTAAAAATTAAAATTAAATATAACAGCTTCACCTGTATGCCACACATGGCAGGATAAGCAGAAGGAACCTAGCGTTCAATGGCAGAACCTGAACGCCACGCTTGTTCTCGACACCAGAGCGAAGAATTGAAAATATTAATTTAAATAAATATTTTATTTTCTCGGGGATCGAACCCACAATCAGTCACGCTTATAGTCACACACTTGTGCCTCTGCACCACTAGTTCTAGTTTTACAAGTAAGAAACATGAAATTTACATTATATTTTAGAAAAGAGAATTTCATATAGCTACAGATTCCATAATAACGGCTATAGAAGTAGGTTATAGAAGCATCGACACAGCGCCATTTTACCAAACAGAGGCGTTTGTTGGTAATGCTATTCAAAATGTGACAGCTCGTGGTATTGTTGCGAGAGAAGAGTTATTCATCATTTCCAAGGTAAATCTGGTTATTTTCTTTTCTTTTTTGTAGGGTACTTGGGTTGGAGGGAACCTGGGAGCATAGTGTTAAGATACATTAACGTACTTTCGTTCGCATTACCTGTCGAGTAGCGGAACTCAACGCTGCGCTTTGCCATATGTAACCAGAGCAGAGAAAATAAAAATATTAAATAATTAAAGAAATATAGAATATTGCCATCGCGGAAATGCACCCGAGTGGGAATGGAACCCACAGCCCGCACCTTGGTGCCCCTGTGCTACGAAGGCCATTTTTTATTTATTTTATATTAGTTCATTCTGGCATCCCTTATGCGTGGTTGGTCATCCGTGTTCCGTCATCTGTCATGCGGCCGCTAAACGGAATTATATCCAAGTTCCTTTTTTCAAGTTTGGCAGACTTCAAAATCCAGAATCCGTGCTGACGGAACTAGAGGCTTCTTTAGATCGTTTGCAGTTGGATTATGTGGACCTCTATCTTATAAGGTCCCCAGCTAATGTAGTAAGTATATATTAATGAATAATCTGCATTTATTATTTTGAAATAATTAAAAAAAAATGAAACCACAAACGTTGCGTTACATTCACATCCTTAGCGCCACGAGGGCCTTTGAAATATTTATTGTATTTTTTAATTGATTATTTATCTTTCTTTTAGTTAACCAATAAAGATTTCGACATACTGGCAATTTGGAAGGAAATGGAAAAAGTCAAAAACATGGGATTGGCGAGATCGATAGGCGTGACTAACTTTAATAGTTCACATATTAACCTTATTCTGGCTCACAGTACTGAGCGCCCAGCAGTTAATGAAATAGAGGTAAATTACTATAGATTTTCAATAAATTTGAATAATTTATGAACATTTTCAAAAATTATCAAAGAAATTTCTAGTTTAAGCATAGTTATTGTTATATATTTTTGGCTTTACGTTGTCCAGGCTAGGGAGAGTGGCCAAATGTTAAGACTTTCCATGCTATTTTCAAAACATTTCGTGTTGAATGACGGAGTTCCACGCTGTAGTTTAATTAATTCATCGCGCAGTGGCATAAGCATGTGTGTGTGCCTAAAGGCGACGGTTGTGTGTTCGATTCCCACTCGGAGGAATAAATTAATATTTTCATGTTTACGTTCAGATAACAAGGCAAAGCGCGGCGTTGAGTTTCGCCTCAAAAAATTGGCCGGAAATGGGGCTTGGAGTGTCTTAACATTTGATCTTTAATCATTATACAGGTGAATCCATCACGTGCAAATTTGGCTCTAGTCGCATATTGTCACCAAGAAAATATCGAGATTCTTTCTATGGGACCATATGGATTTGCCGTTCCGAGACCCTTCAAAAACTTCACGCTGGAACCTCAGTTTAATAATTCACTACTTGTAAATTTGGCAAAGAAATATCGTAAGAGCCCACATCAAATTTTTCTACGTTATTTGGTGAGATTAAGATTATTTAGATTTAATAGAAGTATTTATTCTGCATTTATATTAGGAAAAATATTTTTTACAAAAGGATTAAAAAAATATTTTACTAAATTTGAAATGGATCTCTTGGAAACCCAGTTCAATTTCGGCTACTTTCACATTCTACGACATTTTCTAAAGAGTATTAAAAATAAATATCTAAATAAACCTACTTATTCAAAAATAAACTTTTATTGTGTTTCCGGGAAATATTGAGGTTCTTTTTTCTAGGGACGCCATACAAAAATACAGGATTATCTTTCATTGTTAATTATCATATTCGCTGTATCCCGCGCACAGAAGGGTAGAGGCAAGGAAATCTAGTATTAAGACACTTCGTTCCCCACTTTCCGCCGAATACGGGGAGCATTGCGTGCTTAGTGAAGGAACTCAACGCGTTACTGTGCCTCGATACCAGATCGAAGAAATGAAATTATAAATTTAAATAAACATTTCACTTCCTCGAGTGGCAACAGAACCCAAAACCGCCGTGGATTTGATTTATTTGGCTAGGGACAGGACTGAGTATGCGAAGTTGACTGCCAACCTTCACTAGTTGGAGAAGTACATTAAGAAGAAGAAGAAGAAGAACCCAAAACCAGTCGTGTCTACAGTCAAAGTTTGTACCACGACTGACATGCATTATTGTTTCAGATCGATCGTAAAACAACGCCAATACCAAAATCTAGCAACAAAATGCATATAAAAGAGAACTATGACATTTTAGACTTTATCTTATCCCACGAAGACGTTTTGCTAATCAACGAGTTTGATGAAAATATTGGTGTTTATAGCTTTAATAGAGAAACGGCTGAAGCATTTATTATGGACTATTATGGAATCACTGTGGAGCAGTTATATGATTCTTTTGGAATTGATAATTAATTCAATTACCATATAAAATATAAGTGTATTTTGTAAATTTTTCAAGGTAAATTGTATTTTTATACTATTTAACGTCAATAAATTTTACACTTATTCCTGTATTTTTAATAACCCTTGGCATAAAAAAATCTTTTAAGTAAACGTAATTTAATAAATAATTTAAACCATATAAGAAAAACTACTTCTGAAACTAGCTCAAAAGATCATCTCAATTATTAGTTATGGTATATGACTTTTTTTTAGTTTATCTGTGATCAATTTGTTTGTTGTTTTTATATTATAAGTACTATATTATATTTTTATATTTTTTGTCATATACATACATTTTACATTAATATCAACAGATAACGTACTGCGATTATATTTTTTAAATATTTATTTTAAACTTTTCTTTAACTATTTTTTTGTAAATACACTTAAAAATCATTAAATAAAAAAGAAGCGGGCGAATCCGCGTACTAGTATTATGAAAAAAATAAAATTTACATGTAGATTACGAAAACTTTACTTCCATACAACAAAAAATACATCACTACAAAATACCCTCTAAGAACTAAATTATAATAATTACAGAAAAGCATTGTAATGCAGGATAGCTGCCAGTTAATTGTCTTTGAAAAGAGCAACTGTTGAGTTTCTTGCCGGCTCTTCTCAGCAGAACTGCCTTCCGAACCGGTGTTAGCTACACCACATTTGTATTACATTGGCAGCCTTCTCGAATAACCGTGCCCGGAACACATGGATCAACTGCCACAAAAAGGACAGAGTCTTCTCTCTGTGACCGTCAGCGATGTCAACGGCAGATATATCACCAACTATAACGAAATTAGCTTCCTTCAATGCATTGAGAGCGACCGAAACATTGTGTATTTTTTGCAGACGCGGTATCGCAGGTGTTCTTAATTGAAGCAACAGTCCATTTTTCATGAGAATTATTCCCATTACTTTCGATAGTGGCACTTCATCTCTGATGTCGACGGCGATGTTGTGCACCACGAATTTTATTCGTCCAAGTAAGATTGTTTTTGACTAACGACAAAACCGAGAGGTCGCAATTGTTTGGTTATGTCTCCTACGCTGGTGATCAATTCTCTAGTGAAACGTATCACAATTTCCCTGCTTTCCTTGCAAACTTCTCTCTGCTGAGAAGAGCCGGCAAGAAACTCAACAGTTGCTCTTTTCAAAGACAATGGTACAATTTATTACATTAACTGGCACCTATACGATATTAATTCCATACATGCTTAATACTATACATATTGAGCTTTACATTGTTTTTAATTCAATATTTATATATTATAATTTATTTTTTTACAGATATTTCTTTGATATTAAAACATAGTAATTTATAATTTGAGTTTAAAACTTTATATATAAAGTAATAAATACTGATTAGAGCGATAAGTATGTAGTACAGAAAAGCATTGTAATGCAGGATAGCTGCCATGCTTGAATAAGCTAGCTGCTTGAATAAAGAATATTTTGAATTTGAATTTGAATTGAAAACACATTCAAAAATATATTAAATGATAACTTTCAATATACATACAAAATTATTATTTTTCTTTATCTATCACTTTAATTTCACTATAGTTAATATTTGTAAATTAATATATCTAGTGAAATGTGACAATTGTAGAAAGTATGACATATAATTTTGTTGCAGTGGATTTATTGATTAAAAATTAAAAACAACTGAATTCGCTGTTCGACGGATACGGTAATAAGATCTTAAATTATTATATATGATTAAAAAATATATTGCTATTAAATTTTATTTAATCATATATCTAAAAATCAATCTATGGCTAACTGCCTAAAAGTTCCATCGATACCGAAAAGCTCGTCATAGTTAGTAGGTTTTCCAGGTCGGAGGCTCTCGTTTGCGATCAAAGCGTCCTGAGCTTTGAACCAGTCTCTGTATTCAATGAGTTTTTGGGTCCATTTCTCTGTAAAAATATTTTTTAATAATTTAAATCACTTATAAATAACGAGAAATCCTCTCTTTGTGCTCCTACTACACTCTCTATAGCCTACCTAAATGCAAATTTTCAATTTTCTCAGACCGGTACTTTCGTCTGTAGGTTCTGTTAGTCACTTAGTATTGGAAGATTTTTTCTCCTACGCTTTATAAATATTACTAAGAAATTATATTGAATATAAAATCACGTGTGTTTATAAATTATGTATTATTATTTTTTTCATGTGAAATATATATCATTAACTAACCTTGCAACTCATCCATAGTTCCGCAGTCGCCGCCGTACTCCTTTGGCAACATCTCTTGAGGCACATATTTGTAGAGATCTTTCACTTCTTTGTGTATGTAAATCTATCAAAATATTAAAAATAAATAACTAACTTCTATATATATAACAAATATTAAAAATGCCTATAAAATTTACGTTGTTAATAAAAACTGTTAAAAAAAGAAATCTTACCCTTTTCCTTATCTTTTCCTTTAGGAATGGTTTTACAAAATTTATAAATCTCTCTACTATTGATGAAGTGTTTATAATGTGGACTTCTTTAAGTTTTACTGGATAAGCTTCCTAGAACATGAAAATAAAATATAACATTATATTTATATATATTCTTTTTTAGACTTTAAGATCTCTTTGTGATTAAGATGTGAAATATTTATAAGTTTTCTAAAAAGTATTTTTCTTTATAATCTAAGACTTTAACATAGTTAAAAATTAAAACAAGATTTTGTTAAATCCTCATAAATTTTTGACTTTTATATTAAATTCATTTAATAAATTTGAAGCCAGGAGAGAGAACCTGGAAACCTAAGAAATCTAGTGTTAATAAACTCCATTCCCCACTTTCCGCCGAATTCTTGAGGTATTTACGTTTATCCGTTGATATATAGTAGTCTAATTTTAATTTAAACCTACCTGCACGCAAATCAAGAACTTCTTTATAGTGGAAGGTGACAGCCTGGCCAAAAGGCTGGCACCTAGAACTGCACCATCCAATACGTAGATGTCTCCAGCGACTCCCTCTACTTCTTCCACCAATCTAACATCTCCGATCATGAGAGCCAATTTAAGAGTGTCTGTTATTTGCTGACCGTCCAAACCGTTGTATAGACCTAGAATTAAATTAAAATAAGTTACATACACAGTACAATTCTTCTCATGATTATTACTTCATTACTTTACATACTTATGTAAAGTTTTACCAATATATTATAAATCAATAAACAAACAAACAAAATTGAAAAAAAATACCATTATTTTTGATTTTGACGTTATTAAATTCCAATATATTTTTTTCTTGTATATCTCCCATGTACAGACACCGATCATTTACAATTTTATTATAATTATAAGTATAAGCGGCACAAGGGTTCGATCCCCACTCGGGGAAGTAAAATATTTATTTACGTTTATATTTCCATTTCTTCGCTCTGGTGCCGAGGCAAAGCGCGGCGTTGAGTTCTGCCACTCAACACGCAACGTCTCCAGAATTCGGCAGCAAGTGGGGAACGGAGTGTCTTAACACTAGCTTCCCTCTGCCTATCCTGCTATGTGCGGGATACAGCGTGAAGCTGATTTATTTTTATTTTAATTTTAACTTTATAAAATAACAAATACAACTAATATAATAATATTAGTTATTATTAATAGTGCCTTCACCTTCACAATTATGTAAATATCAGATTTATTTTACGTCGTGGACAAGTGTTTTGCTGCGCTGTTTATTCCACGATTGCGTCTTACGTGAGTTGACAGCAAACATCCTTATTTACAAAATAAACTAAGGCGAGATCGACTTGAGATACCTATTCTTATAGTGTTTGTATTTATTTTACACCATTTATTTGTTTTATTCGATTTTATTTTACGGACTTTAGGATATAAGTTGAAAAATCTTATATTTCTTCGAGAAATCCTCGCTTAGTGCTTTACTTAGTTTTTCTTTCTGAGTTCAGTAGTTTTAATTGTGCGATGTCTGTTAGTCACTCAGGATTTAAAATAATATTTCTATGATAGATGTATCTAATATCTAAAGGTTTTTATTTATTATATAAGTTTTTAGTTCTTATAAGATAAATTAACATATGAGACTAATAAAATAAGTAAATTTAAAAAAAAACCGACTAATATCTAAATTAATATATCCAGTAACACTCGCGCCATCAAAACAAATCCAATGGTTTAACAGTTATAATGGAACCGACATACGTACGCGCTAAAAACATAATGCCGCTTTTCCTCTTCGACGTAATCGAGTAAAAAGGGTATAAAAGAGATCGATTTACATAGTGTAAAGTTACGTCAAAATTCTGTTCACAATTATTCAATAGATTGAGGTAAAAATAGAATTTGCTTCAGAAAGTTACTTAAATATCACGTTTCTGTTCAATTAATTATCGATTATTTTAATTTTGCTAGTATTATTCATGTTGGCATGATGTTTAATAAATGATATTTTAATGACTGACTTACAATATTATTACAGTACCTATATATATAGGGCGCGTCCTACGCGGCTACGCCTGCTTCAACTATAAGAATATTTATTAAATATATTATTTTCAGTTTTCAATAGAATTAGTAAGAAAATATAAGCTTTAATCATCAAAAAGAATAATAAGTAGACACATATTATTAGAAAAAAATATCTGAGAAATTGAAATGAACCAACATAAGAAGCAAAGTAAGTAAAGGATATTCCTAATATTAGAAAAAGTACCTAAAAACTACCTAAAAGAATACTTTTTGCCAGCAATATCAAATAAAATAAGAAGAGAACCAAAGTGTATCTTAAATTAATTATAAACAGCAAATAAAGTTCGAAAATATTCTGTTCTGTTCTGTTCTTTCTATTATGGCATTCCGAGCGTAGTTCGAAAATGTATGAAAATTTATAAATCCGTCAACGTCATCTGCCCGTTCGCGTCGGTCATACTAATACTATGCCGCCTGTAGGCTAGGTCATTTCGAATAAGTGACATCTCCTTAATTATTTATTAGAATGTTATACAGTAAACTATAATTTCCATCTAGATAAAATGCTAAAAGTGACTATTATATATATTTCATAAGGATGAATATCAAAATGTCACGGTAACGGTCGCGGTAACGTAGCGACGGTTGTTATTAACATGGCAGAATAAATTGCATGTCAAATTAGAAAGTATTTAAATTTATTAGTACATATGTGTAATGTAATGTTATATAGCCTAGAGCACTTCTGAAGAATGCAGCTTTCATACAAAACAAAAACATAGTAAATCGAACCAGTAGAGCCAGAGATCTTAGCGTTCAAACAAACAAACAAACTTTTACGCTTTATTATATTAGTATAGATAAGAATATCCGTTCCCCATTTTCTGCCGAATTATTGGTTGAGCGGCGGAACTCAACGCCGCACTTTGTTATGACACCACAGCGAAGAAATGACAAAAACCGACATTTATATTTTAAAAACTTACAGACGTAAAACATATATTAATCATTTTTTTATTTATATCCAAAAGCTAATTAAGAAACCCAAATCTCGAGGCGGTTTTATATTCAATAATGAAAGTTTGATGCATGAAAGTAGCTCAAGGTTGACTGATATGAGAAATCTTACCTCGGCATATGGTGACTCTTCTGCCGTTAGGCGTAATACCGGCCAGAGGTGGTCCTTGACTAGAAAATAAATAAAATATCCAAATAAAAATGTTGATTGTTGACATTAATTTGAATATAACATTTTGTAAAAAATACTTTAAAAATAAAAAAATAAAAAAATTAAAGAGTTCATATATCTATATATATATAAAATCGAAAGGTCACTCACTCATCACGAAATTTCAGAAACTACACGTGCTATGAATCTCAAATTTTGCATAGGAGTTATTTATAGGAGGCAGGTGCTCGCTAAGTCAGGAATTTGCAATATTCGACTTCTAAGGGGTTGTTTTTGGGGTTGAAATTTTGTATGAAACTTCGTTACTACAAACACTAAGAGTCTCAAATTTTGCATGGACGTCACTTATAGGACGAAGGTACTAATGGAGACAGAAATTAATAATAACGTAGTTCACGCTGGCGAAGCCGCGGGCGGGCCGTCTTATATATAAATCAAATCAGCTTTTCGCTCTATTTCGCACACTGCAGGGTAGGCAGAGGAAACCTAGTGTTAAGGCACTCCGTTACCTATCTACCTATATCTATCGTTACCTATATCTTAAATATGTAGCCTAGATATAGATATATTGTAGTAAAAATATAAAGTTTATTATTAATTATTGTTAAGATTATTTATTTCTTTGAAAAGCATAGAGAGGTTATCATTTATTTTAAAATCCTGCAATTTAATCAATTTGAAAATTAAATTCAACTATAAAATCAGATTTCAAGCTTTAGACTTGGGTTAAATTACCATATAGCCACAATTTATTTATTTACAACAAAACGAATTGTTTTGATATGTCTAATTAAACTAGGAAAATTCATTAAAAAAATGATTTAAAAATTCCAGGGTGGGATTTGAACCCATTATCGTACGGCTAATGATAGAATCTTTATAAGCATTAGATATAAGTAAACGTATTATAATATACCCATAGGTAAATACGTGTTGGTCATGCATCACCATCTAGAATATTTACAAAACCGACGTCGTAAATAAACATATATAATTATATATTTGTAAGGTAATTTCTGTTTATTAGATTTTGTGTTGTTATTATAGTATTTATTTATAGTCTTATATGATTTTTGAGGCCAGTGGTGCCGTAGGGGTAGATAGTGGGTTCAAATATCTAACGAATACGTAGTATGTTTTTGAACACAAAATAAATATTTCTTTGGCACTGTATTGGTCAAAAAAAAAAAACAAAAAAAAATCAGCCTCACGCGTAATTAGGTAGGCAGAAGAAACCTAGTGTCAAGAAACTCCGTTCGCCACTTTCCGCCAAATTCCTCGAGGCGTTGCGGATTGGCGGAACTTAACGCAGCGGTTTGCCTCGACACCAGAGCGAAGAAATGAAAATATTAAGAAATAATAATTCATTCACTCGAGTGTGGATAGAACCACGACGGACTCAATTATTATGTTAGATGATATATGAAGCTTCAAGTCAAGCTTCTATTAAAGCATTGCTTAATTCTGCCTTCATTTTATTACATTCTTCATTCTTTCACAATTTGGCAGGAAACATTCTTCATACAAAATTACTTTGGTTTGTCATAAAAATGTAAATATTGCGAACTTGTCGTTGGTAAAAAAAACTATTTGCGTAATCTGTATTGCTTAGTGAGGTTACGCAGTCCATGCGCAGACGCACGCCCTTGAATCGTTCAAGGCTGTTTGGCTGCGAGTGATTTTTAATAAGCGATTCTATTTTGTAAGGTATAAGATTTATTTTAGATTGTGCGTTTTCAATACTTAAAGGTCCACCATTGCGAACCTTTTGAATTGTGTATAGTAGACATCTTATGTTATTTTTTAAATAGGGTCAAATATTGAGGCCAGTCGTGGCTTAGGGGCACAAAGGTGGGTTCGATTCCTACTTGCGAAAATCCCTCTGCCTACCCTACTGTTCGCGATACAGCATGAAGCTAATTAGATTTTTTTTCTCAAAATAAATATTGAATGACATAAAAGTGGATAAATAGTAAAAAGAAGTTCTATTACTTTTAATTGGTTACTCAATAAAAGAACAATGGGTACATGAGGATAAAATATGAAGTAAATAAAACTTTAATTAACTGAAGTAGTTATTCTAGTAACCATTGTACATGTAATGGACCACTTTTACTATGATTCACAAACTGAGGCCAGTTGTAGTGCAGTGGCAAAAACGACTGTAAACGCGGCAGATTATGGGTTCGAGTCCTACTCGATAAAATTAAATATTTGATATCTGATAAACTCTTTGCTCTGGTGTTGAGGCTAAAGCGCGGCGTTAAGATCCGCCACTCAACACACCAATGCCTCGAACATTCGGCGGAAAATACAGAACGGTTGGTTGCTTATGCTCCAACAATCTATAATGGAAACGAGTTAACGGAGGTGTTAGGAAATCTCGGCTAGACTGACATTAGTCGATTGGACTGTCAGTTGTGAAACGTCCATGCCATTTTGCGTATAATTTAGTGAAATATTTGGATATATGTATATTTTTGTATAAATTGAACATTCTAAAGAACTTTATTATCTTATCAATTATATGTATATAGGTATATGAAACTGAAGTAAGGCTATTATTATTATTACAATAGTTAGGTCTAAAACAGCTAGTTGCTGGAAAACACTCAAGGAAATGAAATATTTAATAGTATCATTTCTTCGCTATGGTACGAGTACGAGGCCAAGCGCGGCGTTGAGTTCCAGCATGTGGGATACAGCGTGAAGAGTAAAAAATATATGTTTTTTTGTTAATTGAAAATTTTAAATAGTAAATAATTATCTTACAGTTTAGATTTTAAGACTTCTCTCAGTGCTGGAGTCGACGCATCTCTGTTGGTGAAGAATTCGGGACAAGCCGCTCTCATTGTGAAGTACATGTCCAGCTTTCTCTTGCATTTCTCTATAGAAAAGCTACTGCCTCTCAGAAATGTCATTAGCGGTTTATCCTCTGAAAAAAATGTAAAAAAGGTTATACATATTCATTTAATATAGATGATGATATAGAAAAGATAGTAGAATTGGGTTTTTAATAATATATAAGAAGATCAGTATTTTTGAAGAAGTTCCTGAAGCCTGTTTATTTTATAGTTCATTTAAATAATATTAAATTTGTCACCAAAAAATTATTGAAGTGGATTGATTGGAAAAATCTATTTATAATATGTCTCAAGTAGGTACTTGTAATTGGGGGAACCAATTGGTTGGTAGCATGTCAACCACACGCTCGCGATTATTGTGAGTTCGATTCCCAAAATTACGCAAGACTGAACAAGTAATATCTCGAAAATGCGGAGGAAAGTCGTAAGTGAGGAACGGTGTGTTTTAACACCAGGTTCCCGTTGAAGGTCCAGGGAAGTCCCTGCTATAGGAATTGCCTATATATATATATATATATATATATATATGAAGCTATAAAAAATAGATAAAAGCAAAATAAAATCTACATACCCCATTCATTAGGGAGATGCGGTTGCTTCCTCAGCCATTCTTTGATAGTAGCCAGGTCTCTATCTCTAGTTTCAATATCTTCTTTTAACTCTATTCTGATTTGCTTCGATTGCTCCCCCGATGGCTGCACTAGAAGCTCCGATTTCAACTTCATTTTATCTGGATGAAATATATTTGCTTATTTTATAACTTCCAATGTGAAATCCAGATTTCTCAATATACAATTAAAAACAATATGAATAATAAAATGCAAACATCACGTAGAACTAATAAACATTAGCCATTCCGTTGCCAAATATTAGAAAGAGTGTAGCAATATCCTTGGCCTTAAAAAATATATATCTTCGATTAATTCATATAATTATAATTTAATTTGTAAAATATGTACGTCGATAAAATTATTAAAACATTTTGTATTTTCTATAACAATCAATAAGTATATGTTTTCTTATATGTTTTTAACTTTAACTTGAGTTATTTCATATTGTTTAAGACAAGGCATAGCTGTCATAGCAGGCGGTTCAGAAAATAAAGCACCCCCACCAAATCATTAAATTCATATTTCTATTTTCTTCGCTCTGGGGTCGAGAAGAAGCGCGGCGTTGAGTTCCGCCATTTAATAATAAAGTGGGAACGAAGAATCTTAACACAAGGTTCCCTCTGCCTACCCTGCAATTTGCTGATTTGATTTGAAATCTAAAAAAAATCACCATAGAAATTGATTTTGCAATAACAATCTCTAATACACGTGTATAAATAACATGAATATTCATTTACTTAATGATATTTAAATGTTCACATTAATATACAGTTGTATGGGTAGACTATTATTAAATGAATCATAAACACTTATACCGAGATAATTGAAGAATATCTCTTTTCTTACATAATAATATTCTAAAGAAGATCTAATAGCAATCTTCTTTACTTTCTTTTTATATGGATAGACGGAAGTTATTAATAATTATTGGTATAATATTATATTAACCTTTAAGTATGGACGTCGGGTCTGACAGACCCATCTAGTTCTACGAATTTTACAGATCGGCCACTTCTCGGTGACCTCCGCCACTGAGTCGCTCAGTACCTTTCGTATTAATGACAAAATGAATGTAGATAGCAGTGGTTGTGTCTCTGGGTTCAAAACACGTGAGTATTTAACTTTCTAAACGGGGCCTGGGTCTGTCAGACCCGACGTCCATGTTTCCCATACATGAATGACTTCAAAACGCCATATATTTATAAAATATTAGAAAATATACTTTAATATTTTAATTGTATTATTTGTATTCAAATGTTTATATTGTTATATATCATATATTATTTTGCATTGTTTGTTATATATTTCAGTAATATAAATATTATTTACCTAAAAAAGATTCAATTTTTTTTGTTTTTTCGATAAAATGGAAAAAAAAGATCGACCAAGCACGTCAGGGACAAATATATCGGTACTTTATAATCAACATTAAACAAAACAATTAAAAGACGACATTTTATAAAGAAAATAGCACTTCATCAAATAAGAAGACGCGTTTCGTATACTAAACTACTCTAAGAATTGAGAATGACTTTGACTCGCGTTTCGCGATCTGATCTATCATTTATTGAACATGAAGCTAAAAAAATAGTTTTGGGTTCTTGAAAAACCTGTACACTTTGCCCCAAAAAGATATATAGAAAGACAAGACATAATTATGTTGACTACAATCGTCATGTTAGCCTACAATGTTGAAAGCCATTGTCTATCGATGTTCAATAATACCTTATCTTGAGGCGTTGTCAAAATTTTTATTTTATAACATAAGATGTAATTTCTTTATTTTTTTTTTATTTTTTAGACTTTATATTTTGTTAAAAAAATACTTATTTTATTATCTGTCTTTTTTTATAGTATTATTTTCTTTAGAGTCATCCCATGTGGCCAAAGACTGAAATTGTGACTTTAAGTTACTTAAATCGTCGTGATGCGTAAACTTTAATAAAAAGCGATTTTATTTATATTGATTTTGTTTGATTTGAGGCTATTCATGTAAACTAAAACATAAAATTGTCTTCTTCCTTTAAAAAACAGACGGACTATGACCAATAAATACACTGGTCTGACAGACCCGACGTCCATATTTGTGTTATAAAAAAATCACGTCCATAGTTAAAGGTTAAGTAACGATATATGTATATCATTTACATTAGAAATTCAAATGGTTAGTATATTTACCAATCAAGACCACAAAATATTTACTAAAGGAGACAGACCGTTGAAAGCGTAAGCTAAGATTGTGCAAGGAATATTTTTCATATTTTTTTTACATAAAAACGCCTTAAATTATTATTAGATACATATTTGACATTTTTTTTAGCTTCACAGTCGATCCAGGGTAAGCAGAGGGAACCCAGTGCTAAGACATTTCAGAGAGAGAAGAAATGAAAATATAAATAAATAATAATTAATTCCCCCGAGTGGAAATCGAATTTGCAACCATCCCGCTTATTTTAACAAATTATTTTATTAATATTGTAGGAATATTATCAGTAATTAAAATAATATTAATTTACTTATTAATACGGATATGTGAATATTTAAATATCAATTGTCTAGATATTATATAAAATTTTGGAGTTTTTTTTTCTACTAAAAATGCAATAATAAATAAATCTTGGTAACTTTTGTTAGGATAAAATTTCAAAACAATAGAAGTACCTGAGAAATTTAACAATGATATTGTTATAAAATAGCAAGGTATGCTTTAATTTGCAGAGCATTGCAGACCAAAATGAGGTCAAGCGTTTTTTGGTATGGCTCCTTCAAACAATATATTGTTTTTTTTTTAGTTTTATACGTACGTGGAAGATATATAAGAAAACTTATTTATAGAGGCATATAATAATTAGAACACGAAAATAATCCAGGTAAGCGGGCGAAGCCGTAAGCGATTCGGTAGTCTAATATAAAGCTCATGTATTTTTTTTATTTTTTTGACTGTCAGATTCAACGCTGCGCTTTGCTTCGACGCCCGAAAGAAGAAATGAAAATGCTATGCTGAGAGTGGGAATCGAACCCACAGCCAGTCGTGATTTTAGTTTCAGACGCTTGTAATTCTTAAATGTGTTTAAAATATTGATTAGTCAGTCAGTCAACCTAGTTGCCTTCATAGTATAGCATTTTAATATAGCAATTAACTACTGTATTGGACATCGACTGAGCTCTATCTCACTAAATTAGATAAATCCTTAAAAATATTGGCTTAATCCATTTTAATCGAACTTTGTGTTAGTCCCGCAAAAAACTGAATTATTATGAGAAGTATGAAACAGTAATCAACATGTAATGAGTTCAGCTTAAAAACTTAAAAAAATCAACTTTTTATTATATTTTATAATAGAAATAATTTCCTAGTGTCATTAGTTTAAGTATAGCTTCGTGACATCTCTATTAAACGTGACAATAGTAAAGTAAATAGGCACGTCTTATTTACGTTTATGTAATTTCTTTTTATAATCTTCGCACATCTCGCGTTTAGTGACGTAAGCAGTAGGTACTTGGATACCGACATGTTTTTCTATGTCTCATTTTCTGCCATAGAATAATAGAATCTTATTGTTTTGTTTTTTTTTTAATAAGTTTAATCATTGACACTGGCAGATTATTTTGCGCTTGTCATAGCAAAATCAGTTAAAAAAATAATTAAAAAAATAGTTGAAATTGCTCATTTTTGTTAATCGTAAAATTTCTTCGTCTTTATTATAGGCATATGCTTTAATAAGCTTTAAGCCTAGAACTACTGCATGTGAGCCCCCTACTCTGGGGCTGCAGTGAGCTCAAAATAAAATCGCGTCCTCGGTGGTTAGACCATTGGCCTCTCATGTCCTGCATCACGACATCCAACCAGCGCTTCCTTGGGCGTCCGGATGGTCTCACTCCAGGCGATGCTCTTGGAGCTTATCCGCTACGTCACGGACCCCAAGACTACCTCGAATGAATGTGTTGCGTATGCGGTCAGACCGCGTTACGCCGCACATCCACCTCAGCATCTTCATTTCCGTGACGTGAAGCTCCTGAGTGTGCCGAGATAGTGCTGGCCAACATTCGCTGCCGTATAAAAGGAACGGTCGGATGATGCTCTTGTATATCAGCCCCTTGAGCTTGGGCGGTATTCTGCGGTCATAGACCACACCAGTGACCTCCTGCCATTTGGCCCAGGCAGCGCTTAGCCGGCCTTGGACATCGTGATCGATGCCTCCAGACTCGTGCATAATGAATCCAAGGAACCTGAACTTCTCTCGTGCATAACTCGGATGTGAGCCGAGACAGTATCGAGCACTACATTAAATAAGAACGGACTAAGAGCCAACCCTGGTGAACCCCCACTGTAATCGGGAAGGGTCTAGTGTCGCCAACAGCAGTCCTTACCATAGAAGCGGAATCGTGGTACATGTCTCTGATAATCTCAATCTAAGCCTCAGGGATCCCTTTGGATCGCAATGCCCACCAGATACACTGACGAGGCACACAGTCCAAGGCCTTCTGCAGATCTAAAAAAGGCCATATGCAGAGCTCTCCTTTTTTCCCTGTATGCCTCCATCAAAGTTCTGAGGGTGAAAATGCTGTCCAAGAAGAAGAGCTTCATGGTATGACTCATAAGCTTAATGCCCCTATAACTGCCACAATCTTGAACACTGCCCCTTCCCTTGTAAATAGGGGTAATAAAGCTAAGCCGCCACTGATGCGGCATCTTACCAGTGTTCAAGATATGGTTAAAAAGGTCAGTAAACATGAGCACACCAAGAGAGCCCATTGATTTCCACGCTTCGATCGGAATATCGTCAGGTCTCACCGCTTTTCCGTTCTTCATGCGTCGAAGGCAATTACGAGTTTCGTCAAAGGTTATTGGGGTAGTTTACTTTATTAGTAGGTAATGTTTGCCCGCCAACTTATATATTTTGTATAAAATACTAATATATAATTATAATATCCATCTTAGAATCTTAATTGAGTTTTTTGTTAGTTTTAAACATTTTCGATTTCATTTTTACTTTCTTAAATCATTACTGGAAGTTGACACCAATCACCATTAGATAACTACTGATTTTTCATATTTTACTACTGACAAACGACATTAACGTTTTACAACTACAATTATAGACTCATGATATTTATAGTAAGATATTACTTGGTGACAATATTTAAAAAACACACTAAAATAGCTGTAATCGTATATGTTTTTAAATTATGTAGGTATGTAAAAAAAATAAAATATCATTTACTATCACTAATACCGTTAAATTGCTATACCGTTAAAAGCAGAGAAATATAAAAATATTTTATTCCTACCCTCTTCTACTTTTTGTATGACAAAAAGTTTACTAAGGTTTGAAAAGCAAACCAATAAAATTTAAAAATAATATTTTTTTATATTATTGGACACAATTAAAAAAAATCTTTATAATCATGTATACATATAATTTCAATCAAAATACTCGTTGATAATTTTTTCGAAAAATTTTCAATATTAATAAATACCGTCATTTATTTAATAAAATCGAAATAATCATCGAAATATGTTTAAATTTTTTAAAATTTAAACACTGCTTAAATTTAATCAAAATATATAATTTAAATGTATACTTACAATATTAAATCACTGTTTTAAATAATTTTAAATAGTGGAACACGCACTCAGCTGCAGCTACAAACTATTACTGACCTCGTATCGCCTCTCTCTGTTGAGAAATGCAACTGACTTGACCTGATGCTGTGTTCACACTGCCACTGGCGTCGCATGTGCTGCGTTTAAACATATTTTATACGGCTGATTAATCTAACTAGTTTTATAATAAAGGTTTTTTTTTAGAGGGAACCTGGGTATTTAGTATTAAAACAGTTCGTTCCTATTAAGACGCTTCCGTTCCCCAAATTCCATGAAATTCTTAAAGTGCGCTTTGCCTCGTTACCAGATTTATTTTCAGTCACGCATTTTAAAAAATAATGATTTGTATATAATATGGTAAGGAACTATAGATTGACCTCGCGTTATAATATTCACTAATGAAAAAATCTAGTATCCTAAAAATTAGGTATATCTCATTATTTTTTCGTGAGAACAAAATTAAGGATTGAATTAATTAAAAACATTTAATATAATATTATATAGTCAAAAATAATGTAAATAATATTTTGCAAATCATTGCAAAATAATTTTCACACGGTGTTCGCCTGCAGAATTATATCTGACATTTAAAAAATATTAATAAGTTTTGTTTATAATTGCTTTCAAAAATAAAAATAAAATATGACCACAGAACTTTTACAATATGATTTATGCTTGTAATGTAACATTTGCAAAGAATTGTTTTCTTTGCAAATATATGAATGGAATCCCTCGACAGCAAACTCTTCATGTAAGCGTACTCTAAAATATATATTTTTTGTTTTAGTCACACATAAAAAAAAAAATAATTTATAACTCTAATAACGTTTAACACTTGCATTATTTTATAGAAATCAAATTAAATATTATAAGTAAGAAAAAAAAACTACTTTTCGCCATATACTTCTCTCTCTCTCTCAACTATTTATGCAAATAAACATAATTTTACCGAATAATTATTATGTTTTAAGAGAAAAATTGTAATCAAAACAATATAATGGAATGAGCAAATTGAATGTGAGCCGTTATTTCTTATTAGAACTAACGAGCGTCCCCCCCTTTTGGGGATCGAACGGTGAACCATCACGTTTCCAGTCAAATGATGTTAAAATGACATCTATCTCAATGGAATTGCATCCCATATGCATAAAAGATTGGGAATAAAATGCTCGCTCCAGTCTATTTCAAAAGTATTATTGTCACAAATAATAAGATATGTACTTATTTGTATAAAAGTTCATTGAAAAAAGAAACCCGCTGAGTTTCTTGCGCCGTTTCTTCTCAGGTCTGAGGCATTGGTTGACGTTCATAATATAAAGGATAATAACTTCTTTTTTTGAATAAAACTATTTGACTCTTAACTTTCTAGGTCAAACGTAAAGTATTAAGTAAACGTGCTTAAGTTTTCTTTTCTTTTTTTTTTACTTACTTTGAACTTCATAATCTCCTTTAGGAACTAATACTTTTTCATTCCAATGCAATATTTGTTCTTATTTCTTGTGATATTTGTATTTGTCTGTAGTAAAAATAGTTTAATGCTAGTGGGTATATATTTTTTAAATTTAATGTTTTTTATTATTACTTTTGTTTTATTATATACTTATTTTGCTAACACTCATAAATGCAATCTCCGTGTCGTCCCTAACTTCGTCCCTAACGTCATTACTTTAAAATTATTTTTCCAAGGCTTTAAGATAAGTTTTCAATATAATAATAAATATAAGTATTAGTCTGTTAGTTTGTTAAGTAAACTGTACATATGTCTGACCTTGACTAGATAACCCATGTGCAATATAAAGCGTTCACGGTCAGAAGGGGCTCCAATAGAGTGAAATGTAGATTTAGTGCTAAATTAACATTAACGGATCACAATTAAGACTGCTGAAGTTCGGAGTTGAGTAGCGGAACTCAACGCTGAGCCCCGTCTACCTCCCGGAAATGAAAAATATTAAAAACATGAATGGATATCGAACCCACAATTATCACGTTTTCAATTAAATACTATTATTGCCACTGAATTGGCCGCGTTCTGATGTCCGTATTATTTATTTTTTATGGAAGATAGTTTTAAATATTGATAATTTTGTAATTAATTAATCTTTTAAACAAAAGAATTTGCTAGAGATTATATTTAATATGAAAAAGACAATTAAAGGATTAATTTATATGAAATTTATAAAAAAATATAATTCAAATATAAACAAATCGGTAACCTAAGAAGATCGAAGGTACGGAAGATTGTACCAATGATATTTTCCTTCCGTTCACCCTTAAGTTATCTGAAGTCTGTATGTATGTATGTATGCATTTACGTATGAAATTATTGTGTTCTTTTCTGTGATTTTGCGAATTGGCAGACCAAAACGGAGGCGGCTAGACGAGATGGACCATTACAAGCCGGACTGGTGCTCAATAGCGCGAAATAGACCAGAGTGGAAGAAGTGGAGGGAGGTCTTTTCCCAACAATAGGAAAGTATAGGGTAGGGAAAAAAAAGAAAAAATATATATTGATTTATTTCTTTAGCAATAAATAAAGCAATTTTGCACCGTTCTGTACTTACTGTACTTTAAAAAATATTTTCTAGATTTCTTTTATGGTTGCCTGTAAGAAATTGCTTTTAGCGATAAGGCCGTCATTGCGCATCTGTGTATTTTTAAATTTACTGTATTTTTTATTTATTTTTTCTATCTGTGCATGAAAGAATTATTATTATTATTGTCAACTTATTTAAAGTTAGTGGAAAAATTATAAAGTAGTTAATCTTAGAACATGCATATTAAAAATATAGGAAGTACTAAACTTTAAAAAACTTATTATTTTAATGTTTACAGTTATTCACATACACTAACCATAAAATAGTATGCAAAATTATTTACTGAAAAGGTAAACTTCGAGTTAAATGTTTTATCATATTTGTTTTGATACAAATAATTTACCACTTAATTTGGTTTTTATTTATTACTTATTATATACATTACAAATATATTCTTTAAAAAAAAATCATTAGAATGCTAAAGTAATTCAGATTCATTAATAAATAATTATGTAATTCATGCGGGCGAAGCCGCAAGGGATCGCTAGTTGTAAATAAATAGATCTGCGATAAGCAAAATAAAACTAATATAATTTGTTTATTAATTTTATTGCTTAAAATTACGTTTTTATATTAATGATTATATCCATGTTTTGAAAATGTATAACTTTGAGCAATTTTTCTTATATACTTTATATATTTTTTTATATATCAGTTACAAGAAAGAAATATTATAAAACAAACTACAGATTTATTTGAAAAAAAAATTAAAATATGCTGTATTAAGTTAAATTGCTATAATTTACTGAGTAGGCGCTACACAATTTTAATTGCTATAAGTAAAAACTAATAATTTATGTAAAATGTATACAATAATAAGATACGCTATAAGATCACTTATTTCTCTTATGTAATAAAAGTATATATTTATGAAATAATAATATTCATAAATATATGCATAATATTATGAATATTTATTATAGTTTCATATATTTTAGTGACAAAAATGGTATTTATTATTTATTAGAAACTAGAATCATTATAATTTTCCCAACATATTTACTTGTTTTAAGTAGGTAATTTTTAAGAAATATTATAGAAAAAATTGTCAAAATTATATAATTTTTAAGGTTTGAGAGGTTTATGTACATAATATAATATTAATATTTAAATTAATCAATAGATAGCTGTCTAAATGATCCATCAATGCCAAATAACTCGTCATAGTTGGTTGGTTTTCCAGGTCTAAGCGATTCGTTTGCCTTAACATTTTCCTGCTCTTTGAACCAATCTGCATAACCTGCTAACTTCTTCATCCATCCTTCTGTAAATTGAAAATAACAAAAAAAACACTTTTTTAAGATACAGTAAGGTCAACTGTTTAGTTGGTCCTATAGAGGAACTATAAGACCAGGGTAGACTGAGCAGTTGGACGGAGTGTCATAACACTAGGCCTTTTGCCTATCCTGCTGTAAGCAGCGTGAAACTATAAATATATTTTTTCAATTATAACAAATTAAAATAGCCCCTGTAGGTTTTTTGTTTTTTTATATATATATTGTATTTTGCTGCTATAGCTGCTGCTATAGTTCTCACAGCAGCCTGGCTTTGATCCCCACTCGGGGGAATGGTCACATTTAAATAATTTCCAATTTTTAAAGTTGTAATTTTTTGAAGGTTGAATTCAATTTGGTAAATTAAAAAATATATACAAAAATATGCAATTTATACTTACGATTGACTTCATCTAGGGAGCATCCATTACCGCCGTACTCTTGTGGCAGCATGTCCTTGGGTACGTGCTGGTGTAATGTGTTCATATTTGAGTGAATGAAGATCTGAAAAGAGGAGAAATTATTGTTGAGAAAATTGTATAAAATAATTTTTCATTCATTCTAGTATCTTCATCAGCTATTCAAAAAATTCTAATTGTGTATTAACAGATATTGTTTTCTTTAATTTCGTTTCACGTAGTACTACGGATAAATGGTATTATTGTAAAGAATTTCTTATTCAATCTTAGAATTTACCAGCATGAGTTGGTTGGAGAACTGAGTGTCTTAACACTAGGTTCCCTCTGCCTACCCTGCTGTGTGCGATTTTATTGAAGCTTTATTACTATAACATCGATTAAGTTAATATTATTTATTATATTTCCTAGTTTATGATAAATGTGTAAATAGTGCTTATTACAACACAGTCCGTTTATGGAGATTTTTCATTTCAAGGGGTGGAGCTAAATGAAAAACCAAAATGGCCGATATGGGGGCGGTTACGATTCTATGCAACTCATGTTAGCCTGGTACTATTCGTATTGATTGCAGCCTGCGTCTATCTTTGTCATACATACTTTGCATAAATAATAAATAATAAATAAATTAATTAAGTATTATGCGCGTGAGGTAAATCTCTCTTATGACTATGATGCCCTGGTAGCTGATGTTTTCATCACGGGAGTAAAGAGGAGAAGGAGATGATTTAATTAAATTTTCGTGTTTTATTTTATTTACTAGTTTACTTATGTACTAGTTCTCCAGAGGATGTCCTGACTAATATCTGTCCGATATTTGTTTGTGGACATACGGGTACGCGACCCCAGATCCTCGAGCCGCCGCTCTTATATCCTCATCCAGTCCGTAAGAATGGTGTCCCCCCCCCTTCGCCTCCTCCTTTCCTTAGATCCCTCCTTCTTTTACCTATCCTACCCACTTCTATTTTCCTCTCCCCTGGGTTTTTCCCCACAAAGGGGTTTTGGAGGTCAGATGGCAGTCGCTCCACTTAAATGGACCGACAATATAAAAGACTGGGTACGGCTAGGGCGTCGCCGCAAAACGACGCGCAGGCACATCGCCCTACACCTGCGACAAGTGGGCAAGGGCTACCGTGTCACGTACACGGTAGGTACACGGGTAAGTACATGGGTACGGTTAAAGATGCAAGTACCCAGACGGAAACTCCGCTTTGCAACGTGGAATATTGGCTCTCTAACCGGACGATGCAGGGAACTCGCAGATGTACTCATGAGACGTCGGCTCCAGTGTGCCTTCCTCCAGGAAGGGCAATAAGTCCCGTAACATCGGACAGGGTTACCGGCTTTATACACTGGGTCTCCTTCGGGTAGAAACGGTGTAGCGGCAGTGCTTTCGTAGGAGCTACAGAACGGGCTCCTTGAAGTTGACCGTCGCTCCGATCGCTTGATGCGAGTGAGGGTACTGATTGAGGGCGTTATCACAAACTTAATCAGTGTCTATGCTCCCCAGGTGTGATGTAGCGCGGCCGAAAACGAGACATTTTGGGAGCAGTATGAAGGGGTGCTACTTGCTGTACCGTCTACCGAAGTGGTCTTAGTTGGAGGAGACTTGAACGGTCACGTCGGTAAGGCTGCCGTATGAACGTGTTCACGGGGGTTTTGGGCACGGTCTTCGCAATACAGAGGGAGAAAATATTCTGAGAACCTGTATTGCGTCTGATCTGGCCGTCGTGAATACGTTCTTCCAAAAGAATCCTCAGCACCTTATCACGTATAAGAACGGGTCCCACTCAACTCAAATTGACTGCTTATAGACTGTAAGACTGTAAGGTCATTCCAGGCGAAAGCCTAACGGCCCAACATCGTCTTCTTGTCATGGACTTTAACGTCACTCCGAAGAAGNGCTTCTATGGTTAGGACTGCTGTTGATTTTTTTTCGATCTGACGATAGATTAATCTGACGACTACCTACCGAAGGAAAGTTACCATAGTCGAGACTAGGGATTCCCCGCGTTCCCATTCTTATATAATTATAATAAAAAGGGAGTGGGAGTATTATTAAGTAGAATATGGGAAACAGACGTGTCTTAATGGGAACCGAGTGTCTTGACATTAGGCTCCTGGGAGCCTGGGTTTCCTCTGCCTATCCTATTATATCTTGTTTTGTCCTCGTATTCAATGTTTTGATTTGGAGGATACAGAGATTATAAAAGTGGGTTATTAATGAAAAAATGAATGCATGACTGACTGTTTTAAGTTGTACGTTGATTTATATTTAAATATTTAGTAACGATGACAAAAAAAAAATGAAAGAAATCACTTATTTAAATTGTAGAAGTTTAAGTGTTAATAAGACTAAACTGCCTCTTGTTATGATCGCCTGGTATCCAACGTTTCGATGTGCGGGATACGGCGATGCGTAAAGGTTCGTCAGTCAGTCAGTACTTTTTTTTAGTAAGGGTTGTTACGTAAAGCAGTAGACTAAAATTTTAAAACGAATTTTCTAACGAATTATGCTCGCCTGGTATTATTTCTATTGATTTTCTTATTATTATTATTCATCTAATCACATACATAAAATAAATAAGAAACTAACTACGAGATTATGCGCATGTGCCGTTAAAACTCCCACATAAATATGTCGCCCTGGTAGGTGATGTTTTCTTTGCGGGAGTAAAGAGGAGAAGGAGATCCGGTGATTTTTTATCCATTTACACTGGAGGCGTGTTCTAAGAGGCAAAGGCGTGCTTATAACAAACAGGTCGTAACTTCGATTTCCGCTGGAGGAAATTAAATTAATATTTTCATATCCTCGCTCTGGTTACGAGGCAAAGAGCGGCCGGCGTTGAGTTCCGCCATACTGTTAAAACTTTAGCTATAAAAAAATCTAATCTAGACTTTTTAAAATCACATATAATGAGACCACACATATATTAAATAAATGTATATATATATTTAATATTAACTCAACGGATATTGATATTCTTTTGTTTTTAGCATTTTGTTTTCTTTTGTTTTGGAAAATATATAAATATTCATGAATTTCTTTCAAATTCATAAATTTCAAATATATAAGAAAAAAATATATGAAAGAAAAAAATACATATATTTTTTTTATTAAATGATAGATGAACGTAACTTTTTATTAGTTCCTGCTATCCTGGTATATGATGTTTTGGTTAGAAGTATAAAGCAGTGAATACGAGCAATATATAGTTAGTACAAGAGCCATATATATATAGGCTTTTATTTTCGATTAATATGAACAAACTTTTATAATATATTTTAACAAATAGATAGATAGATAAATAAATAGGTCTTAGTATGTATTTGGTAATTTATCTATACTAATAATATACTAAAGCGGAAGAGTTTTTTTGTTTGTTTGTTTGTTTGAACGCTAAGATCTCTGGATCTACTGGTTCGATTTACTATGTTTTTGTTTTGTATGAAAGCTGCATTCTTCAGAAGTGCTATAGGCTATATACCATTACATTACACATATATATAAATATAATAGTCACCTTTAGCATTTTATCTAGATTGAACTAGATGTGGACGGTTTTATAAATTTTCATACATTTTCGAATTATTGTTAATTTTTATGTAATTATTTGCTGTTTATAATTTTTTTAAACTACACTTTGGTTCTCTTCTTATTTTATTTGATATTGCTCGCAAAAATTATTCTATTTAATGTAGAAAAATGTTGAGTTATTTCATAGAGTCGATATCTATGTATGCACGGAAAACTTTAGGTACTTTTTCTAATATTAAGAATATCCTTTAGTTGCTTTTACTTCTTTTGTTGGTTCATTTCAATAACTCAGATTTTTTCTAATAATACGTCTCTACTTTTTATTCTTTTTGATTATTTAAGCTTATATTTTCTTACTAATTCTAATGAAAACTGAATATAACTTCATAAATATATTCTTATAGTTCAAGCAGGCGTAGCCGCGTCCGGGTCCACTAGTACTTTTATAAGCTTCAAAAATAATAATAACGCTTGTATTAATGGGAGTAATGTTAAAAATCAAACATATTTAGTTATGGGATTTTTTTTATCAGCTTCACGCTGCAGGGCAGGCTGAGGGAACCTAGTGTTAAGACACTCCGTTCCCCACTTTCTGCCGAATTCTGCAGGCATTGCGTGTTGAGTGGCAGAACTTAAAGCCGCGCTTTTGGCTCGACACCAGAGTGAAGAAATGCAAATATAAACGTAAATAAATAAATATTTCACTTCCTCGAGTGGATATCGAACCGACAATCGTCGCGTTACATTCACACCCTTGCGCCGCTGGGCCACGACGGCGTCGGGTTATATTGGTACTATATTCATATTCGTATAAGTTATTATAAAGTAACACAATGTTATATGTAATTTTAAGCCAGTGTAATATAAACAAAACAATAGTGTACGCTAGCTTCTTAATATATCCATTTACACTCGCGCTATTTACAAAACGGACAGGGATCAAAGGAACGGACATATGTACTACATGTATACATACATGCGCATTAAATACATAAATCTTTGTTTCGCGCAAGTCGGATGAAATACATTATTATTATAGGTTTATGGACCCACTAGCAAATATGTATTTGGAAAAAGTTTGGCAAATTTAAAGTATACCACGAATATGTAAAAATATTAAGAAAAAGCACACATAAGAATAATTGAAAACAACGAAAAACTTTACCTATGAAACATATTATTAATAAATGCTGCCTGTCCATTGTTTATGATATTATCAGCAAATATGCAAAGAACTTAACTATAATTAGTTCCAATCCTGATCCTCTTCCCTTCCAGCATTCCCCAACAAGATTTTTTTCTCTATATTGTATACTTAAATCTCACTTTTTTCCTGCTTAAGAATTTTTTTTATTTTTCACTTCTACATATTGTGTTTGCAGTATTATAACGTATTTTAATGGCGAATGCACTAGACCAGGAATACTTCCGAGACTCCGCCTTGGGGCGGTACTATGGAGAGGGACGCAAAACATTGTAGTCTAAGATCTGGCTGAAATAACATTGTGTTAAAAAGTTTCTGACATTTTGTAATAAGAATTATTTAACTTTTTTCCTCTCTACGTAAACCTCAAAATTAGGAAAATTTAAAATAAGATGTTTGTAATATTGGTTATAAAACATTGCTATTATGATTTTTGTGCATATTTCTTTCAGTAGATTTACTGTAGTAATTCTAATGTTAAGATTTTATTTACTTTATCTTAATTGTTTTTAAGTCTTTATCTTAAATATTATTCTTTTTTTTAAGTGCAAGTATAATAATATTTCTAATGTACAACGAAAATTAATTAAAAACTAATATTACATACATATTACATAAAACGCTTTGAACTTTACAGCTGCCTCCTATATTATTCGTTAATTTGTGCGAGTTCATGCATTTTGAACCACTTATTCAGATATGACGTCCTAGTATTCAATGTTTCGAATTGAGGGATACGGAGATGATATAAAGTTTGTCACCTTGTCTGTATAACAATGCTAATTAAGCTTCTTCGTAAGTCATAATCTCCTAGTACCCAATGTTTTGAGTTGAGGGATACGGTGATGATCAAAGTTTCGTCATCCAATGTAAATAAATTAAATCAATATTGCTAACTCTCACTAAGCTTTACGTTTGCAGGTCTGTACGTAGATTGACATTATAAGCCTCTTCTACAGTTATGATACTCTAGTATAATTTGTTTTGAAGTGTGGGATACGGTGATAAAAAGAGGTTTATCAATATAATGTATCTATTTGTTAACTTTAGAAATCCAATGCTAGGCATGCTGTACGAAGAGAAACATAACTCCAAAGTTCCAAACCATCTGTTCATATATGCTATCCTGGTATTTAACGTTTCGGTGTGTAGGATACGGTGGTAAAAAAAGGTATCTCCTGCTCTTATTAAGTAATATATCGTATCTATTTATAATATCTAATAATCTATCGTATCGTCGATCGTAGAAACATTTTCTATAGGAATACTGTACGTATAGACAAATAACACTACCTATGCTATTATGTTAGCCTGGTACTCAACGATTCGATGTGCGGGATACGGTGACTCTAAAAGATTTTCCATAGCTCCATACTTCCAATCTATTTAATTATTATTAAATAAATTTATCTATTAACTAGTATAAAATGATTCGGTGTGTGGGATACAGTGATGAAATAAGGTTTTGTTATAGCGCTTTGTTAATTAATATAAAGTATTCGCTGGCTTTTTATATTTGTACAAAGAAATTAAACCACCTCTTTCATTATGATGATATCCTTGTAACCAAAATTTAAATAGTATAAGGTGATATACATTTTATTCTATTTTAATTATTTGTAAAGTTTTAGTAGTAGCTTTTAAAAAGACCGCTTGGTGAAAAATAGTTAAAATATTTTCAATTCTTGGATTTTGTAATGAGAAAAATATTCGAGTGTCCTTTTTACCTTATTTTTATTATATTATAAACCTGTTTATTTCTTTGTGACGTTACAGCCAACAATTATATTATAAATAGTTCCTATAATATTTCAAACGTAAAACCATTTATACGACATTATAGACATTTATTTATTATACGTATAATTAAATGTCTGTTATTAAATTAATAACGTTGAATCTGAATCATTTAAAAATACCTATTTTGTTTAACTTATAATATAATTTATTAAAGTTATAAAAGCGAATATGATGTTATAGAAGCGAGAGATGTTATACAGTGAGTTGCGTAATTCAACGCCGCGCTCTCTTGAACTCATTAGCATCCCTTGTAATTAATTACAGTTTACAGATGCAAATATACTGCGTCACTATGCTCCTAACATAAACAATATATCCATTATAAAAAATATCTTAAAAAATATATACAATTTTTTGCTCACCAGTAAAAAAATATTTGCCTATCTATATTGATTTATATCAATAACAAAGAAACCGAGACCGCCAATATAAGAGATGGGAAGATGGCTTAATAAACTCTAATGACCAGACCAGACCAGTAAGGATGTAAGGGATGTAAGGGACCAGGGGACCAGGATGTAAGGGATAAGGATGGCCGGAAGAAATTGGAGGAGGCTTTTGCCGAATTAGGACAAATAAATATCGATGTCGAAAGCTTTTGAAAATGGAGCTATATTTCTCATACGATTCATATTTTATTGTTATATTATACCACTGCATTTTTAAAAACCTAAGACACCGGGTAAAGGCTTATAAATAATATATAAATATTTGTAGATCTGGCCAGGTCAGGTCAATACGAGTTTAGCATTGTTTGAAAACTATCTGTTCTTCCTTCCCTCCCCTTCCTCCCTTCCCTCTCTTCTCACCCTTCCCGCCCTTCCATACCTTCCATTCACTTCTACCCTTCTATAAGCGGGATTCAGCCTAAAGTTGTATTTGTATTTAAATTTCACGTTTAAATCAGTTTTTTTAAAATACTTACCCTGTTCTTTATCTTATCCTTCAGGAATGGCTTGATAAAATTTATGAGGCTCTCGACCACCGGCGATGTGTTCACAATGTGTATTTCTTTTAACTTAATAGGATACGCTTCCTGAAATACATTAGAATAAATTAGAAATAAGTAATAAATTTGAAATATCTATGGCTTAATAATGGCTTAATAATATAAGGAACTTTGTATAATTTCTCACTTTGATAAATACAAAAAGGTAATTAAAAATTTAGAAATCAATAAATTTATGTTTTTGTTAAAAAATGTATCGAATTTATTATTTTTCAATGTTATAAAATTAAAAAACTTTAATTTTCAATGTACAGACATTATTTTTAAAATTCAAATAAGAAAATAAATAATTGTATATTTTAATCAAGCGAAGCCACGTACGGATCGCTAGCTGTACACATTAAATCCTTCCTCTAGAATCGCTGTCTCTATATCTATTACTGATGATCACATCAAAATCTGTTCGACATTTCAAAAAATTTCATATTATATAAACATTTTCTTTAATATAACTAACCTGTACACATATTAAAAATTTCTTTATAGTTGACGGAGATATTTTAGCTAAATGGGCAGGTGTGACCACTGAGGCATCCAATACGTATATATCACCTCCAACTCCTTCCAATTCCTCTTTGAGACGAACGTCGCCAATCATTAATGCTATCTTCAAAATGTTGTTCAGACGGTCAGCATCTATGTCTTTGTCGAGTCCTGGGATATAAAGAATAATTGATAATTTTTCTTCTGATGGGAGTGTCTTAATAGTAGGTTCCCGAGTTCCCTGTACCTACTCTGCTATGTGCAGTAAGTTTAAAAATAGCATAAAAAACGTATTGACGAGTGAAACTCAACGCCGCCCGAGACAGCAGGTAGAAATGAAAATATTAACATTTCCCCTATTCGGGATCGAACCAACAATAGTCGTGCTAAACGAAGTCGGTAGAATAAATAAATATATGCATATTTCATGTAATACAAAAATCATTAGATATTAAAAACTTTTAATTAACTTAAAACTTGGTTTTCATTTGAAATTTAAATAAATATATTTTACATCTCATTAAGTCATTATCTTGTAATGATTCGCGGTGCAGCGTACGCGTAACTAATATCTACTGTTTTTATAGTAAACAGAATCAAATATTTGTTTCCTTTTTTAAATCAGCTTCACGCTGTATCCCGCTCATAGCAGAGTAGATAGAGGGAACCTAGTG